>SRMA01023953.1:0-530038 GCA_007224835.1 Danionella cerebrum
ATACATATATATATACATATATATATACACATATATACATATATATATATATATATATACATATATACATATATACATATACATATATATACATATATACATATACATATATATACATATATACATATACATATATATACATATACATATATATACATATATATACATATATACATATACATATATATACATATATACATATACATATATATATATATATATATATATATATATATATATATATATATATATATATAAACAAATAAGTATATATACAACACACACACATATATATACATACATATATATATATATATATATATATATATATATATATATATATATAATATTTTTATTTTTAAGTGTTTAATAAAAGATGATCTTGTTTAGTCAAAAATCTACAGTGTGCTTTGAGTGTTGGCTCCTGGTGCATTTGAGATTAACACCGTGCCCTAGACAATAATAACATGTTTCTGTGATGACTGTGATTGCAACCTTTTGCCTGATAATGTTCTTTCAGATTTCCCCAATTTGTCTTCCAGGGAAACTGTACAGAAAAAGAAAAGGTGCACATTTCAATTTCAACAGATGAATCGTCTCAGGGCTGGTTTTCCTCAGACTATGTAATACTGATTTTGTTCTTTGGTAAGGATGAAAAGACCTTTTTTCCTTTTTTGCAAGCCTTGCATAAAAGACCTCAGGTTTTTCGTTTACCCCTCAACAGAGTGTGACAGTACCCAAGGCCTCGGCTCATGTTCCCGATGTAAAGTGGAGTTGAAACTTTGTCTAATGACCTGAGGGATCACCCAGTGCCTGTTGTTCTTCAAAGCAGTAATGCATCATGCAAGTGTTGGTTAGCTCTCCAGACACTTTCACCTTGGTCTGAATTTAAAAGTTTTTTTTTTCACATTTTATTTAATATTTGAAGTGACAAAGGCAGAATGGTGATATAATGGTTAGCGCTACTTCCTCTTAATTAAATGCTTGCTGGTTTAAACCCATGCAGGGAATTGTCTGATGGCTTTAGTAAAGAAATTGCTTGATGGATATAATAATGTGATCAAAAGGAATATATACTTGTATTTTTTTAACTATAAACATTATACAATTGTCTTGAAAAATGTCTGTATGAACTTTAATCATTTTTAAAACTTTTGTGTCTATTTTTCCAAAGTCAATATAAAATTTAAAACATTGGTTTGAAAAACCTCTTTCAGCTGAAACTGGGCTATAAACCTTGTGGGGGATCTGAATTTTCCAGTTGGCTTGGGGTTAGGATTATATTGGCCTTTCATGGATTAGGAGGGTTTGAACAATACTTTAAGGATTTGTATTTGTTTATTCTTGGGATAGTGCTGGAATGGAGGAGGTTTTGTTTTTAAACTATGGACAACCTATGCTTTTGAAAATACTCAAGTGGACAAAATTCTATATAATGGAACAACTGTTGTAGTGGAATATTGCATGTCGATTTCCAAAAACAAAAAAATCCTTTTGGTCAACCAAGGTCTTGAATATACATATTTAAATATTTACATACCATTCATTTTAAAGTTACATTGATAAACCAGGTTAGTCCATTACATTTAATTAAACGACTGTATTGAAATTGTGTTGTCTTCCTATCTAGTTTGGAGTCCTCTATATTAATAATTTGAAGATGCCATTTTGCATGAAATATGAGTTAATATCAATGCTACCAAAACAAATTCTTCAAAAACACAATAGCAAGGGAGTCTAGGTTCTGGTTTTGCACCGTTCAACGACTTACTTCATCCTCACTTCATCCCTGAATGCAGATCTCAGTTAAATGCAAACTGAAGACTCTATGGCATGAACTGATCGACTGCCAGAATTTGGTGTGTTTCCACTAAATCTCAAATATGTGACGGAGCAACTATGACAGCTCGTGTTCAACTAGTCGAGAGCTGCTCATTCACACTCGGATGCTCATCATCTGTGACTTATAGCCTAAACTCACAAAAACTGTGGCTAGATCCCGCGGCTCACACCCAAGCAGCCCCAGCCACAGATAAAAAAACAACTGAAATCCACCGAGAACACATAGTTGAATCAAATAAAAATATACATAAATTTGAACCAAATTGCTTTCGTTTTGAGAGAATTGTATGACATTTTATCCTTTATTAACTCTGCTTTCTTAATGGATCTCCCAGTCAAGTTTCTGTGGTAGTTTTAGTTCACTAAATGTCAGCCACTTTCTCTCTCAGAGTAGAATAAATTACTAAATTACATTAATCTCCAATCTGAAACACCTCTTTATTTACGCTTCCATAGTCTGAGTGTGAACATATGCTACTTATACCATACAGCACATTTCCTGTGTGCTTTTGAGATGGGTTTGATTTTAGTACATGTAGTGAAGTGATAGATCACAGGTGTGCGGCTTGGAGAGCTAGTCATGCAAGTGAAGGGGAAGTGGACACATCTAGGTTGCAATAAAACTGATAATTGGATAAAGAAAAGAAAAAAAAAAGTAAGCTTTGATCTTTTATCTGGAACAGCAGAATTTTCTAAAGATTCATGGTGCGTGTTGCCTGGATTATCACTAATTGTATACGTACAAGGATTTTGATAGACAATCTATGATCAAAAGACAGCAGAGGTTGTTGAGATTACCTGAGCACGGGGGCTGCGTAGGTGAAAGGTCTTGTTTATTATATTTTGTGTACAATGTCAAAGTTCAGAGACATGTGAAGCATATAGATAGGTAACAGTTACTCAAAAAATAAAAACTAAACATTTGCAGAAAAGCATCTTTTGCAACAAGCAAAAAGAGCAGAAGATTCAGCAAACTGAGTTGTATCAGATCCTTGTTTAGTATGCAATGTCACATGCACCTTCACGCATAGGATGGAATGCATACATTTTTTTTTCACTATATCTGGTTATATAACCAGCATCTTTGAAGTCACAGCCTCATTAATTGAGTAAGAGCAAATTGATTACCATCACTAGAGAACTTAAAGCTTACTGTCACACTTTCTCTTTGATGGGCCTATCTTTAAAACTATATACAATTGGAACCAAAATAACAATAATTTAGAAGATGAACTACACTCCATTATTACAATAACCTCCACCCTAAGTTTATCTGACTGCGGCATGCAGTAAAAGGGGCAAGTGTGGATCAAGCCGTGCATGCCCATCGGTACAGTATAATGTGTATCTGATTGATCCACCCTTGTGTAACTTGAAGTTCTCAAAATCACAAGGAATAATGTGAGGAGTCAAACAAACTGAAGACATGTTTTTTGTTTTTTTTTGCAAATTAGTGTTGCTTAATAGTTGGGGGAATTATACAATTATTATCCAATTATTATTTTTTCTGAAACCTATTGCTTTAACTTTAACTTTAACTTAATACCAATTTATTTATTTTTTTTTATTTTTTTTTTTTATAATCACTGGGCCAGTGTTTATCCTAATGTCCTCTTTGCAAAGCATCCCCTTCTCAAAAAAAACCACCTACTTAAGTGTAATCTTGCTTGCTGCTATTGTAAATCCCACAGCCAGTGTAACATCCCTGTTACTGAGCTGCACATATTTATATTAAATAATGTATGATCTTAAATGAAATGGTAATCTTCAGGGAGATGACTTCTATGCTGAGTGAAAAATCTATGTCCTGCATGTGACCAGTGTTTCTATGGCTACATGTCATTTAATCTTTTTCATCTCTTCCATTCACTTTTTACATTTTGTTATTAGATTTATTTGAATCAATGATTTTATTTTTGCCAAAAATGTGTTCATAAAATTTTAGAATTAAATGTATTAATGCCACTGCCAAAATAAGTCTAAAATTCACAAATTATATGGTGGGATAGTGGGATTGTGGAAAAAAAATAGTTATATATTAACATTTGTTGTAAATAACTCCAATGGGGCCTTAGAAAGTATATGTTTTGTTTGTCAGCATTATTTAACACAAATATCCAAGATATGAGAAAACTGATACTATTGGTCTGGGTCAGATAGATAACCAGGCCAATAAGTGCTGGTTCAAAATGTTCATTCAAGCCTTCAAAGTTCACTTCCAATGTCTTACAGTTCCATAAGCCTCTTAAACTGTTGTTTAATATCCCAATTTAGAAGCTCTTTGTACATCTAAAGAGTCACATTATATTAGATTTTGAATTATCCATCAAACAAAAAATGTTGCATTTCAAAAGCCATTTTACTCTAGCATCAATAATTAATATATTACTATTAATATTTAAATTCCTTTCACAAAAGAAATACATTTCTTCTTCAAATAAGTGTTACCTGATTTATTCCTTTTTAATAATTCAGTCACTCGATCTTGCATTGACAAAAGCCTAAAAGCAGCCAAAAATGTCATAATCTCCTCAAAAAAGATGCATTTTAAATATCCAAACAGTTTAAAGACCTTCAAAGGTTGAACTTGCTTATCTTCCCCCAAACACTACATGTAGCAAGCAAACCGAACTCTTAATAATTCAGCACGCTTCAGAAATCTTGGTTCTGCTTCCCAAAGTTTGCAACTTTGAAATAAGTTAGACTAAAGGATATAATCTGATATTTGAAGATAGGAATCGACATTGGTGAGTCACCTAAAAAAAATAAAAACACTGAATTGTTGAATACATTCGATTTGATTTGATTCACTCACTTCACACAACTATTAAGATGTGTGAGTTGTTTTGACAGTAACATCATAACTTGTTCGTATTGGGAATGGTGAAGAATGGCTTGTGTGCAGAGGCTTAATACTCGGGGTTAGGGGTTCCTCGACAAATACTTATGGCAAACACTCCAATGCAACAGAACAGCCGAGCCGCAGCACCAGGCATGGGTACAATATGCTGTCAGCTTTGATTTATTCACCAACCACAGAAAACTGACTCTAGAGTTATTGCTTCATTTCAGATCTGTGCTTTTTCCAAATGCGCACTTTTGCAGTGGACACTCAAAGTATATCAGAGCAAATATTTGGAACCCATAAAATCCTCAGCTAAAAAGAGGAAGATTGACCTCTTTTAACACATTTGACCCAATAATGTTACTGAAAGGATGCTTCATTGCAGTTTATCTCAGTTTTAAATCTCAACAAATTTTCTCAATCTGATTAAGTGTGCCTCCATAATGCGAAGCTTTGTATCGGCTGTGTTATTGTTACCCGGGCACTCTTTGGATTTCTAAATGACTTGTTTTTCTCCCTTCTGAAGCTTGGAGATAATCTGGGTGCAACCCATTTGATGCCGGTTGCCCCACATGGAAGAAAAAAAGCTTCAGTATGGCGGGCTCATGCAGATTTACTGACAGAAGATTAGGCTGATGCTTCTGCAGGAATTCAAACCTGTCCTGTTTTCACAAAGGAAATTGTCTTTTTCATCCAAAAATGTTCCTTCGCTCTGAACATAGCTGTGAATATGAAAACTTCAACACAAGCCTCGGGGAGACCATGCACATTCTGAGCTAAACCCTGACTGACACTAGCTACTGTAGTGGGGAAACATCATATATCTAATATATAATATATGCTAATTACTCAATTTATTAAGTCTATTGACATAAACGTCAATACCCCCCCCCCCCCAAAAAAAAAAAAAAAAAAAAAAATCAAATCTAGCCATCCTCCACACCTTAATCCCAAACAAAGACAATCTGTGAAGGCAGCTATAAGATAGGAATGATGCAAACCAGCTATTCTTTCATTTGGATTTCAAATGTAATGTATAGATTTCTTATGAGATCTTAGTTTTGATTTTTTTTCTTATAAATGAATGTTATGAGAGCTTTGACAAAATATTTGCAAGGTAATTCTAATTAAAAACGAGAAAATGTGTGATCATCTTTCAGTTTCTTTTACAGATTCCTGATGAAAACAGGGGATAACTCTTGCAAGCACAAGACCTGTGATATGGCTTTTTTGAGCTCTGGCACAAAACAAAGCACAAAGGACCAAAAGTGCGTGGAACAGTGCATACGGTTTAGGAACGGATTGCCTGTTTTTTATGCAATTTTCACATTTTTTTGTCCTTGTCTTTGCTTTTGGGGGTGATTTTAGGAATTTGTATTTTGTTTCCACACTTTTGATTTTTGTTATAAACATAAAAATATCCATTCCCAATTTAAAAAATTTTTTTCAGTTAAAAAAAGCACAAAACTTACTACTCAAAATTACATTTTTTTTTATACAATTCCAGATGATTGTTAAATTATTGTGTAATGTAATGTACAAAACATACATGAAGTGATCTGTGTTCCATAAATATTCCTTGGTGTCTTAGAAATATTCATGAGACTGAGTTTGCTCATAGAATGCAAAGATGTGGAAACTTTCCAATGTAAGTTCTGTAGTTAGGAGTACTCACAACCACTCATCTTCCTTCTCAGCGCTCTGGGCAGTGTCCCATTCAGTGGCCTTAAAAAATATTATAAATTTCAGTCAGACTTCAACTGAAACTTGAAACACTTTTATTGGAGAGGATCTGCAAAGATACTTTTTTAACCCTAACCCTAAACAACCACAAAAAATAATGTTATTGTATATAGAGATATACCGATATCAAATCCCTTGTAAACAGCCATCATCATCCCTAATAAAGGTTTCAGAACTGCTTAAAGCTTGTTGCCGTTTAGGTTTCATTCGCAATTGATTCTACACAGCTGTAGAATGATCGTCAGACACACATCCTGTGATGCTGTGTAAACATTTATTATTCTGTAAATTAGCTAAATCTATTCCTGGATTACTATCAAAGCTCTAGCATCTGGCTCAGCTTCACATTGATGGAACCCCTGAACCTGCACAGAGAGATTCAGAACCCAATCACTGATTAGATGCTCAGGAAAATGTTGGAAGAAGCATCTTTAATTATTCAAGTCTTCAATCTATGGTTCCCCACCGCCTGCTCTTTATCTGCTAAAATAAAGCACTTTAGAGAAGAAGCTAACAAGAGGCCTCACATCAACATTGTGCTTCTCGAAGTAAACATTTCTAGTGTCACCTAAAACCCTCTGTGGCTTTAAAAGGCGTTTTGCAGTTGAACTGAAAGTGAAAAATGGCCCTTGATAGGAAACAATCTTCAGCTCAGACCACCAGGCAGAGTTGGCAATGGAACAAGCATGTTTTAAACTGACTCACATCTAAACATGTTCTGGACGAGTGAAGCTTGGACACAGCCTAACTGCAGCAATCAGAGCTAACAAAAAACAACCAACCAAATGGTGGTAAACAGAATAATTCAATATTTAACCCTGAGAAGTCTAGGGGCCTTAACGAGCAGTTTTTACTACAATTTACTAAATAAATTTCCCTTAAAATAGTTATTTGTGGCACTGATTTTTTTAAGTAAAACTCCAGCTTCGCCCCAGCTCCATTTTAAACAAATATTGTAGCTTTACATTACACACTAATACCATAACAAACCTGAAATTGTACAAAAATGCAATTCAGAGTATTAAATTCAAAATGGCCAGACAAAAAAAAAAAAAAAAAAAAAAACATGTACACTGTTCCAAGCCATATCACAGGTTTTGTACTTGCCTTGGTTATCCCTTCTTTTCAACACTAGATGGCACTTCTGACATCGATTTAGGTACGACATTTTCTCAGATTTTATTTGTATTCCATTGAAAATTATGTCTCATTACTCTTTTATTGTTTGTTAAACAAAAAATGTCAAAACTAATAAACTTTCTGAAACCTACACATTGTAATTGAAATCAAAATTAAAACAATGGGTAGATTGAGTCATTCCAACTGAATTCAAAATAGCCGGTTAAATATAAAAGAAAAATAAATTATATAAAAACCGAATTAAAATGTAGGAGTAATTCAATATTATTTTGAATAAAGGATTGTCTTTATACAAATAAAAGGAAGAGGGTAAAATAGTTGTGTTTGAATTCCTTTTGTGAGATCAGTTGAACTCCAGAAGACTCTGCAAAAGAAATGAACAATAATACGTGCTCGAAGAAGTTGAATCAATAATATTTCAATCAATATTGTTTTTGAGAAAACAATTTGTTTGGATAAAATGGTTTTGAAATTACATAAAAGTTTTGAAGCCACTTAAATCTAACTTAACATATATTAAGGGATGAACAGGTTTATTTAGGGATTTTATAAATGCTTTATATCTTGCTTGCTATTTTATTGATGATTTACATGTAAATTTCTGATTCTAATAGTTACACTTTACACAGACGTTACAATTAAGTTATGTTTATCCTTGGAAAATGTAATCAATATAGGCAATATATAGACAGTATATTAGTTTATTCTTAAACCATGGGAACAAATACAGTTTTCTTTTTAACTTGTTAAAAAATTAATTAACCTGAATGAAGTCACACCAAGGCAGTGGAATCAGTGGAAATATAGTATGTATATGTGATGTACATTGTGGGTAAAACAGTGCAGCAATCAATTTGTTATTGACCATTTAAAGCCTATCATCTCAAAAACACATGCATAAATAATGGGTTCTGTAGCAGATGGAAACGTAGCTCAGTTAGCCTGTAAGAATTCATTGGCAACTTTGCACACATGCGGCCCTCAGATAACAATAAAAATGGGATTCAGAGATTCTCTTGCAGCTGTTTTAGCACAAATTGAGCATTTATCAAGGGTTTAATGCGTTTTCATGCATTGTTGCGTGCCTTGGGCTAATATTTCTTTGTTATCTTTTAATTTCCTTATAGATTTTTTTGTGAGTGCATTGTTGATGCTGTCTTTGATGCTTGATGCTGTTGTTCAAGCTGTCTTTAATAGTTGTGACAGATGTCAGAGCTCATAATTTAAAAGGGAAAACTTGTTTTTGAGGTTTTAGGCAAACAGACATTCCCGAACGCAAAAGATTTAACATCATGCCTGCAGTATGGTCAATTAAGTCTGGGACTTACAAACCCGAAGCAGATTAGCAATCTTCAATGCATTATCTCATATTTTAGACTGACCCCTTTATGACATCTGGTACAATGTTTACTATGAGTATTAAATACGACCAGCTTCCCCCAAACAAATTCCATAACAGCTGTCACAACTGTAACACTATTCAATTGAAAAAAATATTAATAATAATAATAATAATAATAATAATAATAATAACAATAATATTTTAAAATAAAAAGAGCAACAAATGTACATTTTCTCAATTATTTACATACTTTGCAACCTGAGAATCACTGAAAGCATCAGGCAAATTTCTAAAAAAAGATATACGGTATTTAAATGTAAGGTGAATACAAAAATTAACATTTTCTCTCAGCTAAGAGATCATGGACTATTTTTCATCATTTTCTGCCTCTCTCGTACAATCTGTTCATCTATCAATTGAATCTGCACAAAACAATCAGGCACCGTCAGCTCAATGCTATTTTTGCTTATCTGAACGTGAGCTGTAATTTTAGCTGAAAGGGATGGAAATTTATGCCTGTGCTCATCTACTGTAGAAATGAGCAATAGTTTACATCTGATTTTCTTCAGATTAATGAAGATCTATATTATCAAGAAGAAGCAAATACTGGCAGTAATAGTGTTTGATCTTGATGCAAGTAACACTTGTTGAAAAGCCTAAAAAAAAAAACAACGAACAAAATGACAGTTTAATAAGTCGTTGCCATTTATTGCTGTGCTATTGTCCCAAGATGAAGATTATAAAAAAAAAAGTTAATATATATGAATGAAGTAATTTGTTTACGTGGGTAATGGTTTCTGCGGAAGATTAATTTTTATTATTTACTTTTTTTCTGCCGGAACAAGGTAGTAAGTGATTACCACTGCAGGGGAAGTGTTTTTCTGTGTTTTTGGGCTGAACTTGATCTCACACATTCCCAATTATATCATTTCCTTTTATATTTGAAAAAAATCATTTGGCTCATTTAAAAATAATTGCCTGTTTAGGGTTCTGTCAGACAAGAGTATAGTCAACCCTAAATCTAAGTATGTAAAAAGTGAAACGTACCTCATTACCTGGTGTCTGGCGTCTTGCTGATCTACTCTTTAACCCATGCATGACAAAAATAGAGCCATGGAGAGCGTGTTTATATAGTTGATTTGTAATTATTGATTAAATGTCAGACACAGGGCATGTTTCTTTTGTTCACGCACGCAAACAATGGTTCATTTTCTGGACACGATGTTTCCCCTAGAGGTGCCTGAAACAAGCCATGGATGAGCTGAGCATTGATTCTCCCAAGCTTTTTACCTTCATATCCATTTACTCACTTAAATGTCAAGTATGACACAGCTCTTAGAAGCAGCAAAATACTTGTTTTTTCACAGAGAAAGATGATAATTATTCGCTTTGCCATTTCTTTCTGAGGATCCCAAGAGGAGTTAATGAATGATATTAAAATTTGCTCTAAGTCATCAATATGAGAATAGATTTGATCATGTGATCGAAAAGTGCATGTCTAATTATGCAGCTTAAACCTTATGCATTGTTCAAACTCACTACATTATGACCAGCCACGTAAAAATGTGGTGCTGCAAAAAAAACTTCAGTTACTAATCCTTGACTTGCCCAAGACTGTGATAAAAGGTTTAAACAATCTAGGCAACAATTATTTTTCATATTGAATTTTTTTTTGTTAGAAATCAAATTAAAGAGTAAATTAAAGAGTAAATATCCTGGGTAATTTTTTTTTTTTTTTTTTTATTAGAACTGAGGTAGAAAAAGTGGTAAGTAAAAATGTTTCTATGCAAAAAAAAGGGGAAAAAAAGATGTGATTGATTTTTATACCAGTTCAATTCTAACAGTTACAGGTGGTGGTGGGGGGGGGGTGGCTCAAAGGACCCTCAAATGGGTAAAATTACTCAGACTTCAAATTTCAAGGTAACATTCTAATTCAAAGCATTTTAATCTCTGGTGATTATTGTCTTTTCAAGCTATAATAATTATCTTTCACATTATGAACATTAACACAAAATAGGTGTATTAATTTGTAACTAAAACAACAAAATATAATTAGAACGATTTTTCAGCATGAATGACCTAGAAATAAAGGTTCAGGTTATGATAACAGCAAAGCAAAAAAAAAAATAAACATAACAAATACATTGACAGCATGACCAGGTGATTGACAGGCTTGTAAACAGGCAACTAACTAAAAGTTGAGGAATAAATAGTTTTACAGAACATGCGCTGCTTTCTGCTGGACATTCAAATGCAAATCCCAAATCTTTCCCTCCATAACAATTAATAGCGTAGTATAAATACAGCTTGATATAGCATTTAAAGGAAAAAAGCAAACTATGGAAATCACAATGTGTCATCTCAGCTTTCATTATCAAGTGTCTTGTTGCTTTCTTGAAGACCTTTCTCCTATTTGTCAGTGTAAGAGGAAGGGTAATTTTGGATTGTTGTAGTTTATAAAGACCTTGATCTTGACAAAAGCTCAGGCTCAGAAAATTCAAGGCTAATTCTCTAATGCAAAAATAGCACAGCACTCATTTTTAACTATTTAACCTCTAAACTGTATGTTTCCTTTTTTTTTTTTTTTTTGATCACATTTACCCAATTAAAATATTATAGTCATGACAAACTGTAAACAGACGGCTGAATAGTATATATTTTATATATTTTTTTTTTTTAAGCAAATGTGCAGATGTGTGCGTGCAGTTGAAACTATCGAAGCTTTTTGTAGTTGAAGAACAAACGCCGTGGCTTATTATTGGTGGCATTTGAAAGGAGTCTCGATTAATATTTCAGATACAATGTGAATTAGTTTAAATCTTTTTTCCTTATTTCCCACATCCGGGACACACTTCTCTTTCTCTACATCCCAGTCTCATTTTTTCACAATAGGAGGCCTGAGCATCAGCGGCCCGGTGAAAGTATACCAGATGTGTAAGTAGGGCTATGAAAGGCTGGGATTACAAAAGCACAACATCTGGAGCTGATAACAAGATAGACCCTCGTCTGACTTCACACAGACAGTGAGTTGGCGCACATTCCCGGAGCCGAGCACAAAGAACCCTTCGCCATTCGCATTAACGAACATGTGAAGTCAGAGTCATACTGAGAGCAGGAGTTCAAATGAAAGTGCCTCTTATGCACAATGCTGGAGAAAGCTAAAAGGTTTTATTTTGAATGGGAGTGGAGCTGTCCTTGGCAATGCACCTTTTTCTTAGAATTCAAAGGACAGAAGTCAATTAACATGCTATTTCTATACCTAACCAAAATTTGTTAGTTTTGCTTTCCAAGATACTAGGCATTCATCAATATGATGCCCCTATTTGGATAGAACTTATGAGAGACTGCAATCTATTTGAAATGTTAAAAGGAGTAACAATGCGTTCATTTTAAATGGAGACTACACTCCCACAGCAGTTTGGAACACTGGCACTTTACAGGGTTCAGGAATGTGTTTAGAAATGTTTGAACATTCTTCCAGAAACATGTTGATCAAATACTGACATTAGAAGCAAAGACCTGCATCACAGTCGTCTCACAAATTAATCTTGTTGATCTCATTAAGGCAATTTTATTTGCATAGCACATTTCCGTACACATTGACGATTCAAAGAGCTTTAAAGAAGAATAAAGCAGATGAGAGATTAAATAGATCCAAGATAAAAAGCAAGAGATAAAAGTATTACAACTTATAAAAAAAGAGGAAAATAAAATTTTAAAGCGCATCGCTGTTTGGACAGCAGTGTTCACTCAATGTACGCACATTTGATTAGGTGACTTTTTAGTCTAGATATGAAAAGAGTTTTTGCATTAAAGTCTATGCAATCCAATTAAGCAAACAGAAGATACGGGGGGCATCAGCAAACTATTTACACACATATAAGAACCTAAACTAGGGTATTTAACGTCATTTAATCAAACAGGAAACTTGCTGTGGTCAATTTCTGTTGCCTCTGCTTGTAATGCCTGCTCAATTATTGCCTGTTATTTTTTATGTTCATTTGAAAATGTAATCTGTCAATGATATTGAGCACATGCTTTTGTCAAACAACTTAAAATACCCCCCAAAAAAGGACAATTAAGGAAATGTTTTTTGCAGTGCAGAGATTTCATTGTTTCCCAAAGGTTGAAATGTTGCTTCGTTCATTGAGAACTGTGACAAAAGAAAGTAAAAAAGAAAGGCATATGGTCTAAAAGCTAAGTCTCTGAATCTAAGACTCTAATATTTTCTCCTTTTTAACCCCACAGGTGTCCAACTTTTCAATCATCAAGTCCATCACAAAGGCAACGATTATCAATTGAAAAAAAAAAAACAATATTAAACTAAAAGGAACTGAATGAACAGCAATCAAGGAACACTCTCAACAATTGCCATCTTACAAAACAAATGAGAAATATCAAGAAAAGAAGACCTTAACAATGTTTGTTATACTGTAGACCAGTGGAGAAGTGGACTTTTATCATGGTCCTGGGTCTGAATCTTTTAGAAAATCTGTGAACTCTTTTAATGCATTTGAAAAATCTCAATGATATTCATAGATTTTTCTCAAGGCATTTCTTGGGCATTTAAAATAAATGAAACATTTTGTCGCTGAGATGAAGCCCACAAGCTTTTGACAGAATGATGCACTTAGAATCTTGAAAGACATTTTAAAGATGTTAAAAATCTGTTCTGCACACTTCTTGCAGATATGAAACCAAAGAGTTTCTCTCAAGGTACAAATCTGCCTCAAGAACTAACTGGTGGTTAGTAAAACCTTCATGAATTGTAATCTCATGAACAGCTTGGCTGACTTTCATCTCACTTTAGATGGGTAATTGAAAGTCTTGTAAAATGTATTTCAAAGTTTAAGGATCTACACAAAATCAGTGTTGGCTCAATGATAAATGGTTTTGTTATGAATGTGTCGTTCAATAGCTGGGAAATGAATGTCTAGAATGCCTGGCTTCATCTCTGGGTCTTCAGAAAGTAATAAAGTAGGTATTTGTCACTCCGTTGGTATCACGGCCGTGAATTGATACACTCGCTTATACCTAATCTAGCAATATTTCTTGGAGCAGAAAGGTAAGTGATATAAGAAGTGGCAGGTCTAATATTGAGCTCTAATACGACTGATAAACGTAGTAATTGAAGAGCTGGAAATATCAAACATCACTTTTCATAATGATGAAAGTCACTTTCTTTATGCACGGTCAATTACATCATCTACCAAGAGGATGCACACAATGATTACAACATTACCTGAATGGTAAAATACAACACACTAAGTAATAAAAGCTATATTTTAGTGCATTAGAAGAGTTTCACACCATAACTCCATTGGGATAAAAGTATTTTATTTATATATGACTTTAAGGTGCTTTATGAAAGTTTTGGAACAGAATTTTTTTATGAAACTTTATGAAGCACGTGAATTAGCATCATAAAGTGAGCAGGTGAGCTCCTGGTAAAAAAGCAAGTCTACTTTCAATCTTCAGAGCAGTGATGCTGTTGCATTGTTAAAGCTCTTCATTAAAAGTTCAAGTCAGCACTAGCCATTGAGGTAAACAGCAGTGTTAATTACAGCAATTAAGCGGTTTTGCTGCACTGCGGAATGCAAAAAAAAAAAAAATATTCCCCCCCTGGCAATTCTATCCTGCAGCAAACAATTTGTTTTTAAAGCCCTCCCTCAGGGTCTTCGAAGAAAGTGCATGGCTCCCGTGGGATGTGCAAAATGATCTTTGTGCTTAACATTGAAAAGAAACCAGCTCCTACAAAATCTGGAGTTCTGGGTCATCGCTTGAATCACCAGCTATGGTCCGACCATGGGCTTGCCCATTTCAGATAACATATCAGCAGGATTGAAAAAAAAGCAAAGGTTTTCTTTGTTTGAAAGAGCAAGGTGAACTCTAAGGTAGCTAGACACTGGCTTACAAGCTGCACTCCTTTCCAAAGTACAACTTAACAGCTCTTCTGCTCTCAGAGTGTATTATGGGCTTTATGCACCAGAATGTCTGATTATTCTTTTACATATTAAAGCAAAAAAACATGCACAAATAATAATAATAATAATAATAATAATAATAATAATAATAATAATAATAATAATAATAATAATAATAATAATAAAGTACTCCCTCTGTTAGAAAATTAACAGGAAAAATTATCACTTATATACTGCTTATATACAGTATAAAGAACAATACAAATTTTTCCCCGATTTGAAAACCTTTAGACTAAGTATTAGTTTTTGTTTCTAAACCAACTCACCAAACATTAAAAATTGGTAAATCTCTTTCAGTTGCTTTCCTTCCTCCCATTGAGAATTTCATTAGGCTTGCATTTTGGGTTCAAGAGCTTCATAATATACAAACGTAAAATTTTTGCTGTAATATTAAAGCATATCTAAATATAGAACAGCATGCCACAAAACAAAGAGTCATTTTCTGTAAATTCAGCAACTCTATGGATGATCAAGTTTTTAACGCAACTTTTGACTCTTTGTAGATTGAGGCTTGGTGCGAAAAAACAAGGACTTTATTAATCATCATGTAAATATGGTTGACTCGACTATAAAGACTCTGGTGTAAATGAAGGAATTGCTTTGCAAGAAAGCATCAGCTAAATAGCTTTGTATAAATGTGGACATCAATGAGAGGATCTGGATATATGAACCCTATGCAAATGAACTCATGAATGCCAGTTAGCTCACTTCCAACAATATTTCTTCTTCATATTTTATGCACCCTTTTTAGATAATCACATGCAACCAGCTTTGCTAAATTAAGACCTCTCAAAAAAGAAGAAAGAAAACTGTTGAGAGAAAACGAGAGTAATGAGCAGGAAAATGTCCATTTTCTCAGTTGCAAAAGCCACTGGTTTGATGGCTACAGTACAGAGCGCAGAGGAAATAATTAGGAGCTGTTGTCAGAGTAAAACACTGGAACTCTATCAGGATACATCAAACCCTCCATTCATTAATTTAATTGGCTGGTGATGAGATAGGCACTGTGTATTGTATGACTCATATTATTCTGCATTCTTCTGGAGACTGATGGAGATACCAAAGCCATTCTTTTCAGGAAGCGAGGAAAGCATAATCATTCTCTCCAATCTTTCCCCATCTCTGCATGAATGTATAGAGTTCTCTCCTCCTTGTCCTTGTGAGAAAAGAGATGGCGGGGGACTGTTGGCTCTTTGGCCCATGTCTGCAAATAAAGACATAACTTGATGAATTTCCTGTGGTACAATGCAAGAAAAAAACAAAAAAAACAACAAAAAAACATGAAAATTAGTGTTAAATTAAGTTAAAACTACACTTCTTCATCACTACACAAATTTAGTAAAATTAAACACTATATTCAATAAAATGTACATTTTTAAATTACATTTCTATTCAATTTCTAATTTATTTTTTTTAACGAAAAAAAATATTTATTGGAAAACTAATGAAAAAAAAATAATGCAATGACTGAATGTGTAGACCACCTTTCTCCGAAGTGTGCTGGAGACGTTCGCCAATTGAACCCTGTGACCCTGAAAAGGAAGAAGCAGCTAAAAATAAATTAATGAATTGATTAACTTTTTGGACCAAGAAAACAATCTGAAATAAAATTTATAAAAGACAATTTGACTTTTCCACTGTTTGGACGATTTAAAAAAATAACCAAAGCATTTTTAACCCGTAGAATGTCTACATTAGACAAGTGTTACTTTTTGAATAGGATTAATCAAATACATAGACTAAATGACCGACATGTCACAGGTGTTTCTGTATGTGTAGCAGGGTGTCTAGAGATGTCAAACTATAAATATCTATCTGATAGAAGAAATACACAAAAAAAGGTAGAAAAAAGCCTTGCAAATCACCACGGCTGAGCTGTTGTCTCTGTGTGACAGATTTAAGCTGGCCCTGTGACGACATTGAGTCTGCTGTGAGTTATTTTGCCCTCTCACATGTTTACTAAGTGAATCAAGTGGTTCTCGTCCTTTTCCAACATGTCAGGGTGACAGTAAACATGTTAAACCTTGTAAAGTTACTGTTTCCATTACACTGAAGTTACTGCTGCAAAAACGTCCTGGGGATAATAACAAAGAAACTGCTTCTTTTGCTCATGGAACTTTGTTTATATGCCTTTTTATAGATAACAGGATGACATTTGTTGTGAGAATAAGTACTCGTACTAGTGCTATAATGAGCACTTTGCAATTCAAAGCACTTGAGCTCATACCGCTATACAATGTTTAAATGTGTGTAGCATATAAAATAGGTCTTTCTAGATGGCTTTACAGATGTGTCTGTGGGAGCTTTGTACAGAGATTAATACAGACTTTGTAGAGAGCTTGAACTTTATACAATGCTTGTGGCTGGGTGTGCACGACAGTCAAATTGTAAAAAGTTATAGAATTTGGAAAAATATTATATATTGAGAGAAAGTCTGTTTATTTGACCAATGTGTTTCAAAAAGTAAAACTTTTATATTAGGTCTCTACACACTAAGTCAAATATTTTAAATATTATGAACAAAGTTTAACATTGTAGGTCTTCTATGACCCAAACTAGTCAGCTAATTATCTTAATATAGCAAAAGGGAGAACTGCAGACTTGATGATTTTACAGAAGACCACCATCAACCCCTTCCATAAGGAGAATACATGACACAATAGGATATTAATGTAGTCTCCTTCTAACTATCCATTCCAGCAGTTCCATCCCCCTTTTTTTAGATTGTTTTGCATGCTTGGTCAACGAAATGTTCAAGTAATACATTTGCTGAACTTTGTTGCTAACAACTGAACTTGTGACCGTAGTTGGTGAACGGAGGTTTTGGGAACCTCACCCCTGTTTTTGACCATGCAGTCAGGCAGAAGCCATTTATTCCTCAAATGCTCTGGCAGACACAAAAGAGCTCAGTGTATGTGTGTGAGGGGCTCTCAGCTCATTTTTCCAGCGTAAGAGCTATCAGCAGTCTGCGTCTCAATCCAAACAATGCTGCATCTGATCAAAGTGCACAGAGACGTGACATTCACATTTACCAGCTGGAGAATGTATTATGTCACCGACAAAAGAGAAAGTAGGGAAAAAGCAAAAAGACAAAAGGAAAGAGGAGCGAACAAGAGAAGGATCTGAAGAACTTGTAAACATTTTTTTTTTTTTAATTTTTCAAAAGAGAGTTCCCAAAGGAAATTTCCCTCCACTTTCTTAGTTTTTTTCTTTCAATCCTCAGCTTAAGAGGCTTTCCTCTGGAGATACAGATGTTGGCAAAGAAGAGGAGTGAATGTTCTGCTCGTTTATAGACTCAATTAAACAGTGGGTATTAATGTTTCATGATTAATAAGTAGAATGATTAAAATGCACTTCATTGTTGTGGCAGATGCATACACTTAATTGGCATTCCAAATTGTGTCTATAGAAGTCAGTTTCATTTGTTGTTTTCATTGTGAGCAAAGAGAACTATTGACAAAATCAATTAAAAGTTATTTGCCACAAGACGATTCACAACATGAAGTGTGTGTCAAACTATTGTTTCCTTTTTTGTTTCCAATATGCAACAAAAAGCAAAGACAAGACAAAATCAATCTGAAATTTGTATTTTTTTAAATCTCTCAACCTCTCCCAAACCTTATACACTGTTCAAAGCACGTTTTGTTCCATTGTGGGTTTTTTTTTTTAAACAAAAGCCCTTTCACAGTTATTGTACTTCCAATAGTTATCCCTTCTTTTCAACACTAGATGCAACTGATGGCACTGATTTTGGGTCTGAAAGTGAAACTGAAAGGCTGAAACTTTCTCACATTTTAATTAGAATGACCAAAAAATATGTCTTAACGGTTTTAGTGTTCAATTAAATCCAAAAAGATCACAACCTTTATAAACCAATAACGTTTTTGAATCCTACACATTATTTTTGAAATAAAAAATAGCTGGGTTGCTAATACCTACTTAATTCAAAATAGCCAGTGTGATTGGCAAAACAGTGGAATAGTCAAATTGTCTTTAATAAGTTTTAATTCAGTTGTTTACTTGGTCAAATGAAGGTAATTCATTTGTTCATTCGTCTTTAGCTGCTTCTTCCTTTTTCAGGGTCACAAGGTTCAGCTGGTGTCTCCAGCACACTTCAGAGAAAGGTGAGATGCACCCTGTATAGGTCACCAGTCCATCACAGGGCAACTTACACATTCATTCCAAAGAGGAATGTAGAAATTAACCACATAGTAATTAACATGACACATTTTCGGTCTTGTGGGGAGGAAACCCGCTCAAGCACAGTGAGAACATGCAAACTTGTCTGGAAAGGTACTGGGTGACCTAGAATCAGCAACATTCTTACTGAAAGACCACCATGCCACACAATAAGCATTTAGAACAGTTTGATTCATATATCTGAGACTCCAGCCTAGATCTCTACACTACATGTATGTCATCTGAACTCAAAAGGTTGATTAGTATGCACCTTTCTTTTAATTAAGCCAAATACTACACTTTGTCATTCACATTTCCATCAAAACCATCCTACAGTCAAACAAATACGATTATGTTGATTGATCCTTATGATTGACCAATTCTTACAATCTAGGTTTTTGCTGAACATTTAGTGTAATAAAACAATTTAAGTTGAACCATTACTTTTGAAAAAAAAAAAAAATTACACAACGTAAACTATTTGTTGCAAAACTTCTCCACTTTGAGGCAATTAATAGGACAATGCCTAATTTGTTTAAAAGACCCAGGAAGTGGTTTTAAAACAGTCTATTACAGCCTCTTGTTTTCTGTGACCCATGTAATGAAGGTCACGGATCAGAGCTATTCTTTTTTAAATTCTTAAAGAGGAGGCTTGAAAAAAAATGTAAATGAAGCATCATCTCTTGCAAACATAACCAAACAGAATCAAGAAATAATTTTGTCAGGGCACAGTTTGAACAATCAAATAATTAAGTGCACTTGAAATGCATAATTATAAATAAACAGCACTGCTAAATGTGTATTTTGTCATCCAATCATCTTTAGATAAATTGAATTGCAATTAATTTAGTTGGCGGGTTTTCACATTAAGTAAGATAAATCGTATTTGAAAAATAACCCCATGTATTCCATGGAAATATACTGCACATAAAATTTAATTACCTGGAGATAGAAAAACTACTCACCAGATAAAACAAGCATGTCATCTTCTAGAGTCTAAATGAACAGAGTACAATGTTCTCTACTTTTGCAGACTTTTCTTAGAGTTCGGCTTGTTGTCTGATGAGCACAATAAATCCACCCTCCATGACCTCCCTCTCAATTATCCCCCTATTCTTTCATTCCTCCTCTATTCTTGTTGGTACGAGTCCCCCGTCTCCAGTTTTAAAGGCCTGGCCCCTATGCCTGGATAAGGTGTCCTTCACTCTCTCCATATTGTTGTCAGAGCTTCCATTCACTCCAGTGGCAACAAAAGGGATCGAATGATCAACCAGGCGCCGCTTTTCAACCGGAAGCAATCACATGACCATCCAGTGCTAGAGGCATACACAGACAGACCGGCATTGTTAACCACACAAGAATGGTATGAACCATGGACACAGAATGCTGATGAAAACTGGATAAAGTACATGGCTGCAAAATTTTCACCTGCAACAGATGTAAAAACCTGCATGCAACTAAATACGTAGTTCATGCATAAAAAAATATTAATATTTAAATATAACTGTCGTAATATTATCGTTAATTTTAACAACCAGTGAAAATATACACTCATTGAACATTTTAAATTAATGTGTCAACGTGGACCATCCATGGAATGGGGACCTGGACATTATGTTAAAAAATAATAATAATAAAATAAAAAAAATAAATAAATAATTAAATAAAAAATAAATATATACATAGATGAATGTAGTATGGAGAGAGAGAGAGAGAGAAAAGAGAGTTATTAATGTAACTGAGACATTGGTTTGCACAAACAATGCTTTCAGTCGTTGTACATGTTACTCTTTTGGCTTCTTCTGGCTCATTACAGCATGGCAACATAAATTACATTTAAAGTGATGGGTTCATTTGTCTGTGTAGTGATTCACACAGGTTGCTTACTGCTTTTGGTTGTTTCATTCAGTCAGCAACATCCGATGCAGACTTGTGTTTCCTCTCAACCCAGGAGGCACACATTAACACACTGTTTTATCATAAATCAACTCAATTTCCATCTATCTATTAACACTCACTTTCGTCTGGTGGCAATTACCAGTGCCTACACACAGCTAGCACAACAGTGGTTCACTTATACACAGAGTAATAAGCACTTGTCTGCGCCCTCACTTTCTTGTATTGTCAGTCCTTTATAAAACATAAATTGAAAATTGACTTTTGTCTTATCAAAAATATCTTATTGTTTGTAGCTATAATCTGGCAACCTGTAGTCTGGGGTAGTTTTTATTTTAAATGGAGTACCAGTTTTGGCCACAAATCTTTATACTTTTCCATTAATAAAATGCTAATTTCTTGCAATTGAACTTTTTTATTTTAAATCATAATAGGTCCATCATCAGGTCCTTCAAAAAAAAAAAAGAAAAGCGGGGTGGAAAACCAATGACTGACACTATTGGTCAGATATTCATCATGATTTCCTGGCAATTAAGCTAATTAACAGAAAATTATTTAGCTTTTATAGGAAACCTTTGATACATTACAGCTGATAGTTTTCAAACAGAAAGTTTTCTGTTCAAACCCAAACTTTGAACCAAATAATAGGCTTTCTCAGTCTAGTTTAGATTGTCTACTGTTTATATGGGTTATCTGTTTTCTTCCACTGTTAAATAAAACCCAATATGGAATGGGGACCTGGACATGAAGTTAGCTCTCTTTATGTATGCTGGACATTGGTAGACCACTCCACCTCCGTGGATTCGAAGATATTGCTACAATGGATAGCATCGAAAAAATTGTCTTCCACTAAGCAGAATGTTTAGATAACTGGTTATTTAGATGACATTATTCTCTCACTCTCCGCTGACCTAAGAGCGTCCCAGTTTTCAGAAGCTCTGTTCTAGAGAATCTAGTGCAAATGTTTTCCTTTCTTGACAGTCCTTGAGGATCTCCATTCTTCTGAAAGGAAAGGTTATTTTATAGGTGAGTGAAGAAAAACAGATGGTAAGTAAAGATAAACTGACACATGGGGGTCCAGCTCCATGATGTAGTTCAGTTCTATTTAGCACATGTTTCTTTTCATCTGACCGTTTATAAATGAGCTTTCATCAGCTTTATGGGGACTACAATTCACGTAAGGACCCTTTGCTGACCTTTATAGATTATTCAAACCCTGCATGGAAACTACTTTGAGAAATGCAGATCAGACAAAACAAAAACGGGGTCATCCATTTTTTTAAAAGCCAAACATTTTGAAAAAAATACGTGTTTTAAAGTGATATGAATGGATCTGTCTAAATCGCCACTAACACATATAGTATCTAGTGCATTGTGTTGATGCATGTTGCTTGTATTTGCAAAAGTGTTGCAATATATTATAACACATGCTCACTGGTTTTTATTTATTTTGAAAACCATGACATCTCTCTCTCTCTCTCTCTCTCTCTCTCTCTCTCTCTCTCTCTCTCATATATATATATATATATATATATATATAAGTTATTACTTAATTCTTGGAATGCTGTGTAGTTTTTTCACCATGCTTAACTTGTTTTGCACATATTAGTTTCATCAGTCCATAGCACCTTATTCCAAATTGAAGCATGCTTGTACAAATGTTCTTTAGCATTCCCCAAGTGACTGCAGATTTTTTTTTCTAGATTACTTGTCCATATAGCATCTCCATGTGTATAGTGTGCTGACTAGTTGGCAAGATAAGAAAACTTTGGGTTGACTGTGACTGTTCTAACCATCCTGTGCCGTAACTGAGATTTTTTTGGTCTGCCAATTCAGGTCTTAACTAAATTGGTACATCTGGTCTTACAATTCTGCATAATGTCCCTCATATTTCAAACTGTGAGCTTAAATCTCTGAGACAGGTTTCTGTATCCTTCCTCTAAACAATGATCTAATAATTAGTGCTAAAGGTAATTAAATCAATAAATGACAAGGGTGCCTACAGTTCTGCACATGCAAATGTAGCATAAGTCAAATAAAAACAAAGCAAAATATTCCATACTTATACAAGTATCAAGCATCTTATTTTGAGAGTTTATGAGGTTCAATAATTAGGGCATGACTAGCAACACTGAAATGTGGGAAAAAATGTGTCTTTTAAAAATTTACCTAAAGTATATTCTCAGTGGTGGCATGGTGGCCTTCCAGTTAGAAGGTTGCCGGTTCGAGGCTCGCCGGTGACCTTTTTGGAAGGAGTTTGCATGTTCTCCCCATGCTTGCGTGCATTTCCTCTGGGTACTCCAGTTTCCCCCACAATCCTAAAAACATGTGGTTAGGTTAATTGAATAATCTAAATTCCACTCTGTGATGGACTGGTTACCTGTCCAGTGTGTACCCCCGCCTTTCGTCCAATGTGATCACACCAGCAGAACCCCGTGACCCCAAAAGGCAGTAAGCCGGTTGGTAAATAAATGAATTAATGAATGTTCTAAGTTAAAAGAGAGAGAAAAAAGGAATGCTTTTTTGGCAGTGCAAGAATGATCTGTACATCTTGGACTTAGTTTCCTTCAGAACATGTGCAAGTCACTCAGACTGAGGCTGGGGCTGGTACAGATGTTCTGCAGATCCTACAGCCGCAGGATGCATTGACCTAGGCACAACCACTGGGACCGGAAGAGCCTGGATTGCAAAATATAAATCCCCTCACACCTCAAACTCGCCCTCCACACTCTATTCAATAGGAACCATGGGCTCTGCAATCTGCCGTCAGTCAGTTTTCTTCTTCTTTTTCCTCCCACACCTTGCTTTGCCTGTAGATCAGCTCTGCACAGTTGTGCAAGGGTGGATTGGCATTTTAGAATGGGCAATGCAGTGGCTTAAGAGAAAGCCTGGGAGAAAGAGGATTACATATGACTAAATGATGAATAAAATCATGAGAATGGATTAAGTAGGACTGCACCATTTTTAAGCAGATATCATGCTGATGTACAGGTGTTGTCCAATGACAGTAAAGCACATGTGAATACAAATAAAATTCCTGGATGCATCCTCACTGTCTATGAATAGTATTGAGCTGCCATGGCCAGGTTTGTAAAACTACAAATTGTTTTCTTTGGCTGCGAAAAAGAAATCTTAAATATACAACATAACCAACCTCATCCACTCACTCATCCAAATAAATGAATTCAGATTTACATAGAAAATTAAAGCATAGATGTATAAAACAACCGTATAGTGGAACAGACCGCATTAGTGAAAGAATGGACCACTCTCATGAGCTCAGCGAAGTCATTGAACAGTCAAGTCACGGTATTTTGGAGGAAAATCTTCCTTTTTTACATTTATTGTATTTATGTATTTATTTGTTTATGGAGCTGGATTTCAGCGTACCGAGAGGTTATGGATAATTATTGGTTGTTACATTCTGTTCCAACATAACAATGTAGTAGTGAAGTTCATAAAGAGCAAAGCAAGCCAGGTCTTCTCCCCAACTTTAGTATTACACCTCACAGAGGTCTTTCTACCAGATATTTCCAAAATCCTGCTAAGAAACACCCCCGAGACTTTATATAAAACCATTTTGATCAAGTCTAAGTTCCATTCTACCTTTTAGCCCTTACCCAGTGACCATGGTGGGCCCATAAAAAGGCAATAAAACCATTTAAACCACAAAAATAACTTGTTTTAAAGGCATAATGCAACATTACTAGCCTACCAACATTAACATTACAGAATAAACTTAATTTGACTGTGTTTAAATGTTTACAGTAAAAAAAAAAAAAAAAAAACTACCAGAAGTCATGCATTCGCTGATCCTTCAGAACCATGTCTCTAACATATATGGCTTCTTACCGGTGTCCTGATTCATAGGGGTAATATTGTCAGCCTTTCTACCTCCATTTCAAGAGGCAGAGGTTTTTGAGAGAAATTGAGCTCAGGCTAAGAATGTGATCTCAGAAACTGATTGACTGGTTGTCATCTTGAAGACTTTCTAATAAAATCAGTTAGGATTTAAACTTTGCTTACTTTACAATATTTCAATTTAATCATGGAATATTTTAAATATGAGATTGGGAATGAAAAACTGCACTGGATGACATGCCCTCAGGTGAAAAAAATATATACTTAAAATAAGCCAATACGACAAACTGTAGGAGTGTGAAGCGTTACAGTGGGTTGCAGCTCATATGATTTCCTCTTAGAAGAAATTGATGAGTTTATGGCAAAATCTCTGAGCTGCAGACTCTGCAAATAAATGCACAGCAGTTTTCAAGGCTATGTGTTTGCCCAGACATATTCGACGACTGCGGAAAGTGTTTTCCTCCCAAGGAGGTTTTAGTACATGCTTTTAGAGCTTCATGCCCTGGGTTGATCTCAGTGGGCTGTTGTGTACATTGTTCTAACATACTGGAAACATCCCTATGGAGCTGTTGGGCATTGTGAGTGGTTTCTATGGTGTTAACAGGCTATTATTTTTATTTATTAGAACGTTTTGCAAATATCTATATCTGGACTTCTATATACTAGTAATATCTTTAACAATTTTAGAATGTGCTGTTTTAATGTTTTAAAATTGCAGGAATTATATAATGTTAACAGTTGGACTTGTTAACTATTTCTTAACTATCATTTGTGTCTTGATCAGTGTTGATGTCTTTTATTTTGAGAAAGATCACCAATAACTATACGCATACACATTTTTTAGAAATATATTCTGAATGAAAACAAATCCATTGATTCTTTTGATTCACTCCTAAACATTACTCCAAACACAAACTGAATATAAAAAAAAAAAATCTAGTTTGACTTTCATTCACACCTAAGAGGATTAACTGAGGTATCAAAGATATTTCAATTTTGCACATGAACAGATAAAGCATTAGCAAGTGCAAACTGAGAACATCATGTGGAGGTGAACCGACACAACCTGCATTGAGCGGCTCAAGTCGAAAATGGCTGTCCACATGAATGTCACAGAATGTTTTATTGAACACGACTAAAGGTGTCCATGAATAAATCATCTTTCCACTGCATACGTGTGCATGCTTCCGTTTTCTTAAGCAAACATGTACATGTTACATATTCATGAAATTTTCTGTTTTATTAAACAATTAACTTATACTGACATACTCAAACAGTATAAGTGACGTAGTAAATACAGAACTCCCGTCTTTTGTTACCTTTGAAATATTAAGCAGCAGAAGATCAAGAAGATCAACCCTACAAAAACAATTTGTGGAATCTCTTCAATGTCATTTTCATTTAATTCTTAAAGACTCACAAACTTCATTGTTTTTTGGAACTCACTGCTTATCTGTGACTGTTAAATTCAATACTGCATCATTATTAGTAGTCGAAAGTGTTGAAAGATGCATTCACTTGGTATGCTTTACACAGCTTTTCCTATAAGATACAGCTTCATTTTTTTTTGTTTTCTTACCTCAGGCCAACAAATCAATTCTCTTTCCTGAGTCTGGGGTGTATAACGGACTCAGGTTAGAAGTCACAGCCTCTGTTTTATAAGGTCTTAAAAGTGAGAAGAAACAAACTTTATGGAATTTTGGATTAAAAGTAGAAAGCATGTTTCCTCTAAAAGTTCACTTTTCTTTTCAAACCAATGGAATGAACGCATGCGTAGGTCACAAAGCCTGACTTGCTTTTCAAATAATTAACATGGCAATTAAAATGTACTGTTACATTTTTCCAAAACATCAAGTAATAATTGGAACTACATCTATTAGCTATTAGGACACAATGTTCTTAGCATTTTGCCTGATAGCAGTGCCCTTTCTGTGGATCTAAATGAGCAATATTCTAATTGGAGCAGAAAAGGTTGAATGCCACGAACAATGCACAAGCAATGCTCCTCTGTGATAGTTTTATTTATTTTTGTATGCATATGCTATGGTCAGCAGCTTTCATCATTAGTTCAAACTACTTAATCATACTTTTTTTTTTTTTAATTCAAGCAGAAATGATCAATAATGCATGATTATTTGGTGTCATGGCATTGTAATCAAAACTGTAATTTTAATGGAAGTCAAGGGTCAAATATCAAAACATTTACATTTATGTACTTAAATGCTACACAAAACTTTTTTTTCAAAACAATGACATCTGGTATTTAAATAAATCTTGGCATTTAAAGTGTAAAAATCCAGGACTTTTATAATTGGTAGTTTTGTGCATTTTTTGTTTGTTTTTTTAAACATGTGAAAAATGTATACAAAAATAAGATTTATCATCGAAAATCGTTCAATTTGGTGAAACAGAAAAAAAGTTGTGAAAAATGCACCAACAAATAAGGGTTAAAAATAAGTGTGCTAAGGTTAAAATAAAATTACAAATGACAAAATAGGAATAAAAAAAACTAAAGTAAAGTATTACAATGGGTATGAGGGCATCTATTGCAGCTTTATTTGCAAATTTTAAAGCTGTTTAGTTTAAGCTTTGCTTGTCCCTCTCCCTGGATATGGAACATTGTCGTATTTAGATCTGTTAACAACTTATCGAGCTGTTAAATGTTACCAATGATCTTTGAAAATAAAACAAACAATATAAAACTATATGTACAGTATAAGCTTAAAACTATAGGTTTATGCATTACATGTCAGATCTGATGTAATATTTAGGTAGAATATAGCTTATAAAACATGATTAATGAGGCTAGCAATGACTTAAGCAATGACAAACAATGCAAGCAAATGCTCGTCTGTACATGCACTTGGGTGGTTTTTGGAACCATTCAACGTTTAAATCCTACCCACCTCTTTTCTTAAGATAAAGGTCATGCTTACATTGTTTATTATGATTAGCAAACTATGTCTCTGTAGAAACATTTTTCTAGTTTAATAGCATTCAGTAATAGAATAGGAATTATTTCCCACTTCCAGTTTCACTGTTTCCTTCTTTAAGGTTTACAGGCACAGCACACTCTGCTCTCCAGTCACATTAAATCATATTACTCCCGCTTTCAGCTTGTATTCTTTTGGCTGTGCTGCTCACAGGTCCAGGGAGAGTGCAAACTTCACACAACTTAGTTGTTCAACATACAGGCTCAGAAAACTCAGTCCAAAAATACACATAACAACAGAATATGTGTGTATTGTGTTCTGTGTTCTGTTGTATTGTTTATAAGGTCTTGTCACTAAGGGTTTTAAAAATATGTTCAAGTGCACTTTGCATCAACAAGCAACTGGGGGACTTTGAGTTTTCACTTCAAAGAAGCTTGAAAAACAAAGAAAAAAAACAAGAGGCATGCACTTAATTTTGTTGTTCTCCATTAGAATAGCAAAGTAGAGGTAAGGTTAATTTAAGAAACAATTTTTTTAAAGGGTGCTACCTCTGTACATCCTTTCCTGTATAACTTCTCATCTCGTCATCTCTTCTTCACCGGCTGAGAGCAAGATTGGCATCACTGTCTGATTCCTAAATGTCAAGCCTCTAGTTCAGGCCTTTATGACTCAGTGAGATCCCTGAGAAAAAGCCTGTGGTTCCTTGTGACCTTCCTCATCCTTCTTCCTGCCACCCCCTCGTCCTGCATCACCCAGCTCACTGTCAGCTGTGTCTGGTGGCAGTGGTCGTCCGGTCCTATCGCTGACATATTATTTGAACAGTTGTTTTGTGGTAGTGGTCATCCGTCTTCTGTCGCAGTATACATTTTAATATTGTCAAACTTGAGGCATCTCACTTCCTGATTAGCAAATCGATCGAGTGTAACATGGGAAGAATTTATGTCATTTGCTATGTTCCTGTTTAATGTAGAGGTGAATAGTATTGTGAACCACACTTTACAGTATCCCGTGATTAAAATAAATACATTTATTTCTCAATTATATTAGCAATTTCTCAAACATTGATGATTGTTCATTGTTTAGAGAATTAATGACATACCATTATATATTTTTCTGCCTGATTTTGTTGTGTTCTCTTGTTCACCACACTTAATTATTAACAAATTAATTATTGCACTGTATATTAATGAGAATTGTTTGATACAAAGCTATCTATAATCAAAAGTATCTTAGAAACATTTTTCCAATTTGCAATTTGATTGAACAATTGTAAATAGTTTATTTGGATGATCATTGTATGTTTTATGCAAAATGTGCACGTTTATAGTTTTTTGTCTTACTTTGAGTGTATCTCAAAAACTAAGCAATGAATTCACTCAGAATAAATTTACTATGGTTTCAAAAGCATTTTGTGAAACTTTTTTTGCATTTACAATTTTGAGGGATAAAGCTATCAAATGTCTGTATTTAGGAAAAAATTGTGTTTTTTTATTATTATTGAAGTAACTCTATTAAGAGTTGTGTTGATGCATGGCAAATTAAAATACTAAAAAAATGGTGGACTTGGTTCTATGGCATAAAGGGTTAATCTCACACCAATTACACCATAAAAATATAAGTCCAAGTCTTATTCGGAATACAAGAATTCCTCAGAAGTTCAGAAAAGAATGCACATAGACAGCTCTGAATGGTAGTAAAACGTTTGTTTTTAAAGGATCATATCCTTTCCTGTGGCTTCGGGATGGTGCATTGTGCTAGCATCACAAAGGTCATGGCTTCGTACTCCAGGGAAAGCAAGAAAAAAAAAGTGTTACTTCCTTAAAACTTGCCGACCAAATACATAAATGTAAATGTCCTTATTAATGCATTGTCCATTGTAAATGTCTACTTTAAACTGTCACAGCTAATAATGGTGCCATGATGACAAGGAATTTTAAGACACATCTGAGATCGCCTTTAGACAAATGCCCAGGCTAGGAAATAATTGAATCCAATGTAAAGTGCAATATACACGTGTGTAATTGTACCTATAGAAAATTATTGAATTGGTTATACCCATGGACCATACCTTTATCATTCCAGTATATTTCTAAACGTAGCCACATATTGAGCTGGTTATTTATAATGCATCATGGCCAGAGAGAAGATAAAATGAAGAAGACATAAAAGCTGAACAATTTTACCCAGAAGGTCAACTAGACTTCAATTTCTTGAGAAAATAAAAGTGAAAAAAGGGAGGAGAATTAAGGCAGAGAACCCTCATCCCAGTGCTCCCACATCTGAAAGCCTTGGTTTGTTTGATCGAGTCCTTCAGTCAATGAGCTTTCTACACTGATCAATTGATCAGCACAGGTTTGTGTTTACCCCTGGATAACTGGCTATGAAACAAGAAAATGAAAGTATTCTGAAGCAGAAAAAATAGTTTAGAATCTTCATAGAATTTCAAAATTACACACAAACTTGTCCGATTTATGCTTAGTTTGCATGACCTTATTTAATGTTTTTCTTCTCCAGTTGCAGAGAACAAGAAGCAGCTGTGAAAGAGTGTCAGAGGCCACAAGGAGCAGATTGGTGAGGAATGTCTCATCTCTATAATGACATCTCATATGAAATGGAGGCAGGACTTCATTAAAACAAATACAGAGTGAAATGCAGCTGGAACGTCATAATTAGCAACAATACTATTTCATTCTCCTTTGAAATGTGTGTATATATAATCCAATTAACCGTCACTGTTCTGTGGCTCTCCGGTGTGTACTCTACAGGTCACTTGTCAAGATAGGTAGTTTGTCTTAAAGTGATTATCGTTTCTATAAATAACTTACTCAGTGTCTACTTTAGTAGATTACTAAAGTGCCTGTGGCACTTTAATCACTTTTAGAACAGCGCAGAATTACATCTGAAGACCATAGTCACCAACAATTCGGTATACACCCAATCCGAACACACCATCTTATCCCTGCAGCTCCTCCTCCTTGTCAGATTTACAATTCACACTTCATGACTTTCCATGAGAGCTCCTAGCCTTCTTGGATCTCTGTGTGTGCTCTATGTCTCTTCTGGATTTATTCATATCTCCATCTGCTCTGATGGAATACATCGGTCTACTCACCTCTACTTTTGTCATCTCCACTTAAGTCATTGTTTGTTTTCTGGTTCCTGGCACCTTCCTGTTGTTGGATCCGAGAGAGACATTGTAATGCTGAGTACCGTCCCCTTTAATGGATGTGATAGTTCTTTCTATATTGTATAATCTGTAAATAATTCTCTGTAAATAGTTCTCCTTACTTCTGACCACCACGAACGTGTTGTTTTCAACACTTAAAATAGCTGTTTGGCATGTTGCCTCCACTCCCACATTCGAAAACACCAAAGCTACAATGTTTTTTGTGCACATCTGTGGTAATAGTCTTTTTTGATGATTAATTGTAATGTAAAACTACAACTATATCCTTGTTGAAGGTTTCTTTGGATTTAAACATAAACCAGAATATGGGTCTTTCTGGAACAAAGTAAACCTGATTTTTCTTTGAGGAATTATGCAGCCTTTTTATGTCAAACTAGGTAAATGAACAAGCACACTTAACAACTTCAACTCAATTCATCTCAGAAGTCAGCACATCACCTTGAGCTGCCCTAGGACTTGTTTTTACAGGATAACATGAGCTAATGTTAATTGATGGCAAGTCAGCTTGATGGAGAATCTTTGTGTACATAGCTAAGCACTGTATGATCTTCTGTCACATAAGGTTTTGCGAGTGCATTAAATAAGCTCACACAAGCCCCAAAGCTGATGCTTGTCATTGTATTCTGCATCACAAACAGCTTGAAATAAAGCTAAAGACCCCAAGGACAACACTGCTACAGTAACTCTGGTGAAGGCTGAGTTATAAAAAGATAATGATTCACTGGGTTCAGATTGTGAAATATTTTATTAACCATTTGAAAATAATAATATGCCATATGATGCAATTTAACCATAACATCGCTATTGCTACCATAGAGATTGACTAACTATTGCCTCATGCAAATATTTCAGCCATCATGAACAAAGCCATTTGTTTCTTTATGTTTGAGAGTGGAGGACAGGGGAGATTATTGCAAAGACTGCAATGACAAAAATAGATTGAATTCTAAATGATATTAAAAGAAACTTCATGGCTATATTGAGAATGGTTGAGGAAGAGGGAAAACATTAAATTGCTTATATTTTTGTCACATATTAATGCCTTTGAGAATAGACCATTGATTTTAGCATATGCAGTGCTGCTCTAAAATTTTTTTTTGTTGATTTATGCCTTTTTTCATAATTATTTCCTCACAGGAGCAGGGTAATTATATTTGCAGCCTTCTTTCCAGTACGATTCACCAATTAATATATCTGCGGGAAAAGATAAATATAGCATCCTGCCAGATAGTTTTAGATGACTGGATGCACAAATGTAAGCTTAATTCATTCATTCATTGTTTCCATGCGAATGTGATATGCTATAAGCTTTCTGTTACATAACAACATTGGACATTATGTTTGCCACTTTGTAAAAAGAACCTAGATCACTGTAAATCAAAATTGAACAAAGAGTGCATAAAGGTGTCCCTTAAGAAAAATATGTGGAGCATTTGGTCTTATGGGATTTTCTTATGGGAAGGTTATTCACCTATTCACCTGAAAGTCATAACTATGTACAAATATAAACATAGTGTCCATGAAGTCATAGGTTTCTGATCAAGAGGCTAGAGGTGTAAATTGTGTAGCCCGCCTTGAAAGTGCATTACATCAAAATCGACCAAAGAGTGCATAGAGGTGTAGTGTGGGTGCAGCAAATAAGCCAAGTGGCGCCAATCAAATGTATAATAAAAAATAAAGAATTTGTACAGAGTCCTTATATTATTTATAGAAATGTATTTTTTTTTGTCTAACCCATTATACTATTATATTTTTGTACTATTAAAACAATGCTTTTTTTTTGTTTGTTTTTTTTTTTTGTTTTTTTAAAACTGCTTAAACAAATAGTTCAGGTTGTCACTCCAAGTCAGGATCTTAAAATCTACAATCACCATTAACAATGTTGATTATAATAAATGTAAATGAGACCCATCTTTAGAAATATCTGGGTCAGAAATAATTGAGAGTGTGTAGGAAATCTGAGTGTATTGCTGGCTATTGGCCTGGAAAGCAGATGAAAGCAGAGCTTATTCCAACCAAGCAAACAATGAGCAAATATGAGCCTCATGTGTTTTTTTTCACCAAAGTAAAAGCAGGAAAGTCTGTCATCTGCTATATCATCTGCTATATTTTCTGATCACAAAGAAACAGGTTAAAATTATCCACAGTGACTCGCTCTGCCATTAGCCTCGAATCAAGAACTGTTAAACTGAAATGAGGAGTTATTTTTACATGCTGTTGTGAAAGCTTTATTTGGTCCGAGAAAATAGCCTTGCTCATGTAATCGGGTAGAATGATATCAGCTCATTTGAGCAGCGCTACAGAAAGAGCCCAGAATAACACCTTCAATTTGAGGATATGCACAACCAATTTTCATATTGTTTACTTCAAAGGAATGGACACTGCCATTCCAAAGAAAATGGTCTGTAGATGCATGATTGACATTGAAGTCAAAATGTGTCAATCAGACAGAAATAGCCCCATCCAGTTGGTCATTCATTTCGATCATGAATCGCAATGACATCAAAAAGATATACATAAATACTTTTCTGGATTTAAAATGTGTACTTATCCGTGAAACTCCTTCATATGTTACGTGTTGGTCACATGATGTGAATACTATCTAGTTAGGTGAAAGGCTGGGATATGTACACTGTACACATATGTACAGATTGCCAGTGCATCACTGGATTTAGGCCGACTATCATTTCTGAGCTCACTTCACATATCACCAATCAACCTAATATTCGTAGAAGCCTTTCCACTCACACCAGGAACCTCACAGCATAATGGCAACACATACAATTATCAACTGTAAACACTCTTTTTTGTTGCTTATCACAGTAGAAATGTCTCAAACACAGCATTCCAACAGTCAAGCCATGTCTGCTACTTTAAGCAGGAGGAAGAGGTGGATCTCTCCACACTGTTGTGGGTTTCATTGCACATGCTCTGAGTATTCTGTGGTGTGACAGAGGTCAGAAGAGTGGCACCTAAACTGACAGAAATGGATCAAATAACCAAACTCCCTCAGGTGAAGCTTTAAAAGACTTTTAGTCTCTTGGGTAGCTCTGAAACTTGAGTATCTCAGTCATATGGGGATGATGTGAGCTGGATTAGGTGTTACTGACATTCAAGTGATATGTCAAGTTGGATGACCATTTACTCAGTCATGTATTGCTTTCTTTCAGATGTGAAAACCATAAAAAAATATAGGTTGAACAAGCATGGTCCATCACAAAATGAAAAGGGATTAGATGCAGAGGTGTGAGCTTGAGTCACATAACTTGTACATAGTTCTTGTATTTGGACATTTTGAACTTGCCCAGTGACTCGCGACTTCACTCAGTCTTGACCACCTTGACTCAGATGTAAACAATTATTTATGAAAGTAAAAAACTTAAGTAAAAGTGCAAAAAAAAAATATTAAAAACATGTGGGTCAAAAATTACAGTCTAAACATCATGAATTTTAATATTGTACAATAATTGAAGCTGCAGAGAGAGTGAGTATTGTACATCAGTGATTGATGGTGACAAGTGGGCATGTACTGGGGTACAAAACTATGAAATATTACCAGTAAGTAATGTTAACCCATGCTTCTCCCCTAGCATTATTGATGCAAATCAACAAAAACCTTCCTACACGCCTTTTAGGCATTTCATGCTTTTCAAAACTCCTAAATTATAAGGAGAGTGTCTGCAATGCACCATGTGACAGTACAGGACTTTAACATTATTTCCAAAATGGTGAAATCCAACTTTACAGTCTTGGTTGGTTGGTCTGTTATATGAATTTGATCATTTTTACGACAGATTTGGGGTCCTGAATTAATCTATGGGTGTTTTGGTTTCATTTCATATTTAAGAATGTCCATAAAACTTCATGAGAAAAAAAAACAAAAAAAAAAAAAACAATAAAAGGGTGGAGATAATCACTGGTGAGTGAAAGTATAAACCATAAATTCCAGAAACCACACTGACCCTGGAGGATTAAAGCAGTAAAAGTGGCTAGCGATGGCAAATGTAAATTCTCGATAATACAATCCAAGACAAGAACGAAAGGGTAGTCTATGGCAGCAAAAGAGAACAATCACCAAGAGACGAAAGCATCTTTTGAAGTGAACATAATTAACAGCACAGACCGCAGGTGTGCTAGCATGCCAACTAGAGAGGGGAATTGCTGGCAGGGGCAAACAATGAAACAGCAAAAGTTAACTTGACAAAAAATGCACTGGCAATGTATACAATATCAATTGTTTGTCATTTGCAATTACTTTGGCATTCGATAAATTTTCTATGCATTTTATTGAATGCCAGACTTGCCTGCGAGTTATGTAATAAACAAAAACCACATTCAAAAAACATTTATTTGTAAGTTATGTTTAGCCAACAACTACATGTAGCACATAAAAGTTATTGAACACTATACAGCTCATTGCATACAGTATCTTCATGCACAGTAGTTGTCGATATTAAACCTTCCCTTCATTTTTCACATAATAGCAGAGGTAGACTGTGTAATTGGCAAAAAAAAAAATCAAGATTCAAAAGAAAACCTATTAAGCTAATATCACAAATCTGGGAGTTGGCACCTCCTGCTACGCCCACTTGATAATTAGACGCTAACGGTTTCATTTGCTCAACTTTCTGTAGGCTGGTAAAGCAACATTTTGGTGTGTAAGGGCCTGACTTTGTTGTTAGAGATATTTTAATGCCAATAACAACTTATGCTGCTCATCATTTGATTGACGTTTACCTTCACAGTAAACAAGAGGTGTTTGCACTGGGTGTATTGTAATTTAATCATTATCCTGGACTAACATGCCTACTAAAATCTACCCCTCTGGCATCTCCTGAGGGTAGACATGTTCAACAAAATTTTTGCTTCAGTGAAATTTGTACAAAGCAAATAAAAAGGGAATAAAATAATTAAAGAGTCTCTTTCAACCAGAGCTTTCAGTTTTGAGCGCATACACCCCTAAGAGAACAACAATGACATGGAAAAGTAATTCACTGCTGTCTTGCACATGCTCTGACAAATATTTATGAAACAATGTTTCTCTAATCTGGATTGATACTGCATGCCAAATTTATTTTCTCTGTTTGTAGAGACCATTAACATGACACACATTGAACAATAATGTGTGTTATAATAATTAGCCATAATATAAAATTAAGGTGTGCAAAATGTGTTTTTTTTTATTATTGGCCAGTCCATTTGGTAAAATATTCTGTGTAAAATTTACACTTTAAATGTAAAGAAAAGGAAGGTTGTGGCAATGGAAGTTTACCAAATGCTTCAACAGGATTGTAAGGAGGATGTTTTCGAGGGGTTTGGGTGCATGATTGTTATTTGAGAGTTCTTTGATCTGTTAAATTTGCCACAATGTAGGTGAAACAAAATAAAAGTAAGAGAAACAAAACTACACTCATACGTTAAAGAAAAATTAACTGCACAGTTGGTTTGCGAAGGTCTCTATTAACCTCTCTCTCTTTTAAATCTACGACTGCAGTGTGTTCTGAGTTGGATTGTTGTATTATTTTTATCTTTGCGATTTTTACTAAGTGAAGCTAAGTGTTTTACAAAGTGTCTGTATCCTTCACTGCATGATAATATCCATTTTTATTCTAAGCATTTATCAACGTGGTAGTTAGAACAAATAATGTTATATAACCTTTAATAAGTTTTTAAGAGTGTCATACAAGCATAAGGCAAAAAGCTCTTGAATATGCAAATATTTGGCCAATAAAAGAGCAGAGAAAGCGAGAAGAAAATTATTATTATTATTATTTTTTATTTTTTTTTTCAAACAGTTCCATTTTTGGGGGGAAATAAGACAATGTCAGCATTACTTGGCCATTAAATGTCATTAGAAAAAACTAAAACCACACCTCAAAAGGCAGTGTTTATTGGACCTTACTCTAGATTTGTTCATTTTTCACACCACTAATGAACAGCTGCATCATTCTGTGGAAGTGTACCGAGACCAACTCTTCAATAAGAACAATATATTTTTTCGATTTGCTTTTGGTGCACACCAGAGTCTGATTGGTGCATCCCCACCTGCACAAACGAACCGTATCAAATAATAAAACAAATGCTTTCAGCTGAACATAACAAGGCAAGTGTAAAAGCACCCCACATAAATATAATAAACTCTTTAGTCCGAGGAAAAGAAAAAAAAGTTGGAATGCATAACACATGTGTCTGCTTGGATGAACAAACACAGGGACTGCAGCACCTCCTATCAGCAGATATCAGAATTAGATATCAGCTTTCTTGGCCAGATGGATGCTAAAAAAGATCTAAAATTGTACTGGGACTTATGCTCACCCAGACACGACAGGTTGAAAACTGATGAGGCTCTTGGTAATTAGCCGTGGAACTGAGCATACACTAGATATTCTGACTCAGAGTTATAGTCGCAGACCGCCCGGGGTGCTTTTTGAATTTCAGACACATTGTACATCCAATATTAGCCCTGCTGACTTCAGTAAAGATTGAAATGGGTTAAAGGCTAATGCTCACTTCATTAGGTACCGGTTGAATGCTAATGGATTGACTGGGGATTACAATTTAGCTGTCTGCTGCGTCCCTCATCATCTCCCCCGACACACCAAACCAAATGCATGTACCATACGCACCAAAATTCCATTAAGTGCTCTGCTTGACAAAATCATCTGATAAACACACTCTAAACAATCAGCACCAGAGCTCCGTTTTTTAGAGGAAACATTTTACTGCAATATGCTTTTTTTATAAATGTGTGGGAGGCCATTGAAGTTTGTGGAAATTAAAGGGACAAAATGTTCTCTGAGAGATTTCTTTAAAATAACAAGCCTTTGTCTGATTTGATGGACTGAGCTGAACGACTTTAATGTGGAAAGGAACATTTTTTATAAATTTTTATTTTTTTTATAAAAAAGAGACAATGTTCTAATATTGATGGTGAAAAATTTTAAAGGCTTTAAATCTGATTCATAGCAATTTAATTTTATTATAGTATTGGCAATATATTTTCATTTTTATTTTGTAAAATAAATGAAATTTATTTTTCATTTTTTCCATTTTAGTCATGTAATTTTTTATTTGTAATTTAATATTTTATTTTTTAAGTTGCAAATCATGCTATAATTATAACATTTTTTATTGTTTTATTTATTCATTTAAATTTGTTTGTTCAAAAATATTATAACAATTTGTTTTGTTATGCTATTATATATTACAATTTACACTGAACTATTGCCAGCTTCCTCGAAATTGAACCAGTCATGGGAGTAACATTTTTGGTAGTAACTTTCCACTACGGTACTAAAAGAATCATTGCTGTTATTACACACACTAATTAGCTTAAATCAAAGCTGATTAGTACATGGCAACCCTCTCATCTCCAAACCCCAGTGTCCAATCACTCAGATCAAACACAGAGCTTTTCTGATGAACCAGAGGTGAGCTGTGCACACAGACTTAGACACATGCACACAGAACTTTTAATGAAAGCAGCGCATTGACTCTTGGGAATAGCCATCTGCTGCTGTTCACCTGCAAATGTGTTGTATGTACAAAAAAAAAATATGCATCAACATAAGGCTTTTATGTAAACACATTGTAAATGTGTCAAAATTTGCATTTGTTTTCGCTAGTGACTAGCTCTAATTAAATGCTGATATTGGTTTTGCTCTGTAAATATATTAACCGAATGACATTGACAATGCAAATTCAGGCCTGAACGATGAATCCCATTTTAAAATAAAACTCATTTTATGGAGGCTGGGGCTTTTTTTGTAAAATCAATGCTGCTCATTTAATGACTTTCCTCTTGGCAGTGAAGCATTAAATGAGAAGGATTAAATTAATGCTAAAATAATAGACTTAATTGGATTTTAGTCCTTGGAGTACAGGAGAGTTTTGTATGTATCTAAAATAATCCATATACCCTTATGGAAAGTACAGTTGGCTTAATAGTGTAAGTACAGTCAGTATCTATGACTCTTATTGTACATATTTGCACTAAATAGTGAAGATTTGTTAAAAAAAAATGGACACACCATCTATGTCATAACCAGTTTTTGGCTTTGACTTTCCTTCCGCCATGTATTGATGCCTAGAGTTAATGATCAGCATGAAGAGCAGTGACTCAGTCTGAACACTCAAATATGGATTTTTCTCACAGACATTTGATAGAGGCACTCAACTCCTCAAAAAGCCCAGTATTATGGTACTATGAAATTTATATGTGTATATGAAATGAAAAGTATGTATGAAATATGAAATCAAATGGGAAATACTAGGAAAATTGCATGCATTTAATGCAATTCAACGTTTTACCATGACACTAAAGCCTTCAAAGTATGTCGCAGACAGTTAACTGTTTTTTTTATTTCAAATGGGGAAGAAATATCTAGTAGGGAAGTGCATCCATGACTTCTCCTGCGGGGAGGCATTCTGTAAGTAATCTTAGGAATAATCTTACTGTATGTTTAAACACATACACTCTAGGGAAATGATAAGGTTGGTAACTGTTGGCAATTGATGTACAAAAAGCAAACCAAACATTCCTCCTCAGTGTGATAAAGCAGCACATTTAAAAATTCTTTAAATGAAGTAAATAAATGGTTGAACTGCTTAAACAGTATGTATAATAGGAAACTATGGTCAGAAGCTCCTAATAAGGCAGCATGTGCAACAGAACATTGAGTCAAATTTTGTAAAGGTTTTGTATAAACTAAAAAAAAACAAACATTGCATTCATGTAGGCTTATAGGGGAAAATATAGCCAAAGAATGAATGATCTTCTATTCAGTTTGATATGTGCTCTATAACTTTTTTATATTAATGAAAAAAAAAATTTTATCATTAATATATACATATTATAGTCTGTTTAGGCTGTTATATATAACATTAGGCTGAGCAATTTCTGGTAAAATAAAATATTTGTTGGCATATAGGAAATAGTTAATGCACTAAATATTTGAGGCATCTGTGATTGACTTATATACGGTTTACTTATCTTATTGACATGGTCGTTTTGGTCAGAAATAAAATTGTATCTGATTAATCAATCGATTTCTTTCTTATAGTGATTGATTATCACAAAATCAATAGCTGCAGCCCTAGTGCTATATGCCAAAAAATGCTTTAGATTACAAATTTCCTTTAGGTGATTTTTGAGAGAATCAACATATTTTAAGATTTTATTTATTTTTTTACTCAATGTCTGATTTTACTGACAAAGCCCATCACTGAACAATGAATAATTGCAGGAAATATCTGCACCACTGAGCAGCCACTCTGGATACTATAGCAATTGTTCTGTGACAATAGAGGAAAACTCCCCATGGTGTGACAACACATTGTATAACTTGTCAAACAAACTATGACATTTTTCTCTGCAATTATGCATTGTCATTCTGAGGGCCCCAGAACAGAATAAATACATAATATTTTGCTGAAAAAAATAAATAAATAAAAAGTTTAACTTATGATGAAACTTTTTAATCATTTTTAACTTTAATATTTAAATTGTACTGTTCATCCCTTCAAAAACATGTCCCTTATTACTTTTGGAAGATTTAGGTCACTAGGTTTAGAGGATTTGGCTGTTTTTCAAACAAAGTCAACCCTATAAGCATCTGGAAATGCTCCATTTAAATGTGTTTTTGACAAGCAAAAAAGAGGCTAGATTTGACTCTTTGATGAGGTCTAAATGTGGACTAACACACTTATACAGGCATTTAGTGTCATCTGCTTATGATCAGCTAGATAATACATCTTAAAGGGATTATTCAACCAAGCATTAAGACTTGTCAATATTTACTTTTTTCGGGTTAAAAAAAAAACTGAAAATAACAACGATAATAAAATACACAGTTAAGTTGGCTGCTGATTTTATTTAACAAACCATCATTGGAAATTAAAGACGTTGTGCTCCATGAAATCAAAAAAGTGCACTTATATACGGATATGGAACAAAATTGAGACAATTTTATTCAAAAAGCAGGGTGAAGTTACCCAAACTGTTTTGCCCCTATGTGATCTGTATCAGATATTTTCATTAAAGTCTGAACATCGTCTGAATGGCCATGTTATATCTGTGTATATCCATCGTTTTTGTTATTGAAAGGTGATAGACTCTGAGGTGGAAGAGGAAAGATAATAGCAACCATGATGATAATGTCGAATGCAGTCAAATATGTCCAATACACTTCAGTAACAAGCACCTGTTGAAGTCAGTAGAGTGCAACGCCAATGTGCTTGCTTACAGATATGGTTTACAGAAGGTGACTCTTCTCCTGTGACAGTGAAAGAGAGAGACAAAGGTATTTATAGATTTCCATTGGACCCAATCAGAGCCACAAAGACCTATCATGTCCATATTTACGTGACATTGAGTGATATCGTTATCACCCAAATAATTTGAGCATTAAAACCCAAAATATGAATGTAGGCATTGATCAGACTATGGATCTGATATCGTATTACCAAGCTCTGAAACAGGATCTTGGAAACATAATTATTCCAAAAATAGTGACTTTACAGAACATAAACATTTCTTTAAGCAGGGACAGGATCACTAAATTTGTTCTTGGAGGGCCAATATCCTACAAAGTGTAGCTCCAGCCTGAATTAAACAAATATGAAGCAGCTTACTAAGGTTTACTAGGTATTTTAGATTCTTCCAGGCAGGTGTGAGGTAAATATTGTTGAAGGTAAAAAACAAAATAAGTGTGGGGGTAAATATTGCTGACGTGAGTAAATCAAGAAGCAATTCTCCAGGATGAGTCCTGGAGTGGTAGACCACTAACACAAACACTGCAGAGCTGAAAGGGAAGTCCTTTAGGGATGGTGAAAAGATCTAGGAGGCAAGTGTTTGGGTGAGGGGAAGGGGAAGTGTGCTTTTGTGATTGTGACACAGGCTCATGGCTGGGGACCGAATTCCTGACAGCTCCAGTCTAATTAAACATAATTTTCTTCCAACTTATAATTGGACAGACATGGATGGATGAAAGGGCGGCACAGTGGGTAGCACTGTTTGCGTGGGTTTCCTCCGGGTACTCCGGTTTCCCCCCACAATCCCAAAAGCATGTGATTAGGTTAATTAAATAATCTAAATTCCTCTTGTGAATGTTACACTGCGATGGACTGGCGACCTGTCCAGGGTGAACCCCCGCCTCTTGCACAATGTGTGCTGGAGATACGCACCGGCAGATCCCCATTACCACAAAAAGGGAATAAACGGGTTGAAAAATGAATGGATGGATGGAAGTAAGGATGGAAAGATTAGTTCCAGATTAGTTAAAAGATTAAATTATAATTGCCTGAATACCACACACCAGGACAAATATTGTTTCTACCACCCATTTTATACTATTTACCCATGCTGTAGTTTCCTCTGGTATCAGATTAAAAATGCATTTTGTGAGAAATTCATAGTGTTAATAATACAGGGCCCTCTATCATCCATGGGATCCCTCTGTTAAATTATTGAAAGCACAGGACGTGTCCAATTTATTCCAATTTTATCTCTGAGAACTCTTAATATTTAATACCACACATTCACTAATGCCAAGATCCCAGAGCAGGGATGTACAGTACATCCTGTCGACAGGAAACAGCTCACCACACAGCGATGAAACAATGATAATGATACCCAATGTTCATGTTTTAGCAGGAAAGTTCAACAAAAACAGAACTGTTACTCAAAATCTGCTACCTCATTCTCTCGGTTCAAACCACCAAGAGATTATCTCTTTGCTTAACGAGTTTTGGGTTTCTTCATCTATATCTCTTTTGTATTCATTACATCTGCAAATGCTTGAGCTAAAGCACTGTGCATTTATACTGATGTATTAAAAACATTTTTAATACATCATATGGATTTATTGGACATCTTCTTGAAACAATTCAGGAGCCAAAGATTTATTTTGTGTTTTTTTTTTTTTTTTTTCAACAGCAATAAAAAAATTTAAATGGGGGTTTTAAAATGTGACAAAAAATGTAATTAAAATATAATTTTCTAGAAAACCTACAACTTTAAGCCCCTAACATGTTTGTGTATTCCCAGCTACATTTGCAGCGTCAGACCTGTAACATTCCAGTGTTAGAACATATTATATTTGATATAGTAGGTTTTGATATACTGATCGCTCTTCATGCAGCTCCAAGTACAACATTATCCTGATTCTGTAAACATTAGACTAATGGCTAAAGTCCAATCTAAATCAATGTCAAGCCTTTACAAGCAAAGTTTCACAACTGTGCCCTACTGAAGCAAAGTTTACAGACACTTTTCTTAAATAAGCACTTTATTAAGAAAACAGGCAACCTACTTCCTTCCTTTCAGATTTGCATAATTGGGAGAGAAATTAGGTTATGGAAGGACATGGGCATATATGATACAAATCTGAGCTCTGAAATAACCTCAATTTGACATAATGTACATCATTCAAAGAGAAATGGGGCCTGTTGTAAACCAAAGTCAGGGTTTGAAAATTGCTTGATTCTTTCAATTAGCTGAAGGCCTGACATCATGTCAATGTGTTTTCACGGGTCAGCTCTCTTTCCAAAAGTAAATTCGGACTCACTTATCATCTTCTTTAATATTCTAGCAGCAGTTTGGCAGCTTCACTGCAGAAAGGCTTCCCAGACAGATTCTACTATCACTGCCTTCTCCAATTTTCCGAGCTAGGGGTAAAGCCTGAGCCCAGATGAGCCTGGGATTTCCAGAGGATGCAGCACTCCCAAATGTTTCTGCTTGGTGGAGTTTGTATGTTTATGCTCTTTGCCAGCTGAAATGCTTAGCTGGGTATAACCAAAGTGAACTATTTTAGCAACATTATCTGTTGTTAAACATTCGAAAACATTGTCTGCTATAATTTCAACCGTTAAGCTGTTTGATACAATTTCCCTGTTTATAGCTATAACCAAATAAATTCAATTTGGACTCCATGGAAGTATTAGCAGCAAATTAAATGTTTAAGATGTTAAACAAAATCCAGATTAGGAGTTGCAGAGTAGCTTTCTTGTTGTCGTCTTGCATTTGTATCAATGAAAATCAATGACAATTTGTGATGTAGAGTGATGAACAAATGGATGGAAAGAGGGATGGATCAATGGATAAACCGATAGACAGACTGCTGGATGGATGGACAGATTGAAATAGATAAATGGATTGGAGAATGGATAGCATGAAAACGATGCTTGGATGATGTATAAATATGTATAAATATTATACATCTAGCAAATATTTTATTCTATATATTTTATATAATTAGGAGATTCTCTCTTCACAACCATCTCATAACTCTATCCCTAACCTATTGGAATTTCCCGATCTGGTTATGCATTGAGTTATTAAAGCAGCATTAGCAGCATATTGAGTGTACAAGCTGTTAATACATTTTAAACATGATACAGATCAGTGAGTTACAGAGTAGTTTCCTAGTTGGCATCCTGCATTAGCATCATTCAGCACCGTATACCTCTAAGAGCACAAGATTGCCACTCTCCACTGATTCACTGTGTCATGTACTCTTTTCCTCCAGCATTGTCAAGACGACGTGTCAAGCAAGTCAATTCAACTTTTAAAAAGGTATCTTGAGACACTTGTACTTTGTTCCATTTCATTGCATTCCATTGTGAAGCTGTGGAATATGGTGAAAGGACCCTTAGAAGGCAGCGGCCTGGATTTGGAGCAGAGCTTCAGTCCATATAATGAAGACACTAATGTAATGCATCTTTCAACACTGTGTCCGTGCCTCCCATCACAATGAGAGACTTTTCTCCCCATTTTAGCATGTGCTTGCTTTACAAGTAGGTCTAATTAATAGGGATCAGAAGTGTGCATATGGCAGAGTCAGCGTGAGGCAATGAGACGCAGCCAGAGAGCTGTGCCGACTGATTCACAGACAATTGTCACACTCATGACCACTTTAATAGAGAGAGAAAGCCTTCATTAAACAGAAAGTTGCTGGAGTCTGAGGAACAGGAAAAACAAAACACGTTAGACTTGGGTAAAGTTATGATGGATGTGTCCACACAGCCATCTCGGGATCTTTAAAGTAGAGACAATTACTTATTTTTTTCCAATAAACAAAAAGGTCAAATATTATAAAAAGAAGTGTTGTATACAAAACTTAAACACTTAAAATTAATACTAGCATGATTATTAATATTACTTCAAACAGGGGTTTGATGTTGCCATCTACAGTTCACTTTGGGCAAAAGGTAGGTTACACCTCGAACAGGTCCTCAGTCCATTGCAGGGCCATATTATTTCCTAAGTGGAATCTACCGTAACCATTTTACCACCGTCTGCTTTTGCCACTAATATTGGTTGACTTAGTTGTTGTATTTATAAGACAAGTCTTAAAGGTCTTTAATTACTACTAATTGTAGTTTATCTCACACATAGAAGCTGCTGAAACCTCAAAACTACGGCACAATTTTAACTGAGGACTTCCAAGAGCTGAGCCATAACATCAGAGAATGGCAGGACTAAAGGATGTGCAGATCGTCTCCTGCTGTGTCCAGTGACTGATGGAGAACTGAGTGAACATTTCTCAAAGAAACCTCTGGCACGCTTCAATAGAACACCCACCAGGTCGCCTGAAGGCTGCTAAATCCCAGATTATTCCTTCAGGTTTCACATAGTACAATTAAAAACCATAAAGATGTGAAGGAGGATCTAAAAACAAAAGGAACCCAAAGGATTCATTTCTTTATGTATCTGAACAGAAAATAGCTTATCCCCATTATATAAAAACATAATTCTTCATTTAAAGTTGCCAACATTAAAAAAAAAAAAAACTTTAGCTTTAGACCTAAGAATAAAACTGTTCTTGTTTAAATATTCCGTGCAACATTGTTTTTTACACATTCTCTTGCTGAAGAAGAACTGTTTATATCTGATCGGTAGAAATGGATGCTTCAATGTTCATACTAAAGAACATTTAGGGGTAATTTTATCCTTTTCTAAGTCAAAGTAAGAGGAGTTTGAATGTTGTCTGAGTATGTGTTGGGATTTGCTTTCCTCCAGTTTCCTCCTAGAATTTAAACATGCTTTGGGTAAAATTGAAGCCTCTAAAATGGATATCCAGGACGTACCCTGCTTTTCTTACATTATGAGCTGGAGATGAATCCTGCTCTATCATGGTTGTTTATCATTTTTCACCTTTGATGACCAAAAAGTTGGGTATATGTGACAGCTGTTCAAATAAAGCTTTGTAGGTCTCAACAGTTGAAATCAGCATAACATTGAATAATTGTTAAAAAATTATTATAACCAACCCTGGTTTATTTATTACTAAAGTGTATTAATGAATGCAAAAAAACATTATATTTTAATTTGGTGTAAACAATCAAATACAGCTAGTCTACACTTAACCATGGCCATGAACTCTGGGTCAAGATCAAAAAAGGATGGGCTTCCTCAGATGGTCTTTCTCAGCAGGATGGCTGGGAACCTTCTTAGAGATAGGACGGGGAGCTCAGTCAGTTAGCTGGAGCTATGAGTAGAGCTGCTACTCCTCCATATCAAGAAATACCATATACTCTGTTCCTGTAAATGTATGGTGCTTCTGGCAATATATTCATCATGCATAAAATAATTATTTAGGGATTCTATCTTTAAAATTAGCACTAAACCATTTCCCAAACATGTCAAGATCATAATAGTGCATTTCCTGATTGGGTTATATGTTGAGACATTAAAGCCTTTGGGAATCTGGAAGTAAACAAAGCAAAGTCAGCTACTCCTACTCTCAACACTAAGACTAGCCAAGTTATCAGCTCTGTGTAATTTAATTAGGCACACAGATGAACACACGAGTCCATAGCACTGTAATTATCTAAAACCCTCCTCCATCTAAATCACTTCACACTGCAGTTCAGTGTCACGTTACAGCACCACTCAACCTTAAAAAATGTCAGACGGTTCTCACTTCAACTTCCTTGTGCTAATGATCTGGTCAGAAAAAAAGTACTTATGAAAACAAGCCTTGAATTCAGTCACAATAAAATGTAACTTTTAAAACAAAAAAGCCTAATTGGCAGATGGACCACTGCCCAGGTAAGAAAGAAAATCTAATTCTAGAGTGACACTAGCTTTACAAAGGTGCTTAATAAGTAAGTATGTAAGTATAAAGGAATGTAAATGTGTTCATTTAGGACGTAGGAATACACAAGTAAACAAGACATGGCATGTGATTGTAATGTAAACTAAAGGTGATTGAAATGGATGAAGCGAGCAAACGGGCAAAAAGACAGGAGATGAAGCTGAAGTGTCTTTTTGTATAACCCACCCATAAAGTGAGTTGATTGGCCTGCAGAAATGTGTCAATAAAGACATTCAATCCCCAATCTCATACAGACAGGCACAAAAACACATAAGAAAAAAATAGCAGCATAACATGAAACAATAAAAATACTACAGGGTTTGTAACAATATGTAAAGGTTAAATTGAATTTGAGTGTAATGAATTCTTTGTTAATGAGCACATGTGTATCCCTGTGTTGAGATATAACACTAATTTGAATATTATATAAAAAGTGAAAATACCAGACTAAGTCATACATTTAAAATCCAGATACAGATCCCAGGTTCATACAATCACTTTTATTTGGTATAAATCGCATAAAACATCACGGGTGCTGTGGGAAGACAGTGAGTACTGTTGTGCAGTGAACAAATAACCTGATTATGTATGATCATATTCCTAGATTAAAATCAAATAAAAACTTGTGACACTCATTACTTAAAGGTCATATTTCAGGCATCCACTGAAACATAAATCGTTGTTTTAGCCTCTCATCTGAGAATGTCTGAAAGAAAATATTTTCCTTAATGTTCTCTACCTTTTTTACTTATGCGAACAAAATAATTGGGGACAACGAATTCCGCTCAAACTTGGAAACATAGAAAACACAAGCCTTGTCACTCAGGGACTCAATCTTTTGAATTTCCATAATTGTTTTCCTCCTTTTCTAAAATCAATCAGTCCTTGTTATAAAGCATTGGCATTGTTTTGCTCTTAATAGAGAAGCATGTTTACCAGAAAGGGCTTCTCGCTCTCATAAATAACCTCACTCTAATTGGCCTGCTCAGAGATTTCAAGGCAAAGTCGCAGCATTGTGATGGAGCATTGGGTGATCTTGATTTTGCTCACACACACGCAAAGATAGACACAAATAGACAGCTTCCTTAATCAATTACAGTCAGACTCCTCAGGAGACACACCTTACAGCTTGCCTCAGAAAAGGCTAAAGAAAAGCCGAGACAAAGTGGCTTATGCAGAAGAAAGTAAAAAGATTGAGATAAAAGAGATTTGTTGCCTGATGCTCACGCTGCTTTTCCAATCTCTCTTCTTTTTTGTTTGCTTTTCTGGTAATGCACAGGAAGATAAAGCATAGCAAAAACATCACAATGCTTATTTTTTTTAACACAATGGGTCCACATTAAGACCATCCTCAAACAAAACAAAACAAGAAAAAAAATCCCTTCTCAAACCTGACCTGAATGCATCAATGAAGATGTTAGGAGTATGGCTCTAAAATGCTATAAATCCATAAATGTTAAATTGAGAAAAAGAGAAAAATGTTTTCCTACCAAATGTTAAAAGGTCATAATGAGTCATAAAAATGCATTTTTTTTTGTACAAATCCATGACCTGTGCATCCCCAAGGAACTTAGCACTTCAGAATGCAATAGGAACATGCTACATAAAAGGTTACATGCACATACATTATATAGGAGCCCTCTATGGCAGCCTTTATTTTGGATGCTTTCCAGGTATGTAAGCTATTTCATGTAATATAGAAACATGCTCATGTGGTTGTTGTGCAACTGAACCTTGCTTTTTTGCTTTGAGAACCTGTATATTGCATTTAAACCTATTTAAAAAAAATAATAGTGATAATTTAACCATTAGAAGTCCAGGGCCTTTTGACTGTCTTTTACTACTTGACAATTTTCTCCAATAAATTAGATTTTATTTTTTTTGACAATCCCATATTGCCATATTTAGTACAACCCATCCATTGCACAAGACAATTCCACAACAATCCTGAAAATGTACAAAAATAGACTTCAGAGTATTTATTTATTTATTTTTTTTCCACTGCAAAACATTTTTATGTTTTTTAACAAAATTAAAAAAATAACATAACAATAAAAACATAAGCCATATTACAGGTAATGTACTTCCAAGAGGTGTGTCTTCTTTTTACCATGAGATTGCAATGATGACACCAATTTGGGGACACACATTTTCTCAGATTTTACTTTGAATTACCTAACAATATATGGGTCATAACTCTTACCAAAATATCAAAACTAATAACTTTATTGAAACCAACGCATTATTTTTGAGAACAAAATGAAACAATTGGTGGTTTGTGTCAGTATCAGTCACAATATTTATCAAAATAGGTATTTTAACATTTAAAGTGATATACAAGTAAGATAAAACCCCTTTTTTGAGTATAGTGTACCTAAAAAAACATGTCCCAATGGCTAAATACATCTGTATTTGTGCACTAGTAGAGGTTAAACTAAACTTGGTACTTGGTAATTGCTTTCTGAAGAAGCCAACAAATCCATCCAGTGCTGTGCAGCGGCCCATGAAAGAGTTTTAGATGGATAAATGGCTTGCGCTGTTTTTCTTTCACCATCTGTGTACAAATTCACTTATTCCACCCACAAAGCACCTATTTAGGGATTGAGGTCACTCCAAGCTCAAGTGCTTTCGTTTCAGAGTCTGATGTTCTTGACCTTCATAGACTCTATTCCCAGGAAACAATACACAGACATGTAGAGAGTCCAAAAACACAATGCATTATAATCTCTTTTTTTAAGCCATTGAGGGACCTCAGCTGACCCCTTGTTTGTGAATAATTATGGCGGTTACTATACATTAAGATTAAAACCAACTGGCTTCAAATAAAAAAGGCTTAATATTCTAGGGGGGGAAAGTTCCCATGGTGCACCTCAGGCTGCAGTGTAATTAAATTCTGTAGTTTGTGACATTTGTGACAACAAAAAACAACAGTTTTTTTTTTTGCTGCAATGTAATAATCAGACAGAAAACTGCAAAATCGGTTGCAGAAGCAGTGAAAATATTGCTTTTTAGAAGCACCAAGCAAAATAAATAATTTGATGTATATATCTGTGAAATTATCAGGAGAGCTTGGAGCTAATCAGACAGAGAGCGGGTGAAAGTGGGCGCACTCCAACGGAAACATGTAATAGGCTTTCAGTGGGAATTCCATTAATTCAGAAGTATGAGAGTTGAGACACTTAATCATTTATTGTTGTGTTATTAATACTTATTTATTTTTATACCTCATGCCAGAAACAATAAAAATATATATCTTAATTAATAAACAATTCACGTACAAGTACAACTATATAGAAATAATAAAAAAATATTTGCTAAACAAAATAATTATTTTTATTAAATAAAAAAAAGGATTACCAATCATGGGGTTGGTCAAATTAGTGCAAACCATGTTTGATCATGTTAGGATAAAGCCAAATAGCTACATTTTAGAGTTAGACAATTGAAAAACAGACTGATTAAATAAAGGTAACAGAAAGAGCAGCATTTGTTTGGCAGGTTTTTTTTTAGCCTTTACAAACATTTTCAGCAAGGACCAATTTTTAAACCTATTTTTATGTGTGTTCCATCAAGTGTGAGCTGAATAATAAATGTGTGAACCCCAAAGCTGATTTAGGGGGCGAGCAGGAACCAAGGACAAGGAGGAATTAGAGCGTAAAGGATGTGATTGTGTGAAGATGGTGATCAGATCTTTGATGTAGGAGGGTGCAGTGTAAAGTTGGAGAGTATTTGAGTAAAGTAATCAAGTCCAGGTGTTATCAAGCAAGCAAAAACTTTCTACTGTAATATTAAACATGTTGCTATAGCGTAACCAATAAAAATGTATGGTCATTTTTTTACATAAAATATTTTGAATATGGAAGAATGCTGTGCATAAGACATATGAGCTAATTTGAGAACTAAATTACAATGATTGCAATCTTTAATTTTCATCCAGAGTAGCAGATGCAATCTAAAATTTATGAAGTGAGACTTTGGAGCCAATTACTGCCATTTCTGTATTAATCCTTTGTTGCTTGACCACGTGAAAATAATCTTTTGGCTTAGAAAACACAAGTTCCTCCGTGTTGCAATAAAAATGCATGTCACATTTCCTGAAAAACAATTTTAGGAAATGTGACAGTGAAATGCAGATAAGAAAAATAATAGGACCAACCACAGGACCCTGGGGGACACTAGCCCCTCCTTTTTAAGAGAAAGTTTGAAGAGAAAGAAGATTACTTTTCATATCTCTAAGCATCCTATTATAACTTCACAATGCACAAATTCAGCCCTGTATCACTTCAAATATTCATGTTCAGTGCTATGCTCGATCGCTGATACAATCATGCAGTCATTTTCTTCCAGAGGCCCCACAGCCTGCGGATCTTCAGCATCCGCAGGAGATAGTACTGCAGCAGGAGGCAGCAGCACTGTTGATGCTTTATTTTTGATAATTTATTTAATTTTTTGAACATCTATTCATGTTCAGATAGAAAGACAGAGGTCAATCCCAGTTTAGAGACATTAAAACACAACACAGTCCCATTATTCCTGACTATGTCTGAGCTTGTTAGCGTTATTGTGATAGTTTACCATTAAGCCTGGAATGCTTGAGCTCTGCAGTGTGATAATCATGTCTCTCTGCAGAGGAGTTTGTTCATCCGTGAGGGGGAACATACTTAAACGGATGTAATTATGAGTAATGATAGTATTTTAGGTGAGTCAAAGGAGTCAGAGGCTATTTTTTTTCAGTATTACTATTTCTGTGTGGGCCCTATGGGCTGTTATCAGCATTTCATACCAGATGTTAAACATTTTATACCTCTATTGTTTATATATCAGTATGTAATGCTCCTATGTGCCTAAGTTGCCTGTTTGAGCTCATGAACTAAACAGTTCATTCAGCCTACATTTATTGAGTTATTGAGTTAAACTGTGTTTAACAACATTTTATCATCTAATGTTTTTCTTAAGATTATTTAAGTGCATCTGTGTCAATTTAATTTTTTAAACAGTTGCCTGCAGATGTATTTCTACAACACACAATGGCAGACTCGTTATTATTTCGTAATTTCTTTAAATAATAAAGGTTAACCCTTCTATAATTCTTGGTGTCAATATGAGCCATTCAGTGTTTTACGTGTTTTTTTCTGCTACAGATTTAATGACTTTTTCATCATTTAATGGGGAGAACTTGGAAAAACATAAAATAACATGATATTGTTTTTTTTTCAGTGGCCTCTACAAACATTTGTTTTTCTTGGCATCAATTTGATAATTTGACAATCAATGATAATTGATAATTTGTCAAGGAAATTTTATCACAGGTTTTTGATTCACAGAATGAGACTCCTCGTGTAAATCCTCATGTTGTCTCTCAACCACCAGCTGAAACATTACCTTCCGAAAATTATTATGGTACAGCTCCCTACTTGAATGACAGGATAGACTTAGTGCTGCTAAAGTCATCAAAATGGCTGCACCAGATATGCTGTCAGTCATGTTCAAGACATAAAGTCATCATTTCAAATATTCATTACACCATCAATTGAAAATGATATACTTATAAATGACAAGTAGAGGAGGGTTTATAGGGGACAACTGGAACAATGTTGATGCATATATATTATATCCTATATATATATATATATATATATATATATTAAATTGCTGGCACGCTTCTAAAGTGACTTGGCTTGAAACATGGCACCATCTCATTTCACATCACTCTTTTTGCTATGACAATGTTTTCAAGTTTAGTACAATCACACAGGCTCCAGTAGCCTGATTAAATTGTTGGACATCTCTAGTGAAAGTTTTGATTGCTGACCTCATGTTTAAGATGCTGATAAAAAGCTTTTATCTGCTCTAATGCCAGCTGGCACACACTCAGTTTTAATATTGCCAGTGCAGGTTTGCATGCATAGTTTTTTTTTGTGATTGGTTGCAAAATGTAATTTGCAAACGTACAGAATTATTTAACATTGTTTGCAGAGGCAAGCATCAGTTATTGCTCAGGTTTGCTGTGAGCAGGGTTTAAGTGTCTCACACGGCTGTTTCATGAATTAAACCAGTTAGAACAGCACTTTTCATCCCACCAGAGGCCTCGGCACTTAGACAAAGGATGCAAAATAGAGTATGTTTATTTTATCAGACGTGTGGAGGAAAACAATGGAAAGTGAAACTCGCATAAATGGCATAGCATTGTTAATACCAACCATGTACATTTCCAGAATTACATTTTAAACCCTTCCAACGAATGTTTCCATGTAGATTTGTCACAGTTTGAAACTCCCTATTAACCTGTACGTATCTCATTATTGCAAATGCACATCACATCTGGAAGCTGCTTTAATTTCAAACCAAAAACAATATACCTGAAAATGTTCATGTTGCATTAGTTTTTTTCTTTGTTTGTGTCTATCAAGGGTTATTATTGGTAGACATATGAGTTAAATGGTAGACATATGGATTTCAGGGAATAATGCTTTTACTCAGATTTGAAAAACCAGATTTGAGTGGTACCAGTGAAATTAGAAAAGCATCAAACTTGCTCTCAATATTTAAAGTATTATCAGTGACATCTTGCATCTTGTGACAACAAATTCAGTTCCAAATACTTAAAGCATTACGTGTGCATCAAGCTGTTTTAGGTGATTAAGTATGCAGTTTCCAAACAAAGCCAAACCATTACATTAATAGCTGTAACGGACTGATAATGCAGCTATGGCTTTATTGTGATCCAGTGACAGATGCTTACTAGTGGAATTTACATCAGTGATGGCAACTAGGAAATAATGGGGTGTCAACCAATCATCTAGAACATTTCATTATTTGAATGCAAAACTGAATTAACCTTAATTGTGCCAATGTATAGTACTACTCTTCAAAGAAGATTTTTTCCTAGCTAAATGCAGTTTATAGAAATACACTATAAAACTAAATATGCTCCAGAAATATTTGAAAATCAATCAATATGTTGCTAGCACAAGCATGCCATTAAATGGGGTCAGAGGGATTTGTCCTTCATAAGACACATGGAAAACAAAAGATGTTTAAGTTTTTTTAAAAACCCTGTTTTTAGAAGCGCTCTCTACAGTAAACTCTCTGCTGTCTGAGCTTGGGCTTGAATCCGTGTTAGTGTTCGTAATTCGTAAAATATCTCGAGAAAGTTAACTATCATACATAGTGCTGTAATGTTTTCTGCCTTCCCTTATGTTCCACCTCCTCCAACACTTCGACTCACTCGCAAGGTAAGGTTTTACATTTGTGTACATATTACGTTTTTGAATGTATTTTGTTCTATTTTAATATCTTTTTTTTACGTTAACAATGTGTAGATTTAAGGATTGAAGAAACATTACTTGATTAAAAAAAATATAAAAATCCTTAATAAATGTAATACGCTACTGGAAACATTTCTCAGAGAGTAAGGTCCTTATTGGTTTGATTGCATCACGTAGTTGCTGCAGATTTGGTGGCTGCACATCCATGAATCTCCCATTCCACCACATTCCAAAATGTGTTCTTTTGGATTGAGATCTGGTGATGTGGAGGCCATTTGAGTACAGTGTTTGTCATGTTAAAAAAAAAACAGTCTGAGATGATATTTTTATGGTGTGTTAGCCATCAGATTTTTTTGAGTAAAATAATTGTATTTCTGAAGCATCTTGAAACAAATACCACTGAGACATTTGCTTAAAAAATGCATCTATACTATGTCCTCTTTTTTCAGCTTTGTTGAATAGAAGGACATATGGACATCCACATTAATGTTGCCTTGCTATGAAAAAAAAAAAAAAAACACTCATTTGGCATAGAAACATATGTCTCGTTCCACTTGTGTTTTCTTGTAATTTGGTGTACAAAATGAGTAACTGATATATACACGTTTTAAAAAATGTACTGTTCATTTAAGTTTAGTATCTGAGAGGAAGTGGTTGCCACAATTAAACCAGCCATGGTCATGTGACTATTAAATTCTTGTCATGTAGAATGGCATGCAGTGGTGGTTTTGATGTAGCACTTTCAATTTATTCCATATGACAAGATTTGACCACATTCCCAAAGTCTGCCAACTATTAGATCAAGGCTTTACAGACAAGGAGCTTAGAGTTTGGAGAGGTCAGGAGCTCAGGAGAGTGTGGTTACTTATAATACTTACAGAAATAAAATGACACATGCCTAGAATTGCTACTTTTTCAACATTTACTATTTCACTGTATTATTTATGAGACTTTAAGACCTTTATGAGTTCATAGAAAACTTAAAAGAATTAATCAGTATTAATGAATGAATATTTGCCTGTGACTTCCTCTGCTTTTGGAACTAACACTGTTCAGTTTATTCTGAGTGATTTAATGCAAATCATTTCTAACACTGTCACCCTCTAGCACAGCACTGCTGGAGTACTGCAGACTGTTCTTTAGATGAAGCATTACACAGGATTTTTAGACACGACTCTTAAGAATAAATTATTGCTTTAATTATTTAAATGAATAAACTGCTTTCGTGATAATTGGATGGATGGATGAAAAGACAGGCTATAAAATAGATGATTCGTAGGATGGATAAATGGACAGAAGGATACATGGGAGGAGAGATAAAAACAGTGCATGAAAGGACAGACTATGAATTATGGATGAATGGAAGGATGGATCGATGGATGGCAGGTAGGACGGACCAAAAAGATGGATGGATGGATGGATGGACAGACCAATGGACAAACAGAAGGATGGAAGAATGGATGGACAAAGAGTTGTATAGATGGATGAGTGACTGCCCTTAGCAATCATAAATAATAGCAAAAATAAATGCTTATTAATTGACTTTTTAAATCTCTTAAATGGATTTGAAATTTGTTTCCACTCCACATTTTGCAACATGTTTATCTTGTGTCTCACATCACAAAGCCTGCTGCATCTATTTGGGTTTATCTGGAATCAACCAACTATTGTCAAGCTCAACTGAAGTTCGGCTGGACAATAACAAACTTTTTAAATTACTTTCATCTGTTATCTTAAAAAAGTAATCAGAATATTTGTTTTCCTATTTTCCTCTCAGACAAACCGAGGGCCAAAATGTTGAGCACAAACAATACCACATGATCTTTTTGCAATTCTCAAGATACTCTTATTCAGTTCGTATCTAAATTATAGAGCCTTACCTCTGGCAAAATATAAATCCAAAGCCTGATCTGGGGAATCAACTTTGGAGGGCAAACATCTCATCACAGATCCACAAAATAAATGTCCCAAGTCTTGTGGTAATCACCAAGCCAGATAAATTCCTGCAGAAAGTTTGCCTCTGGATAGAAGCTTTCATTTAAAGTCGCATAGGGAAACTCAACTTGACCTGGGTAAAGCCCCAGGCGCTTCAACCACAAAGCTAATTGCATGTAGTAGAGATTGAGTGCCTTTGACCACCCAAGCCTACGAACATCCGAGGACTGACTGCTGCAGATACTAGCTGCAGAGAAGGATTCTAGAGGGAATTCAAGTCAAGCTAATCTAGAGATATTTCTATGCAGAAACCTCAAAATCAATTCACTAGCCACCTGCTGTGCACTTTAGGCAGACATGAAATGCACTGAAACATGCTTGCTGCTACATGTCTATGCCCCATCAGTACAGGGAGAAAAGTGCATGCTTCTTATAAAAATGGATCTATATTTTCCACATCTTTTGCAAAATGTAACAGTTAACCTCCTGGCAATTTACTGTTGCACACTATCAACTAATTTTGGTAACCTGACGAAATAAGGTTGGATTGTGGCATGGTTTAATTGTATATATGTATGTATTTATATATGTATGTATATATGTACGTATTTATGTATGTGTGTGTATGTTTGCGTGTGTGTGTAACATATTTTTCTTTTATTCAAAACATACACCGCATCAGACTGTTAAATATACCACTAGATAATGTAAATTTGCATAATGATTCCCATACAATTTTCCCTTTGCTATATGCATTTAGCTGTTCAATGAATTTATATAATTTCTTGGGTGTTTTGCTTACTTTTTAATGGCTTCTTGAAGTTACATCTGGAAAACAATGAGAAAAAAAAGTTATTTAATGTGCCAAAATGTTTCTGTGCAAATAGGCTTAATTTTTAAAATATTTCACAATTTGTTGCAATTGCTAGAAAAATGTTTAGATTTATTTTTGTGCCCGATTCATAACTTTTCTATCAATTGCAACAAAGAATCAGGCACAAAAATAAATCTAAACATTTTGTAAACAAAGCATCAACCAATCGATGGCAATGTTTATTTGCTAAATATTACAAATAGAAGAGGAGAGCAGGATAGAAGCAACATGTTCCTTCTAATCATGCAGAAGGGTCATCATCTCAAATATTCATGCATGCAAAGTAGTCGCATGGTCATTATTGGCAATTGAAGCAAGCATTAAAACAACACAGATAGCAGATCCAGTAGAAATGAAGTGGATTCTGTGCATCATTTAACATGTAACATCTCTGGTGAAAACATGGAGCATGATTTTTAAAGCCCTTTATGAAACAGCCCCTTCTGGAAAATTAATTCTAGCTGAACATAGGATAAATGTTAGACTATCAGCGCACAAGCTGGAAAGATGGGAACATATGGGCTGAAGTGTTAAATTCTGAAAGGTTTTCTCAATTTTTGAAGGCTTACGTTTCTGAAAAGAATCATCAAAGCAAGGTTGTTCTCAGCACTCTCAGGGTTTGGTTTTCTGCACATAAAGTCGAATGCTTTGAAAAGAGACCAGTTATTCTGTGTCACCATTTCTTATGATCCTTTTAAAACCATAAAAAATGAACATTTAAATAATAAATATTAAAATGTAAAAATATAATTTAAATATTGAAACTGGATAGGTCACAAGTCCTTCATTGAAAACCAAATTGATAATGATAAAAATAAATTAATTAACTGCCCGTATTATTTGAAAATAACATAATAACATTTGAACATAACATAACATTTACATCAAATATGTATTTTAAAACAGAAAAAGACGCATTATTAACTATTGTAATTGACCATTAAATTCAGAAGCAGATAATGAAGATTTAAATGCAGTGAAGAGAAAGCTCTTGGGAAATGAGGGTGTGTTGATTCTTACAAGCTTGCACTGGAAATCCTTTCAGTCCCTAAACAATGCATCATTAATGTTGTCCTCTTCAAATCAATGAGTCTCATAAAAACGTTCAGTTTGCTGCTTCCTAATCAAGAGACAAAATAAAGACAAATCACATTTTTAAAAAAGCAATGGTCTAAGCTAGCAGACCTTTCATGTGATTAATGTAGCATCGCCTGACAATAAATAGATTATGTGTGTTAAGCTCTATGAAAGGAAAGTTGCTGAAACCAGACAAGGAGAAAAAACGGTTTCTATTGAACGGCTCCATTTTCTTGCCACAGGCGAATACCTGACCTTGCTGAATTGCTGGACAATTGCCACCAATAAAGAATAGTTCGAAGCCAGTTATTTTCTCACAGTCGGAATGGTGGCTCTGAGCAAATGATTAATTATTTTTCATTAAGACAAGCCATTGCCTTCAGCTCCTATGAATCATACAGAGATGGCTATATATATATATATATATATATATATATATATATATATATATATATATATATATATATATATATATATATATATATATATATATATATATATATAGACTTCACCTGTTGATTGACTGCCACTCTGGACTCACCCACATAAAATATAATACCAACTATACTGAAAATGATTGATTTGAATCTGGTCTCTTCAATATTCAATATAAATCTCCAATAATCATTGTGATTTTGGTTGTGGTTGTCGCGATGTTTTGTAAATCATGTGTGTAAGGAATGTTTGGTAAAACAAATTAGCATTATTAGTCAGTATTTCAGATATTTCTCCATTGGAGCTGCCACATAAGTAGCATCAGTGTCGATAGGAACATGCGAGGCCAGCTGAGGCACCCGTGTTATACACCCCATCGATGTGATGGAGTGGATGGGGGGAGAAAGCTCAGATGTAGTAAGTGATTTGATGAGCCTACCAAAATGAAACATTCTACAGAGTTTAAGAACAATAATGTATAAAGAGTAACATTATTACAAAACATGAATATAGAATTTTGCTCTTATTTAAGTTATATGCATTTTACCATTTTTCAACACTTTTCAAAGTTATTGGGTCCAAAATCTATGTATTTCTTTATTTCTATGGTCTCAACGACCAATTAATAAACATTTAAGTGTCGCAGAGCTTGAGGGTTTAAAAATAGATTGCATGAAAAGATAGTATTAGAAAAACAAAGGGAAGTGAAACCATAAAACTGAGATGGCGCTGCACGAACCTGGAAACCTATTAAACTCAATTTGTATGGAAATCAACTTGGCAAAGCGAGAAAAGTCAATTGTGATCAATGTTAAATCTCATATCATTCACTCAATTCAATGTGAACAGACAGTGCCGGACATCCCGACAGACTGAAAACACAAACACAGAGTGAACAGGCTAGAAAGCTTCACCCAGGGGCATCTACTCTCTAAGCGTCTGTCTTAATAAAGCAGCTTTGAAAGAGAACGATGCGCCAGCAGCACCACGGAGACGATTGGGTGCAAGCCAGGACAGAGAATGAGGATTGCCAGTAAGGAGAAAGCCAAACTGCTGTTAAAAAATTCAGATAACTTGTTACAGTTTTTGAAAAAGACACAAAGTCCCCCTTACTTTTTTTTTTTCAATCGAAACTAAAGTTAATATGGGATAATAAAGCATTAGCAGCTCAGTTAGCTTTTATAAAAGATTCAAAGATTCACTTATTTTGAACAAATCATATTAATCGCACAAAGCTAATCACAATGATTTTTTGGCAGCATATAGTTTATCCTATGATACATTATATTGTATTATTATTATTATTATTATTATTATTATTATTATTATTATTATCTTATATAATGTATCATATTAGCTCTTTTGAATTAAGTAGGAATGACACACACAACCAATATTTACTAAATGAATGTTCACAGATTGTATAAAATTATACAGGGTTAATTAAGGGTGTATTACAGTATATGGATATAATGAAGCATTGCTTTAAGTAACATTTTGTGCACAGAAAACATTTTAGAGCCTCTATGTTGCTATAGGAAAAAAAATCATGACTTCTGTACAACTCACCATTAGGTAATGTTTACATTTCAGCTGTTTGAAGAAATACATTCTTAATTTGACTGGAGTGAGAAGTCATCCCATTACAGAACACATCATTACCATTATTGGACTTATCCACTTTGCAAACCATCATAAAAGAAGCATTAATAGATAACAACCTTACATATGTCTACCCACTTTTCATTGTGGACCCATGTAACAAGACAATCTGGCAACTCGAGAGTGAGGGGAGGGAGGGCCGCATCACACTGAATCAGCCCAATTTGGCATACAAACTTACTCAATTCACTGTGACGTATAATTAACACATTTTCTTTTTTATGAGTTAGGCAGACAAATAGGTGTGCTCTTAGAACAAAATCCTATTTTTTTTTCTAAAAGTGCTCTCTTTCTATCCAATTTTGTTGAAGCACCACTTTTGTCCTAAAATGCATTTAACCAGTTTGTCACGTTGGCCACAGTGTTCCCCGTTTATTATCAGTGTGTGAAAAACTACCCAGTCTGTCTCTATAAATCATGCCAGTGAGTTTTTTTCTGTTTCCTTAATACACTAAGAAATATTTTTTTTTTCTTCAAAAAGCTCTGAATGTAATTCTTCTGATTTATTATGGCTGGGTGGGTCGAAGTGGTAAATTAACATGTCTACAAGCAACATCGGGGTTCAGAGATCCACGTGTGCTTAATGACAACTTGAGAAGCCATTCCAAAGCAGATGGAAGGTGAGGATTCAATCACAACATCACAGTGGGGAGTTACTAAGCACAGTGTGATGTGCTTCTGTCGCTTTTAATGTGTAATTACTATTAAAGACAAAGACACACCACACCGTGCACACCATGCGTGTTTGTGGTAACAGCTCAAAAAAAAAAAAAGTCCCAATCCTCAGCACCTAGTAACATAGTCTTGACCACACAAAACAGAGACATGTTACTGACCAGCTACTATTCATAACAATTCCACTATTATCCCAATGAAATATGCATGTGCCAGTGAAACACAGAAGGAAGCACGTTGGCATTAAAACTGCATGACCATCCCTGTACTGTCTGTGTGGCTCTTCTGTTTGGGAGAGATCCAGGCATGAAGGGGATTTGTCACGTGGTGACTCAGTTTGGCTCAGAGCCTCGTCTGGAGTTGAAAAAAAAAGTAGCTTTGAATGTCTGCAGATGCAAAGCAAGATATCTTTCAAGTTTCCGAGGGAGAAAAATAGATAGTGTGAGAAGGAAAAGGTTACTATATCAAAAAGTTCTACAAAACAGGAGGAAGCATTGGTAGGGGTTCTTATGTGATTTGACTAACAATTTGTATCTTTAAATCATGTATAGTTAATTTATAAATCTTTGGAAAATGTAGTTCTGTGGAAAATGAACTACATTTTCATAAATGTCCAATTTTGCATTATAAGGACATTGAATTATGACCTAAATGAAAGACCATACCCTCTGATCCAAAGGTAATAGGTTTTTCACTCGACTTGGAGTTAGACTTTAGTCATTTCTCTCCTGTTATACAATAACAGGATTGATTTCCTTTTATCAATGTACTGAACATCCATCTCCCCATGCGGAAAACAATATTATATATTTACTGATATATTTACTGAGCATATTGATTTCTATTAAGGACTTATTCTTACAAATAAGCTCGCATTACTTTGCCTTGATCCACTTAGAAATAGAGTGTAGCCTTGATCCAATGTCTCTGTGAGGGGGGAAATAGAATGCCCTTTATCAGAAACACATTGAGTGTACTCAGAAGTAATTATATTTTTAATTCCAGTCACATTTTCTGAAGTGTTTGTTCTGTATTTATTATTAGTAGAATAACATTCTGTATTTTGTTGCTTCCAAAAGTAACCATTTAAGTGAATGTAATGAAAAGGTAATAATGTTTGTAAAACTTTAAATTGATTTTGAATTAGTATGTTTTCAAATGCCCTTTTTTAAATTATAACCATTTTCTAGCTGCTCCTGCCAAAAATGTAAGTATAATTGAGTTTTTTTATATATTTATATGAAGTGTATTTTTTCACATTTAAAAAAGCACAAAAAATAACCTCAATACTTGCCATGTAATAACTGCAATCCTGGTTTGTCTGTGTCTCCAAACTGTGATAACAGTGTTTTTTTTTTTTTTTTTTTTTTTTGCTAAAAATGCCATAAGTCCATTAAACTAAGCACAGCACATAGAAGATGAAGTGCTGAGGAGGTGTAAAGTGCCAGCTTTCATCTTTTTCTCTCAGAACCAAGGCATTTTTAGCTTTTAAACTTTGTGTAAAAAAATATAACCTCCACGGACTGTGTTGGAGAGGCAAAATGTTTATATGGACGTTTTCTGTTTTGAATCGTTTTATAATCATTGCATAAAGATAGAACAGACTCAGTCCCTTTTTCAACTGATCACAGTCAATAAAGTGCAGCAGAGACGTTCAAAAAGTCACCAGGGGACGAATGGAGAAACTACGGGATTCTGACTCACTAGACCAGATGGCAGATGTAAATGTTAAAATATGGATTTGAAATGTTTATGGTTAAATGACTTTGAGGTTCTTAATAAAAGTTTGAAACCACTTTTGCTAAAGAAAACGCATTTTTACTCAAAGTCATCAAAATGGAGTCTTCAGATAACTATCTTCATAATTTAGTGTTTCTATACAATTATCATATTTAATCTTTCAGCAGACAATAAATGTTTCTGTACAAAAATGAATCATCATTATAAAAAGTGAAGAGGGACAATTATATATATTATGTGTTCTTTTTTTTTCAACTCACAAGGACGAAAGATAACTTTCTCATCTCAAATGTATGGTTCATTGTCCTCGTTCCAGGAAAATTAGTTTGTTAGTTTATTGATTTATTTATTTTTTTATTTAAAGGTTTTTCTGAAGTCTACAACTAACTGAAGACTAGAACTCATGGCTCAAATATCAAATATTTTCAAAGCATCTATATGAGTCCACTTCTAAAAGTTTTGAATTAGCCATTTTAAAGTGTTGCCATCTTAACACAAATACATCAAGCAATTGTTTAATATTTTCTAAGCTGCTTTAATGCTAATTGTACTGTAAGAAGCGCCATAAAAGCCACAGTGACTTATTTTAGAAAACATATCTACTAGCATTCTACAAGCCAAGGACAATATAGGAAAAGCAGTTTATTTATTCTTTGTCACAGAGTATTAAAACAAAGAGCTCTATGCAAATTCAGTTTTCAACTGCAGTATTTGATGTTTTATGAGTCTACTTATGAAATATTACATAGTGCGACCGAGTTTTGTAAAGAAACAGCTTCTCTAAGCATCTGTCACAAGCATCTGTCATGATTCACGCTAGATTTATTCACATGCTGCAGAAATACTTATGCAATGTATTCAGAATAAAACAGTGCTGATAGCTATCCATAGCACAAATTGCCACCAGTTTATTGAAAAAAAATGCATTGAGTTGGATTAATGTTTCTAAATAAAAGGTTATTTTGGTACACAAGGTTTTTAATTGTGCCATATTTGATTCCCCTTAATATCCTTGAAAAGCAGCATGGAAAGATGGTGGAGGTACAATGCTAATTAGTTTCTCCCTCCTAACAGTGTGATAGCAGTAAATTATGCAAAACATTAGTGTGATTGATTTGGAATATAATTTAAATGAACTATGGTAAAGACCTTTGAGGTCAGTTGTCAATGTAATTTTCATTCTCACAACAGATCATGAGCCGAAACGTGAAGGTCACTCTGAGAAAAAGTTTTTAAGAGATAACAAAGTTATGGGTATGCCTAAAGAGACAGTAAAAAGCAGCATGTCAGTGCTTCAGAGTTTGGAAAAAATGTTGTGGCAGTCATAGGCATGGGCTGAAGTCTTACAGAGGACAGAGCCACACCAGACTCACATGTAATTAGTATTACACATTATATGTGAAATCCAAATTAATAGCTTGGTTGTGTTATTCCTACTTAATTCAAAGCAGCTGGTTCACCGGTGCATGCAGAGACGTCTAAGGGTTAAAACAAATCTGGAAGCCAACAGAAAACGTCCACATAAACATTTTGCCTCTCCAACACACTCCGTGGAGGTTAGATTTTTTACACAAAGTTTAAAAGCTAAAAAAAGTGTTATTTTTAAGCCTCACAATCTTGGTTCTGAGAGAAAAAAAAAAACACTTATAGAGAATGATTTACATGAAAACACATACGAAGATTTCTGCTCAGATTAGCTTCGACCTTCATGAAAGAGACCTTATCAAACCAGTTAAGGTTCAGTTAAGTTAGCCGTTATACAATCAAATATTTGCTATTGGGAAGTACAGGATAAAAAATGCCCAACTGTTTGGAACAAATGGCAGGAGATAAAGCATGGTTATTATTTTGGAGATAACCTTTTCTGATAAATGCATTTTCACCATGATTTGTTGGATCTTCTTGCCAACTTTGTTCATGGATGGAATAACAGTTTGATATTAAAGTACTGCTGGCATCCCATCTGACTAAATAAATCCAGAGCACATGACCTTCCTCAACACCCCAGACCCAGACAACAGGGATGCCAGTCCCATCCAAATGACCCTGTGAAGCCATGCCATCAATGTCAATTTGGAAATAAATTCCAAACATTATCCAGTTTCTTTTGCCAAGCTCTCAAACAGGCCTGCAGCAGTTAAAAGCACGCTCTGTAAATGACTGATGTATTATTCATTGCTAGTTAATTCGCTATTCACTTTTTAAAAGTGTTGAAAAGAATCCGAAAGCTCACCAATCAAATCTAGAGGAGTCAAGCATACAAATGACATGAGAAGACTATCCTTAAAAGCCGGTATTTAAAGAACATGTCTTCCGATACAAAAACATCTCTCATACTCAGCATGTTCTCACAAGACACACACACAGTCCCAATTTTACACAAAGTTGACACGTCTTTTGACTACCAACTCAACTATTGTGCAACATCTGTCAGCAAAAGGACCGGATAAGTCGAGCACCAGTGGAGAGGAAATATGGCATTACGGCCGGGTTTTGCCAGAGCCCCGCTATAACAGAGCCCTCCATTTTTCATGGCTTATCTCCAAAGCGGAGACATCCGCATACTGTTGATTCTCACTTTGGAGAGGGAAGAGGGTAATATTGTTTACAAAAGCATCTGCTTTGCTTCCTCGCTCCCTGAAGCGGCTCCCTTTGGACCTGAAAGTGCTTAATCCAGCGTCTTAGAGAAAACCGCATGCACTTCAACCGAATTAGCATTGTAGAATTAATCGCTCTGAAAGCCATGGAAAGTCAGCAGGGGAATCAGGAAAATGACAAAAATTTAATAGAGTCAATGCACTTTTTACTTTATTTTCATGTATGGACACAAAATAGCAAATCATGGTCTCAGGGAAAATTTCCTCACTTCTAAGATGGTAGACTGGCTTTCAAAAGCAATATTATACGTTAAAAAAAAGATGTCAATCAAAGAGCAAAACCTCAAATAATATCACGGCATGCAATAATTAACTAAAACATAAAGATCATTTACATGACTAGTGCAACAAAAGTAATGATCTAAAGCCCAAGGAACAGTCTATGAAGGATGTTTAAAGGGAACATTTAATGGTGAAACAGACCCTGATAATGATGACAAACTGAATGAGACTAATGGACCAATTAGGACCAGAGAAACAGATGACGGTCACAAGAGAGCAGAATAATAATGCAAAGCGATAGTTGTCACAAAGATGCAAAAGAGCACAAGCACAGGAAAATGGAGACAGATAAATGCTGACACAGAAGTGATCTTCCACCTAATAGGGAACATGCACAGCCAGCAGGGAGACAAACAGAATGTAGAAGACGGTGAAAACAGAGACATGGAAACTTTTGCAAGAATTGACATTTAACAGGTAACAGTTGAGTTCCAGCTGCTGCTAGATGCCATTGATTGTATTGCCTTTCAAAAGAAAATAAATGAATGAATTGATTAATAAAAGAGGAGTTTAGTACAGTGGCCAATTAATGCACAACACAACACAAATCAAGTTTGTGCGCACAACACTGCTGCAAATCAAAAACAACTACCAATCCAAAAACTCCAAAACATTAAATTTGTGTTTGATGTGCGATAGCTGTTTTGGATTTTCATCAGCATTGCCCATGCAAAGTTGATTTGTGTTTTGCACTAATGGGCCACCGTTTGGGTTTAGTACCAAAATGCAATAAACACCATTAAAAATGTTGTTATAGCCAAATCTGAAGTGTTTTTTTTTTCACATTTGAAAAGCCCTCAATCAATTTTCCACATGCAGTCCTGGTTTGACAATTATTTTTTTAATTAAAGTCATCAAAATGGGGTTATGTTAGGGGAAAACACACACACACACACAAAAAAAAAAACACACACACACACAAAAACAACATCTTGGTGATTTCTTCAATACCATGCAATTGGCGAGACAAGTATTTGTGTAATACACAGAGATAATTGTAATGGTAAACACTTCACAAAAAAGGAAATTAAACTATAAAATGCATTGCAATAAAAAGAAAGTGCTGTTACCTTTTCAAAGCAATCAGGCTTGATTTTCTGTGGGTGGGTGATAAAAAGAACTGTAAACAGAAGCAGGACCTTGGGGGAGCCAAATCTCACAGAGGTCTGTGAGTGGGCTGATTTTAGCCTGACATGGGAGAAATGGACCAAGAACCCCTTGCAACTTCTTAAACAAGTCATGTATTTCCAACTCAACCAGAGCAGCAGTGTTAAAGCCAAAGAGCTGTACTTACAGAGTAGTAAAGCCTTTTTAGACGCATTGAATGCTTTGTTTCAATGACTAAACCTTTTTCTTTATTCCTTGATGTGTGTTTTTGACAACTCTATCAAACATACGTTAAATAATGTATATTTTTACAAAAAAAAAAAAAAAAAAAAAACAAGCTTTCATTTTTTGTCAGTAATACAACTGCACCTAGCATCGTTTTCCAAAAATATGCATTCCATGTATATTGGGGCGAACGTCAGTGTGAATGATTAGTGCCTCTACTCCAGCAGATCCATGTTATATAGTGTATATGAAACTGCCCCAGACTCCTCTACAGAAACTTAAAAGCATTTTTGTGTAAAAAAATAAACATTTATTATAAAGTATTTATAGAAAGAATGGAAGCAACCACTCAAAAGACCCTCGCACCCAGTGAGATCCACCTAACCAAGCACTGCTTCACTTAAACCCTCATCATCCATGTGTCCAATGCCCAAGGAACCTTTCAGCACTTCCTAACACAAGCAGACATGTCTCCGAGTAACTTCAAGAAAGCTTGCAACACAATAGCTGAGGTGATGTACAGTACAAGGACAAAACATCCGTCAGCATGTCTCATGTCATAAATATAGAGTCGCACCTCTGCACTCTTGAGCAGAACAGCAGAGCTCCTTCAGGCTTTTATAGAGGTACATTCAGACTTGTATGAACAAAGGCTCTCTGTAGACAAACGCACATGAGAAGAGCCTTAAAGGCTGAAGCAAGGGCTCCTGTGACCCCACGCACACCTACTGCACTGATGCCTGGAACTGTTTCTGAGAGTAAAGGGGTCAAAGGGCCACATAGAAGTGATTCTGATTAGGTCACTGAGATTTACAGATATTGAGATGCATAGAGTAAAACAACAATGAAGAACAACTTGAGAAGTCATTAACGTTATAGCATACAACATACTTGTCCATTTTTTTCTCAATGTATGGCCCAAATGTTCTGCTGAAAATGCATACACCAGCAAGTCTTGAGACCCCCCTTAATGGCAGCTTCTTGGATGGAAGTGTCATTGGGAGTAGTGGTTGGTTGTTGACAGGAAGTGGGCTGCGTCTCTCTAGACTAAACTGAAAACCTGACAATATAAAACAGATTAACTACAAGTACAAGATGTCACTTTTTAAAATAAAATAATAATAATAATAATAATAATAATAATAATAATAATAATGCAAGTAATAATAATAATAATAATAGTAATAATAATAATAATAATAATTATTATTATTATTATTATTATTATTATTATTATTATTATTATTATTATTATTCTTGTGACATTCAATTGTGATATTCAATTTAAAAGAAGTTTATTTTTTTCTTAATTACAGTTTGTAATTAGGAAAAAAAAAATCTTCATCGTTTTGAGGACAAAGCCTCAAAGTAATTATTTTTCAAGTAAAAAATCCTTATGTTTTTCCGTTTATTTCTGCGGCATGTCTCAAGACCTTTCCAATATGTCTCAAGTGAAAAGGCTGATATTAGATAAGGGACACAATATGAAGTCTGAGTCTCTAAACAGCAGAAATTTGATCAATAACGGCAGGTAAAATGCCAGCGACTGGGTCAAATAATAAACCAGGACACAAGCTCGTTTAAAAACACACAGTACCAAAAACAAACAAAAAAAAGTTTTGCATTAATAATCAAAAATTCTTCCAGTTGTTAAATGCATTGTTCAAGTTGTAGTTCACTTGGACTTCAGAATATTTATTTAGCTGAAGGCCAAAGGTCAGCCATGAATTGGGTTAGCATACATCTCTCACTCTCTTTTTCGCAATGGTTGAAAGAAGGATTGGGAGTTTTTGTTAGAAATCCCAGAGTTCTGCACTTAAAACAAGAGATTACTCTCTCAAAGACATGTCATATATGAATGAGTTCATCTACACAGATCTTTGCAAATACAACACTGCGTTCAGTCAGTAAAATCCCTGAATATTTTTAAAGCCTCATATCCTCTTTTGAGGATAAAGCACATTTAAAGTTAAAATAACTGCAGTGAGACTTCAACAGCAACCTACATTATCTTTTGATTAATTTATTCACAATTAAAAGCCAATTAAGATGCTAAACTCGGAGGACATCCTCCCAATGAATACTGTTTAAAGACTTGTCTATATTTAAATTTGATACACTAGTAAACACCAGCCCTCCTTTCTCCTCGGTCTCTTCATAAAGTACTATAAAGATGAAAACTATAGAAAAGTTAGGAAGCTCTTGAAAAAAAATGCTTATAACTTACAGTGACCTGGATGGGGTCAGTGCAATGCATTCAACAAAAATCATCAAATGCATGATGGAACAACATATGCAAGTATGGCTAAGTTTTCAGTGCTAATGTGTAAAATACTTTCAAACGTTTGGAAAAACTTACTTTCACTCAATGATTCAAACATGAATCTCTACCACCATCACGTGGCCATAGCTTGATACTACAGGGGAAAGATGGATGCCTTCCCAATCCTACAGAATCTTACAGAACTTTTATCCACTGCATCCAATGCAGATTGGTTGGACGGTACAAACTTGACAACACAAAACAGACAACAAAAACAGATAACACAAAACCCAAAACAAAAAACACACTACACAAAACAGACAACAAAAACAGATAACACAAAACACAACACAAAACACACAACAAAAAACACACTACACAAAACAGACAACAAATACAGATAACACAAAACACAACACAAAACACACAGAAAAAAACACACTACACAAAACAGACAACAACACACAAAACATGACAAAAAACACTACACAAAACAGACAACATAAAACACACAACACGAACAAGCAACACAAAACACAAAAAAACAACACAAAATGCATAACACAAAACACACTACACAAATCAGAAAACAAAAACACAAAAAAGACGACAAAAAACATGCAACACACAGCACAAAACACACAAAAACACACAACAAAAAACACACTACACAAAACAAACAACATGAAACACGCAACACACAACAAAAAACACACGATACAAAAAAAGACACAAAAATGCATAACACAAAACACACAACAAAAATCACATAACACAACACATAATATAATTACACACAAAACACAACAATTTATGCTACATTTATGTCCTAAAATATTGTATAAAAAAAAAACTGAAAACAGCATTCATGTTTATATTATTTCTTAATTACTTTACATTGTTCAAGACTGCTTGTGAGCATTATTTGTATTGAATCGACAAACCACAGCATTTAATTTCACCCTAACTTAACTTGTCTGGTTGTGCTAATCTGGAAGAATCAGTTTTACCTCAGTCTCTTTAGCTAAAGCCAAGTTCAAATTAAAATGTAAATTTGCTCTGGTTTACTTGTTAATTGAAAGACATTCATTTGGCTGCAATTGTTATGGGCTTTGCATAATTGAGTCCACCACTCTGAAAGAAATACAATCAAGTGTTTGCTAAACATCTTTAGCGTAAGTGGAGTTCTAATTGTTAAAGTAAATCCTTACCATTTAGAGAAAGAGTTTTGCTTAGTTTTATTTGTATTTAAACATGCATTCTTCTATTTAAAGTGTTTGGTATGAAATGGATTTCCTTATACTGAAATTAATTCTTCTTTAAGATATTTGCTCCTCTAAATTGTGAAAGTATAAGGCTCAGAATTAGATTCCGGCTAAATTATTAATAAATGAAGGTTGGGTTATGGGAATTGCCTTATATTAGGGCAATGCAGAGCAAGACTTTGCACCTTTGCTGAGACACAGGTCTTCTAGGACATTTCTTCCTCTATGGATTATTGATTAGTTTGTGAACAGAAGCAGGTGAATGCTTTCATTAATGAATTCCTGCAATTTGATTCAATCCAAATTCTGAAGATCAGATTCCTTTATTAGCAGGGTTTTGGGAGACCCCTTGTGGCATTAACTGGTAACTGGGTTTCCTTTTTTGCTGGTGCCTTGCTCACGGGCGCCACACTTCGGATTTTCATTGGTAGGAGAGAGTGAGTTTTGATCAACATCTATTCCCTACAATATTATTAAACATTCCATGTTCTCTGAGCAGCACAATTATTTTGAAGCACACCTTCTGTTTTATTCCAATATTAAAGTTGTGCTTTACCTCAACTCAAGTACAGACATGCTTATTGTCTCACATCAACTAAAAAAACTGGATACTACTGCTCAGACAGAAAGATTTTTCCAAAAACAGTAAAAGCCCAAACTAAAAAAAAAATTAAATAAAAGTATTCTGCACCCACAGAGAGGAATAAAATAGATGTTTTCAACGAGTACTTTCAAAGTTTGATGTTGCTTCGACTCATATCCGACCTTTTAAAAGAACAAAGCTTATTTAACACATTTTTAGAACAATTATCAAAATACAACACAATAGAAAAGCCTGTGGTAGGAAAAACCTTGCTGTAGAGAAAAGTGGAGACCTTGAGGACGGCAAACAGCCGAGAGTAGTATCTGAAAGTTACTTGCCTAAGTGCAGGTATTCAACCAACAATGATCCCATGCCAAGAGAGAGGAACGACGCAATGCAATGCAATAAACAATGTTTGCACTCCAGAGTTGCAATGCATCTGGGACAGATTCCTGTGATGCATGCTCTAGTCCTTTTACCTGTATGGCTCAACACAACCAGAAACAGCGAGCGTGAAACAGCCATTATGCACCTCACCTGTTTCTCCATCTGCTTTTTTGTTTGCCCTGTTACCAGCTCTCAATTTAATCCTGTCATTCTTCTCTCTCGGCATGGGATCATTGTTGATTGTGTACCTCCACTTATGCATCTAACTTTCGTTTACTACTCGCGTCGTCATGGTCTCCACAAGTCTCTGGACTATGAACTATAGCAACCTTGCTCATGCAATCTAATAGTGAGAGGTATTTGTAATTTATTTTGTGTTTGCAATCTTTTTTTTTGCTGTTAGTAAAAAAAAAAAAAAAAAAATCTTTATTTTTTTTTGCAGTTTATACAGGTTTTCCCTGCTATGGGCTTTTCTGTTGCATTGTTTTTACTTCAAACTTTGATAAAACCTTTTTTGTGAATGCTCCTCTTGAGTTTTACACCTTTTTTCCAACACCTATCGTCTCATTCCTATAATATTCTATTTAAATACAGATAATGTCATATTTCTACAAAATAAATGTTTATTTAAACTGAGAAATATTATGAAACCACAGAATATATTGTAGCATCACGACCATGGCTTTCTAAATTTCATGATATGCACAAAACCAAGGAGGAAATCTGCCTTGTAGTGACTGCATCCTGCACTTTTCTTGTTCAAATCTCTAATAACTTCACTGGCTGTTTTTTTTTATTATAAATTATTTATAATTACTTCTGAGATGTTTAGTATAGCAGAAATGCACATGCAACTCCTTATCGTTTGCACTTTGCTTCAGGGCAGCTTAAATCTACTTTATTTGCAAGCATTAGCCGGCTCCACTCCAATCATTAATTTCACATTTAGCTTCAGCAGTGACACCAAATGGACTCCCTAAAGCTCTAATCAAATCTTGGGCTAAGCTCTGTGATGGAATCAACAGAAACGTTCACATAAATGTCTACCCGATACGCTAAGCTCACAGTGTTTATTGGATGAGAGCAGCAGATCATGCATAAGATCTCAAAGGAATCGTAGACTGATAACACAGACACACTTACACAAACCTTGGGGAGTCAAAGAGGCTGTTATATCTCAGAGCAGGTGTTTCTGTGCATGTATATTAATAAATCAAACCGCTGTATCACTCCCATTAATACATTATTCATGTTTGCTAGTAAGAAGAGGGAGAAATAGCACCCAAATATACCCTGTAAAAATACCCAGATGCATTGATTTTATTGGATGATTGCTTCATCAAAGAAAGTTTGTTCTTGTAATTGATTCAAAAATAATATTATTTTGCATTAAAATGGAGTGAGTAGTTCTGCTATGGAAGATTTTCTCTTGCTAACAACTAACCACAACTTTCCAAATTTTTCATAGACGTCATGTGAGACACGCTGTTTCCGAGAGACCTCCAGGAGCACACTAATAGTTGATCAGACTTGTTGAAAGGAAGCGTTCTTCAGAGCACAGCAGCTCAGTGTTTCTGCACCTGTTCCTTATGTGTGAGTGCTGGGGTTACACTCTAGCTAATTTTTGCAAAAAACGCTGACGATGCGCTTCTTATGCTACCTGGAGGTTTCTGCCTCCAGGTTTCTTTCAAAGAATAAAGGAGAAAAATGGAAATAATCTTTCAGATCTTTTAATCTTGCAGATCTGACAGATACTTTTCAGTAGGGAGGAGGGATGGATTAAAAGAGGAATGGGTGGAACAACTAACAAATACATTGACTGAAGGTGGGGAAAAAAAGATTGTTTTACCCAATAGATTGAATGTAAGTAAAAAAGAAAAAAAAATTAAGCGATTACTTGGCAGAAGGTAGAGGGAGAAATGTAGGTTTATGGCTCGGTGGGTGAAGGAATGGTGAAAAACGATCAATTGGTGGAAACAAGAATAGAAGGGCATGGATCTGGATGGTGGAAGATTTGATGGACATTAATGAAAAATTGACTGCTAGCATAGCTATCTTATACAGACAAAAGCCTTTCACGCAAGTCATCATGGTGCCATCTTGGTACGGGATAGGGAATATGGTTTCATAGAGTTTACCCTGACAAGTGTTCTTTGAAAAGTCTTTAAAATAACAAAAAGCCCATTCCTTTAATATTTTTATTATATTATGCAATAAAATAATATTGTGGTTATGTGGTAGCTGAAATGGAAGAGGTCTAGCTTGGTGGGCTTATGTAGGTTCATGGAATTGTTGGAAGGTGGTATGAAAGAACTTGAAGATGATAAAAATAATCACCGATGGCTCGATGCAAAAAATAAAGTTGTCTTGGTTCGATGATGGAACAGGAAATCAGAACATTGGGAAAAATGGAACAGAGGAAAAAAAGGTACCTTGGAAAATGGAACACTGAATCAAAAGACGGAGAAGACAGAGCATTGAAACATTGTAAATGTGGTTTAATAGTTTCGAATGGAACATCAAAACTGTGCATGTAAAAATTGCTGGGCTATTCAAATATGGTACACTATAATGACAAAATAGACTGATTGAAGACTTGGAAGAACATGGATGAGTGTGATGGTGGAAGATGTCCTATAACCAAAAGGCAGATAATAATGGATTGTTGTAATATTGAATGAACAAGAACAAGTTTTTCAATGACATATTTATTTGCAGATAATCTGAACAGATATGAGACATTGTATTTCTCTGAATATCAAAACAGCATTGATTAAAAGCACTAATAAAATAGGGCCTAAAATAAACCCTTACCAGACACCACAATTAACCAAAACAAGAGATTAGCAACTAACTCACCTTAGTGAAAATGTTTTCCTGAAATTAGTCCAAAACAACTCTACCAGATACAAACAACAGCATATGTATCTCCAGACACCTGGGTACAGTCATGGTCCACGGTTCATTTTGAATGAGGCCAAGCATGCCAGGGCTGTGCCAATTTTAAAACCCTTGTTAAAGATGTAATGGTGATGAAAAAATCAATGGATTGGTTAAAGATGAAACAGGTTTTGTGCTGATAACATTCATTTTCTCTTTCACATTCATATATTGTTGTATCATTTGTATCATTCAATTATTCACCATCCACACCCATATTACACAGTGTTTCCTGCATTAATAGCCATGTTTCCTGAGAATGACCCAGATCAATCTCAGCTTTTCCTTTCTCTGCTATTTTTAGTGGCTGGATCTTTACAGGTCATATTTCTCTCTGACAAGCTGCAAACATATGAAGCACAGTATTGGAGTTTTCACAGAACCGTAGCATGACATACTTATATGATGTAGCTATAGAGATGTAGAACACCAAAGAATGTGAATAAACACAATCACCAATATAGATGTGTCTGCTTTAACAGAAATCCGGTACCAAACAACTCAATATTTTTTGATAAAAGTACAGTACCAATATTTGAACATACTTCGAACGTTTGGCTTTGTCGCTTTGGATAACAGCGTCGGCCAAATGCATAAATGTAAATTTAAAAATTATTTATTTATTATAATTATGTTGCTTTTCTGTCATAGAATTTATAACATTTATATTACAAAATGAGTGAAGCTACTGTTAGAAAATCAGTTTTTCTTATAAGTTATTCCTGTTGAAGTTGTTAGAGTATCATTTCCTTGCATCCGGTGTATTTTTCATGACTTAAGTTTGCCTGAGCCACACCATAACACTGTGGCACCCTTGCATGAACCTGCAATCCACTTCCTCTGGCACTACATCAAGTTTGATCATGATCTTGGCCTGAAGAGCTCTGTGAAAGAGGCATCAAGCTTAAAGGACTCTCTGTTTCTGATTTACAGCTATACACAAGGCCTAGATCTAAAGATCTCTGCTTACTCAGCTCATCCACCGTCAACTGCAACCCGCCATGTTACATTTAGCACCGGGTGGAAGATAGAGTACTGTTAATGCCTGGAGGATTTCAACAGAAAGAAAACAGCAGAAAGAAAAGAAAACCATAAAGTATCTGAGAGGATATTGTGTTAAACTGATTCTATTTTTCTGCTCGGCTTAAAGGGGGTGAAGGCTTGTATTCGAAAGTGTAACGCCATTATATTTGACAACACCATCTGTAACTTTGAACTCTAAGCCAGTGGAAATAGAAGCCCAATATAGTTTTGAAAACTGTGCTTTTGCTATCATTCGTGTTAAAGTGTAAGATCATCAAAAAATTGTGTCTATGCTGTAAAGCCTTCATGCTGTTGTTACCGAAAACCTTCTTAATGTGTTTAGAGTTGAATCACTGAAGTTGTTTGGACCTTATCATGTGGCACCTGGTCCAGGCACGGCAGTGTCTTAATGAACCCATCACTAAACTCTCCATTCACTCCTTTTATCTCCATTTCAATCCTTTTCTATTTACTCTCCTGGCCGTCCTTTTCCTTTTTCCCCTCCTGAATGTGTCTCTTGCCTGGTGAGTCACTCCTTGCTGCTTCTCTCTGTCTAAAAAGAGTCTGATAGTGAACAGAAACGGCTGCCCAGTGATCTCTTATCAGTAAGCGAAAGTGCCCGATGGACAGGCGGATGGTTAAAAACTATTGTGTCACCCTGAACGATGCCAGGAGTTGGTGCCAAGCTTAGAAACCCATGCACGTTTGCAGCTCACAACAGAGTGGTGTGAGGCTGCCAAGCTGCCTAATGAATAGCATTAGCTGGGCGGAAGGATGCTGTAGAGGTAGAGGGAGACGTTTGGATGTATGTTTAATCGCACCGGTGGATTAGAGCGTTGGGACTGAGAGATTGAATAGAAAAGAGGCATAGAAATGTGGCGTGATCAGCAAGGCAAAGAGGGAGCGGGTGCATGGGCAAGTTCACACAAGGACAATGTTGTTTAGGGTGAAGTGAAAGAATTGAGTGCCCTTTCGAGACGGAAAATGAAAGACTTGTTTATACAAAAAGTTTGAGTGACCTTCAATCAAGATTCAGAAAAAAAACATGCATATAAAAACAAGAAGATGAAAGGCAAATATGGGAATAAAAAGGCAATTAATTTTTTATTGGTTTAAAGAATCAAGACTATTTGAACAAACTAATTGTGAAAGACACTCACATCGAAAGCAATAATCATAACTAAACCGAAAGACCCCTGTTACCTTAGCTTATGTTCTCAGATTTAATGAAAAAAAAGCCAAAAGTTAAAAAGAAACATATCACCCTACATACCTCCCTAGGCTGCTTTCCGAGTCTCAGTGAGTCCCTTGCTAACATCAAAATATTAACATATTTTAAATAAGTCTTTGAAATATTGTGATAATCCATCTTTATGAAGACCCCGGAGGCGAGGTTTAAAAAGGTATCATAGAAAATTCTTCTTTATTATTTAAAAAACACTTAGAATACGAAATAGCTAATGAACTTGAAGGAGAGAGAGAGAGGGAGAGAAAAATGAGATGAAGGGGGAACGGAAGATCCCTGAGAGAGAAACAGCCTGCTGCATGTCTGTCCCTTAGAACAAGCAGAGTAGAGCGAATGTATGTCAGTCAACTTCAATTTAAGAGTCTGCAACTTTGTGATGAAACGTCCTGTTTTATCTCAGCAAAGTAAGATTCTAAATTATTTCTCCATTACAAATATCTGGGTTGAGGTTTTAGCTGAAATGTTGGCCATTTTAACATGGCTGTGAATTGGGATCTGCTTAGGATCCATCATAGGGAAAGCAGGGGAATGCCACTTGTGCAAAACCACAAACATGAAGTTTACCAAAGGACACTATGCTCTGCTTAAAACAGGATGAAAGAGTATATGACACTGAATGTGGATGATTTACATCAACTTAAACTTAAATTTAACTGTAAAAACATTAGTGATGATCTGCTGCTATTGACTCTCTTGTGTATCAGCTTTTTGTTCAATAAATGATAACATACTCACATGAAAATACCTAAACAATCCATTAATCCCGTAATTTACCTGGTTCTGTATTTTTCAACAGAAGCTTGAATGCAGGATATTGATATTGAAAGTAAAGAAACGATGCTAATTTACATCCGCCATCCAATCAGAATTCAGTATTCATACAGCTATGGCTTAATAAAATGTTTTAATTAGTTACAAGCGAGTCAAAAAGAAGCTAATTCACTCTAAAGTCAGATTTAAATGACCAGTGAAGCAGGGCTCTGTCTGACCAGAATTTCCTTAACTGCCCATTAATCCATTGTTCGGCCAACAACCTACAAACTAACCTGGTAAGCTGCATTTATTCAGGTAGGGATTTCTTAAACAAACCTTTGAGGTGGAATCAGTGGAGGGTATAGATGTGTTTAAGAACTGAAAGCTTCTCCTGTAATGGGGTTCTTTTACCAGTTAGAGAGCCATAAATGAGAAAGAGTGAGTCGAGAAGTGAAATGAGAGGGATTGAGTAGTGTTACTGCAGGCTCTGCACCGAAACCCCTGTGTGTGTCGTAATGGAGAGTGAATCTCAATGTGCTGGTTATGCGTGGGTGTTTCTTGCATGCTAAACAGCACTGGAAACCAACGCTTGTTTTACCAAAGGAAATAGATTTAAATGAGAAATGGACATAGATGTTACAATGATGTCATACAATGAGCAGTGTTTTTGTACTGTCAATAGAAAGAATAAAGTATCCCATTAACTTTGATTGGTTTGTGTGACAAATATACAGATGTTTTCTGTAGTTCATTCATTGCATCATTTGGTCTAGTCTCAGGCAACAGCTTAGCAGAGATGTCCAGTGCATGATTCTTCAACTTGGTGATTTAATTGGTGAACAGAGGCTGCCCCTGGGGCCTCCCTAGAACATCTCCTTAGAAAGCCGCCAAGGGTGCATCCAAAATAGATCCCTGGGCCACCTTAACTGCTCCTACTCTAAGCTCCCCTAAGCTTCCCATGCCCTGCAGAGGAAACTAGGTTATTGTAGTATGAAAGTAGGTTATGTATTTGTCCTTTCTCAATTAATGTTGTTATTAATGAGTAAAGTTTGTTGTTTTTAACAAAATACAAATTAATAATTAATAACTCATTGTCATCATCATCTATAGTAATACGTTTATTCCTACTTTTATTCAATAAATATTGATATTTGCTCTCTCCTTTTTATTACTTATGTTTCAATTTGATTTATTTTCTAAAATTATTGCTTTATATTTATAAACTACTGTGTTTTAGCCTTTTTTACATTCTACTTTTTTTCAATATTAGCAACTCAATTATTACTCGGGTTTTGAGGTGCCATGCTAGGGCAAAACTTCTATGGATCACTCATATAATGCAAGTGGAAATCTTACATATTGTACCCATATCTAACATTTTTCATTAAAAATGACAGGATCTAAACCGAAGAGCGTTGTTTTACTTTTGCAGGCTTCACTGGGTCTTTAGAAATAAGATCATGTGCTACATAAAAGGCTTCCACTAATGCACTAAAAAAAAAGTATTGACATGACCTTCATGAACTATAGTCTGTGGACCCAGATGGATCCGTTTAGAGACCTGCTGGCCTCAATGGTTTAGATATAAATGGATTATTTGACCATGAAAGACAGAGTGAGTAACTGAGGCTTTGCTTTCTGATCACAAAATAAGTTTGAAGATCACATGAGAGAAAAAAAAAACTGATGTACGTAACATCTCATTTGATCAAAGGTTTCATATGGAATATAAGGAATTATGTATGATCTAGTAAAAGCAATGTTTTGTAATATACACAAAATGCAGAATGTTTTTATTTCCCATATGTGCCAGCTTAGAGCTGCATCTACATCTCTGCATGATATATTCAGGATGTACAGCTCATTGAAACAACGAAAGCAGAACAATGAAGAAAGCTGTAGTAGAAACCATGTGTCATGAAGCAAGCAGGACTCTCACATTCACATGAGTTACCCCTGATCACCTTGATCAATCGCGTAAAAGGAATACTACTATGTTAACTGTTGTAGACATGCAATCAGTTTCTTGGTGGTTGGATTGGCATCTCCTCAAGGGCCTGCTCATCTAATCACGGAAAAGAGGAAGAAAAGTCTAAAACAAGTTATATCCACTGGATATTTAGGAACTGCTTCCAGTGCTCATTGAACTCAGAGTTATAATTTTGTCAAAAAAAAGACAGTATTTAAACAATTGACCTAAATGATCTGGAATGCTTTAAACATGTAAATATGCATGTATACAACTATACTGAATAGGAAGGAGTATGTTTGTTGGATAATTATTGTGCCTGAACGTTTTTTGTGTGTGTGTGTGTGCATGTGTTCAAGAAATGATGTGACGATTTTAGCGTGAACTCTTCCATTATATAACTATGAACAGTTCACAAGATGGCACTGTTGATTCAGGGAAACACTCTAAGCACTTCTGGAGGAAGAAATAGAGAAAACATAGCAGTAGTATTAATTAACCCCATTCTTTACACTGTTTATGGATCAGTGAGGCATTCTTTCATTAAATGATTCTATAGTGATTCAAACAAATGTGGTCCATTATAACCAGACATCGTGCGTGAGATTAGTGTGCATTTACTCTAGTGATTTTGTAGTTGTGTGCATGCCAGACAAAATCTTTTGATTTGAGGATCTCTGTGAACAAGGATTGCAATTTATTTCTGAGGAAATGGTAATCAAAATGTGTTTTTTTTTTATTCACCACCCTCCAAATCTGATTGAGTTTCTTTCATCTGGTGAAAGTAAATGTGTTTGTGGATGCTCTCATAAATGTCATGTCTTCTCAATTCTTCAGAAATCAATTAAAAAAGATAAATGTCCATTTTATCACCTCTGTGAAAAACATTAATTTTTCAAAGATGTTGAGCTGCTCAATTAAAATCTGGAATAAGAGTGCTACTATCAGTTGGCGTGTACCATGTTGTTTTATCCAAGCTTTTGCGATACAATAACTAGAGATGTGACATTGTACAGAAAAATTGTTCTAGGGGTCAGAATGCAGTGAAAATTAACAGCTTTTGTTGAACAATCAACAATAAACCATCAAATAGCTTTAAAAATAGTAGTGTTCTTCTACATTAGAGTTCTCCTTTAGAAAACAATTAAAGGAAGACAACTGGAAGAAGGATGAATTACAGACTTTGTTTTGGTGAATCTGATAAAACTACATTACAGTGTAGATGAAATATAAAAGCTGTACACCCTAAAATATTTTAAAGCAACACATTTTGGGTGATCCTACTTGGAAATGAAATATTGTGTCGGTTAAGATCACAATCACATTCTCTAAGAATAACAGGAAAGCTTGATTCTTCCAGGAAAGCAGTGGTGCAGCAAAGGACAGACCTGTTGGAAACTGGATCTGGAACCAAAGTGAGTTTTGCTAATCATTTTCTGGCTTTGTGTTTTGTAAATGAAGTCGATTGAGGGAATCCAGGAGGTGAGTCGCCTTATTTGAGAGATCCAGGAAGTAAACCATCATAAGGTAAGGTGATAAAAGGAGTGTTGAAGGTGGTTGCAGCTGTGGTAAACTTTTATGGGGGATGTGATTACTGACAGAATTCCAGTGATTGGCTGTAAGGGTGAAATTTGGAGGAATTCTAAGAGATACTGGTTCCCCTATGTTATAACAATTCTTTTTCCAATATTGTGTCATCAAGGTTCTTGGCTTTATCTGCCACTCAATCCAAATTGCACCTCCTCCTCCTGCCCCTTTCCCGCAGGTTGTGAGCCCATGGGAGGATGGCCCCATGTCACTTCTTTGAGTGAGCCTAAGTAACCTCAGGCCTGGTTCCAGGGTGGGGCCCACATCAACATTGTTAGCCCTCGACAACATTGCTAGTATGATAATTTGAGGTCTCAAATCCTTCCACTACAGTAAGATCATGAATCTAGGAGTGCAGTTCTAGTTGCCTCATAAGATGTAGTGATCTTTCATGATCTTTTAAGATTACAACTTATTACTAAAAATGTTTGGTGTGATTGAATCTATTTGTAAAGTCCCATGAACAATTTCAAGCCACCACTTGCAAAAAAGATGTATGTGCTATTAAATGTTAGCTGTCATTTGTTATTTTAATTGTCAATTAATGTCAACAGTATACAGTCTTCTTTGCTTTTAGCCATCTAAAGGAGATGGCTGTTTTGGGAAACATCCAAGTTTTTTTTGTTTTTTGTTTTTTACAGTGAGTCAATGAGAGAATCAATGAGTCAGTAAACACTGCAGTAAGTGTAAGATTGAGTCAGAATAACTGTGAACAAAAACCCAAGCAAAGCCCTTTTATTAAAGTCTTTAGTGAATCAGTTGATTATTTAATGTACTTATTTAAAGTAACTACACAATGTAATTGTGTATAATAAGTGGGTTTACTGTTTTTTTTAATGTTCCAATAGCTATTTTCAAATAAATAAATAAAGGTTTGAAAAAACATAAAACTTAGAAAAATACAAGCCATATCACAGGTATTGTAGTTCCAATGCTGAGGCACTGATGCCACAGATTTGGGGTCTGTAAAATGAAACTGAAAGAAAACGTTTTCTCACAAATTTGATTTGAATTACCTCGCAAATCATGTGTCAAATGTCAAAATTAAAAACCTTTTTGAAACCTGCACATTGTATTTGAAATCAAAATTAAACAAGTTGCGGGTTATTCCTACCCAATTTAAAACAGCGGTGCATGCAGAGCCTTCTAAGTGTTAAACCGCAATCTCCAAAAATATCTAGACAGTGAATATCTGTCTGGCATTTTACTTTGCATGATATAGTCTGAGAGTGAGTGGGTGAATGAGGGCGAGAACAAGTGAGTTAAGGATCTAGGGCTGAGTTGAAAAACTGAGAGAAAGCAAGCTAGAAAACATTTTTCACTAATTGCCTGTAGGCACCACTGCATGCTGTCAGCTTCCTGGTAAATCTGGTGAAACATTTAGCTGTAGAGAAAATAGAGCAAAGAGGGAGAAATAAAACATAAAAATTCAGTCAATCCTAGAGACACATAACATGGCATGCATCATGAAATCATGGCATAGAGTGTGTTCTGCCTGGTGGCGATCGGCTGACAGGATGACATGTTCTCTTTCATTCTGTGTCTCTCTAAAGAAACTCATGTTTGATAAGCCCTCGGCTCTTTTTAATGCCAAATAACCAAAATGACTGTGCACTCTCTAAGCTTTAATCTAATAAACCCTTTATCAGTACATTCCAGACAGGAACAATATATTTATGTCCAGTCAACCAATATAACATGACCCAGTGATTTATTATTGTAAACCTATGACCTACCTGTAGTAATTCTATTTTCTCTCTATACAGCCACATTGATGCTACATGTACGAATTATCAATGCTTCTTTTAATGCTGAATTATCACAACTGAGGACATGTAGAACAGCATGTTTTAGCTGTATCCAGCTATTGTAATTATTTGTATATTTTATATTTAATACTTAAATAATGATTGCTTATTGTTTTAAATTTACAAAAAGAAAGATATAGATTTTTATTTGGTGTTACAACCCTTTATCTTACAATTGCACAATGCCAGGGATTTTGCGAAATTAAAGTCAGTTGTATGATACACCAATTGCACCAAACAGGTGCTAATGATCATCAATCACATGTAAGTTGAAACCCAGTTATGACCTGAAACAGAAACAGCTGTGTATGAGGTATAAACCGGGCGGTGAACAGCCAAACTCTGCTACCACGTTTGAGCACAGAAACAAGACACAAGAAAGTTACAGTAGATGTAAATTATAGTGGTTCAAGATGTGCTAACCAAACTAATTACATTTGACTAGCATTTCTATATTTAAATATGCAAAATTTAAAATGAAATGTTAACATTGGTTTGATGATTTGTTTGCAAATCTCCCCAAAAATATGTGAAACTGACATATACATAGAGTTATTGTTTTTGTTTTATTTAGTTTTTTTTTTTTTTTTTTTTTTTGTAGTGAACAAGATCAAAAGAACCACTAACATTATAAAACTTGGCTTAAGATTTGATCTTTCTTTCCAGATTGTTCTTCTCCGGTAAACAGCGTAGTGATCCAATACAACAAGACTACAAATAAAGATAACTGTTAAATGACTATGCAGTTGCTGTATGCAGCAGTAACATCACAAAGGCCTCTAACGCAACCATTCACACCAGCCCACCAAACCCACAGTACAAATGTGTCACACATCTGTCTCATTTTCTTATTTTACCACCTTTCAAGCAGCCAAATCCATGATACCCATGTGACTGAAGCTACTGATGTTTGGAAAAGGCATGAGCTCTTCTTTAAAAAAAAAAAAAAAGCAGAAGGGGAATACAAAGAAAAGAATATGTAGAGAAGACAGATGGATGCGGAACTACTCATTTCTTTGGTGTCTGATCAAAGAGAGCCTTGTGACAAATGGCACGAAAATCAGGAAAGAAGGGAGCTGTTCTAGAGAGGTATTTCAGATTGCGTTAAATTTAAAAATGAGCTTCATTCTTTCACAAGTGCCATCTAAAATGTGGCTTAGGCTTATGTGTATACAATTAGTTGATGCACATTGCAATTGCATAGGTGTGCTTAAACCCTTTATACATGCTTTTAAATGACAAAGCTTGCTTGAAAGTTCTGAAATCCATAGACACAACTTAATTAACCCATGTTCAGTCAAAACTTTGACCAAAGACACTGAGAAATCAATGCACAACTAAACTTCTATTTTTTTGTGGAATCTATCAAAGCAAATATGGACACCCACACAGTGAGCTAGAGAATCTCACTCTTTCACGCGGTGTGTGCATTTTTTCCAGCTATTGCGTCAAACCTGTGAGTTTTTCTTTTTCTGTTGTCCATCATGCTGTCTGTTGTGTGACAGCCAGCCCTATCTCATGCTTCACACGCACATCATGCTTTTACACTGAGCTTTCCCAGGGGTGGAAAATGATTGGCTATATAAGCGGAAACCAGGTTTTACCTTCACTGTGCATTTGTGCCTATTTTTAACCCTTGTGCATTGTATACCATTGAACCTCAGGTACCAGACAGAAACTAAGTGTTAATGGTGATCTAAATGGAGCTCAACAGTGAAAATGTAAAATTGTATCTCTTTCCAACATGAATGACCACCAACATTGTCTGGGTGTCATGGCTTCGGAATCAAAGAATGTTATAATGGAAGTCATTGGGGAACGAATAATAAATGAGGGAGAAAAAAATATAAATCTACTGCTACACAAAAAATAAAAATCCATCAATGTCAATGTTATTACCAAAGATTGACAATTTGAAGACTGAAAAAGGGTAAAAGGTTTTTGTGTGTGTGTGTGGGGGGGGGGTGTTATGACATCTTGGTAAATAAAGGGTACAAAGTCCTTAATTAAAAAAAAAAATATAATATATATATATATATATATATATATATATATATATATATATAAATAAATGATAATAAATACACAACAAGCATGAAATGGTTAGGAATTTGCCCTTTGATTTCATTTGTTATGAAAAAATTCTAATCATTTTCCCAAAATACCTGTAAAAAAGAAGATTTGTCACCAAAAATCATTAAATTTCAGGCAAAAGCTATGGGCAAATTTACTCTCAAATCACCCTGAAGTGGCCGAAAACATCCCCAACAACACAGAGTGGTTAAGCATTTAAAGGTAACTAAAATAACTAAGCTGCAAAAATAGAATGCCATAAAAAAATAGAGTGCAGCAAAATATGTTGATAATCTGATAATCAACTGCCTAGCTTAATGCTATTACATTATCATTTTAGTCATATTTAATGCATGAAATGTTTATATATATATATAAACGGATACACCATGTATGCTTATGTTTAGGAGCTGTTTATGTTTAGGAGCTAAATAAACAGCCTATCAATGATAATTATTCAGTTTTTGAAAATTCTAATTTCGGAGAATTAGTTTAACTGGGGTTGATGTGACCTGAAGGAAAATTCTCACTTCTTTAGATGAGTCACGTTCATAATTAGTTTCCATTCTGGGATGGGTTTGCGCTTCAGAGAAACTTGTGAGGATAAAATGTCAGCTCTTGCTCAGTTCCGTGGTCATGATTTAAACCCAGACAACCCTGCTTTCCTCTATGCTAGCATACAAGGAGACAGGTGCCAGAGAAGATCAGGGGATATGCTCCACTGACCAATCTTTACCTGGAGAGCAGGATGAGGCCAGTGGTGAGTAACAATAAGCTCATTTCCTCCAAAGACTTGAATCATTACATACTATTAACACCTTATTGAGCTGAATGTGTATGAAAATCCTTGTTGAACACAACCAGTGCTGATCTATGTTTATTGTTATTTAAAAAGTGATGTTTTATATTCCAATGAACAGTTGGATTTGTGCACATCTCAATGGTTTCCTTAACACCTTTGTGTCTGCCTGGCTATCACTGAAACAGCTAACTGAAATTCTCTTCTTTGTCGCATTTGTTGACCCCATCCTAACCCCCTGAAAATGTCAGTGGGGTAATCTGTGCATCCTTGTTCATAAATTGCTGTTAACTGGAATCAAGAATGACTGCTGAAGGATGAAACCAGTGTTGCAGAAATTGCCCAGCAACCCTTGCTCGTTGCTCTCTGCCAACAGGTCCCTCACTAATGGGGCAAGTTTTCCCCATCCGCTGGGCTGTGAAGGGCCCTGCTTGAAGCTTCTTATATGATACAGACCGAGGCAGTTGGTGCAGAGGCCTGTCTAAATTGATGAGCATGACAAACAACCAAACAGGACACGTTCGCTTGCCTACCACATGGACAAACAAGTGAGATGGTGTGTGCTCAAGCACGTCTGCATTAGCTGCTCCATATGTGGAGGCCAAGCTCACTCTCTGTAATACTAGAATCACTATGTTCACCATTTCTGTTTTCAAACATATTGTTAAAATAAAATATTATTTTATTTTTCATAGACAAAAGAAACAATTTATCATTCACCAAATTCAGCTTTAGTGAATGCTGATAGGTCAAATTGGTGACAGGACTATTCTTGCATTAACCCCAACCTTACACCAATACACAAGCTTTGTAGTATTTATATTAGGTCTAGTTAACTATCTATTTACTTGGTGGTGAATACTTGGGTGATGCTTTGGAATGTTGTCTTTAGGGATACTTCTTCCGTTAAGCCAATTGATTGCTGTCATATTAGTTAAATAAATTGACATGTGGATGTGAAAAAGTAACTCTTGATAAACCTTGACAACCATCAAAAAAATTCAAGCCCTTTTACAGACATTTCCAGGTAGTTACAAATAACCACTGCAACTCCTAAGATAAGTTGTACTCTACTCTGGAAAGTACACATTGATGGTGTGTTTCTAGGAAAACACTTTAACCCAATCAATTATTTAGTAATTTTTTGTAATAATGTTTAGTTATACATTATTAAATGTGGTTAGAATTTATACACTGATGCATTAAATATCTCAATAGTATGTCCATGAAAACTATTTAGCAAAAATAATTTTAACCAACTATTGAACAGTTTATAAAATCAGTGAAAAAAATTTGAGATCGCAAAGCCATGAAGGCTAGTGTCCCATTTGGTTTGTGTTAGAGCATTTAATGTCATCCATTCACTAGAAGGCAGCACTAATGGTTGCATTGAGTCCTATCTTTTGCTCTAAGTGATGGAAAGAGCATGCTTTATAATGTCCGTCCTGTTTTTCATTTAAAATGTGAGTAAAACATACTAAGTTACTTGTAAATATGATATAAAACAAAATGACAACTTAAAGAAGTTTCAGAAGTGACTATAAACACCATCACTAACAACCAAAAAAGACTTAAATTCCTATGCAATATATTTCCCAGTAATTCCACAATGCCTAAAGTGCCAATTTTGTATCCCGATATACTGCGCCATGTTATATTGTTACTTCCCTAATTATTGATCTCAGAAATTTACATTATAAGCTATATAGACAATGACATTATATGCTATTTCAGTAAGACTTTTTAATCAGTTTCTCCTTATCTCTCATGAATGACTGCAGAATTTTTGGGGGGAACGATATAAAGGCCAATATGACAAAGATTTAGAGAGTCAAACATTTGCAAATAAAGTACTGAAGTCTTTGAGTTAATGACAAGTTTCCCCCCACAGCTTTAAATGATGGACCTGTTGCACGACCTGCACTTTCTCTTGCAAGCCATGAGTTACACACTTACAACAGTGTAAAACAAGAACATGCTGACAGACAACAATATCTTTAAGCGTAGTTATTGTTCGCACTCCTACAACACGATTTTAGCCTTGAAGTGCACAGTTTCCATGGTGATGTTTGCTTGTGTAACTGTACTGAGATGACTTCAGTTACTGAGCTTGTTAGTGAGTTTGATTTCTATATAATATATCTGTGCAGCAAGTTCAATGTGTGACTATTAGCACAATATCAGCTTTATATAATGGAGGGCGTCCCCTTGACAACCTTAATATGGATGAATACAAATTGTGCTTTTGTTTTATTCTCATTATACAAAAAATAAATAAATAAATAAATAAATAAATAAATATATATATATATATATATATATATAAATATATATTATTTATTTTTTCTTTTTTTTCTGTGTAATGAGAATATATATACATTTCTATTTTGACATTGGGTAATGGAATCAATTATTGTAATTTACTACTAATTTACGTAAAGGAATTTAATATCAAGTGTGTAAATTTAAAATTTAAATAAATAAATAAATTCAAATAAATTAAATAAATACCTGACGGCAAAAAAAATTTTTTTTGATCATTTTGATCATGTTCATTTAAGAAATGTTTGTAAATGCTCTAATCATTTGATTATTATTTATTATTTTAAAATGATATTATAAAGTAATTAAGCCAAAATCTGCTCAAAATTAATATGTGTGATTTTGTTTCCAAATAGTACAGTGTACGGTTTCAGCACCTTCCAGCACACTCTATTATATTTACCTATCGTATGCTTTATTTATGCACAGTACCGCTCTATTGTAATGAAGGGTACACTCACAACTCCAACACAAGAGATGTAATTGTGTGTTTTTTTTTTTTTTTTGTTGTTTTTCCTGGGCATTGAGCCTTATATCTTTTAAAATGAAAAACAATGCATTTTAACTTAAAGATATATTCTCGTCATGGCAATTATCTAAGGCACAAAGATGTAAATTGCACTTATATTTGTCCCCCTGCAAATATTATGCATTAAAGCATGCTATAGTTTAGTAAATATATATTAACATGGCTGTTATTGCATGTTTTCTTGAAGCATTTCAAGCTAATGTAAAGCCACTTATATCACAGATTGTTTCGCTTCAGTATTCCTCCCAGTTCTGGTACAAAGAGGAGTAAAATTAACTCTATTCAAACAACATTTGGTCCCTCTCTAAATAGAATCAAAAGTTACTCAGTGCAAGAGTAACTAGTGAAATATATAATTTGCTTACATTAATGCTGACCTCACAACTGGCACGTTTTTATGGTGTTTTTTTTTTTTTTTTTGTTTTTTTTTACAGTGTGAAGATTTCACTTTAATCAGATCTGCTTAGAAACTCTGGTCGTGGCACTTCTATCTCATTAGTTACCAGCTTAAACATTAGTTACCAGCAAACATCTGTGATTGCATGTTGTTCCCTGCCTCCCCAGAGAACATCTTATCTCCATTTCTGATGCTTCCCACTGTGATGTAAGTGATGTAAGAGATGAGCAACTGGTTTAAACCAGTGTTATCATTGAAGTAATGTAACCCATGAAAAAGGTGATCAGGAAAGTAGTCTGCAGTGATTTTCTTTATTCCTAACCCTTTGAACAAATATAATCTTTGCCAGTCAGCGATCACTGTCCAAATCACTGTAAAAAACAGATGATCAGTATCACCTTGAGGATATTTTCTTCTAGTAGAGAACTTGATCCTAATTGATGTGTCAACTTTGCCCTGGTGGGAATAGCATTGGTTGAATACATAGAGAAGATGACTATTCATAGCAGTGAGTTTTTTTACACATTGTATGCTCATCTTATTCTTAATTAAAATATGAATGTTTTGAAAATGAATAATTAGTCACTTAAGCTTGAATGCCCAGTGTACGGACCCTTTTTCATACAGTAATTCAGTGAGATGCAAGAGGATCCGATACTGTGTTTAGAATGTATTGTAATGGAGACACATGCTCTTGTCAGATCGGTTTTATACTTGTGGAATATTTGCCGCAAAGAGACGTGCAGTGTGTCTTTGCTGAACATTTCAGTCATGTTTTCCATAATGGCCTATGATCCTATATTCCAATAAAGGTCTCAATTTGCTAGTTCAAATGAACCCTTATGTTCAATATGGAATTGGAGACAAACGTTCTCTAATTAGCTTCTCTAAAAAATGTTCTCTATTTTTTCAAAGGAAAAAAAATGTACCTATAATTTTTAAACATAAGAGGCTTGAGTTTGTGAGAAATTGTCCAGTCATTTCACAAGATCACCACCAGGGTCTGCCTTGTAGAGTGGTGAGTACGACCGTACAAGGCTAGCTGTCCAATTTGTGTTATACCCCCAGTAAGCAGAAGGGGTAGAAGGTGGGTGAAGCTCGGACTAAAGTCAAAGAAAGGAAGGTAGGACTGGTTGATGACAAAACATTCTGTGATGATTCTGCTTTATGACGTGGCTCCATATCCTACTGGAAGTAGCTATTAGAAGATGGGTACACTGTGGTCATGAAGGGATGAGGTCATCTGCTGATGTTGCCGATTCGCCTCAAGGTTCAACATGTTGTGCTTTGAAATATGCTCTTCTGTCAACCTCAGTGGTTATTTGAGTTACTGTTGCCTTTTTATCAGCTCGAGCCATTATCCTCTGACCTCTGGCATCAAGAAAGTCATTGCACCCACAGAACTCGCACTCACTGGATATTTTCTCTTTTTCAGAACAACCAGCATAAATCTTAGAGATGGTCGAATGTGAAAATCCCAGTAGTTCAGCAGTTTCTGAAATACTTGCTCATCTGGCATCAACATCCATACCACGGTTAAAGTCACTGGAATCCTCTTTCTTCCTCATTCTGATGCATGCTTTGAACTGCAGCAGATCGTCTTGACTATGTGCACATGCTTAAATGTATTGAGTCGCTTCCATGTGATTGGTCAACTTGTGTTGGACATGTGTATCTAATAAAATGGTCGGTGAATGCATTTCTAAATCATTTCCGGATTCTAATATTGTTATAAGAATGTGAAATAAACATATTTGATACAATATTAATTATTCAGTAAAGCGCACTATTAAAAATGATCAGTTATAACATTTTTAAGGGTTAAGATAAAGCAACGGAATTGAGCTTAATAAAATCCATGTGTTTTTTTTTATCAGCTGTAGCAGAATTAGCATAACAAGGAAGCAGCTACTTTAAGTCTAAAAAGAAGTGAATACATCAAATAATAAACTACATGTTGTTATTGCAGTATTATCTTAAAAAGAGCTTTATTTAATTTTGAAAAAGCTACACGCAAATTAGCCTCCCACTGTTGGGAGAATAGACTCCATTACACAAGAACGGGGATCATCATGAAAGGAAATATAGAAATAGAGCTCCCTGTGTGTGTCCATTTGTCTCCTGCATTACAACAGACATGAGGATTTTATTCCCTTTCTCTCAAATTTTATCTCATAGCTGTGAGTTATTTTATCACTGACACGCAATGAGTCTGATAAAAGCTATATTGTTTATAAGCCGCGCGACATGTCTGTCACTGAGAATGAAACCAATCTTTCTTTTTTTTCTCTCAGATGTTTCCTCCAGGAACATTGACTTATAGTCGAGAAAATCATTCAGTCTTTCTTTATCCACGTATGGTGGTCAGACTCGCTACATGTCTTTCAGAGCATGTCTGCCTTTGAGGTCAAGCGTATTATTGTGAGTTTTAGGAGGCGAATTAATGTAAGTGAAGATGGAGAATAAACTGTTGCAGATCAAAATCTTCCATGAACGTTATCATAACATCAAAATACGTATTGCTTTATTTTAATGTCGGTTTAACATTTTTATCTATTAAATTTATATTAAAGTAGATTTTTTATACAGGAAATAGATATAGTAATAGAGTAATAGATTTGTATCAATCAATCTGTCATTATTTGTACTGTAGATTACTAGAGCACAACGCGGTCTACAAACCAACCCTCCCAACATCCTCCACCCTAGATGAAAATTGAGATTGAAGACAACAGTTTAATGTAATTTAGAAATACAAACCCATGGTAGAGACCACAGTTCCACCACCAGTGGATTTTACATGTGGAGTCATGGCAACATGACGACTCCAGCGTGAAGAGTGAACTTTCTGGACAGTGAGTAAATGGTGACTCAGTTAGCAAAGCAGGGGATTATAACTCATTGATTTAAGGAGAGAGAGAGAACATTGAAAAGCCCCAAAAAATAAATCTACAATGCAATTAATTCAATAAGCTTGCAATGTGTATGTCTGATATTTTTTTTTTTTTGAAATGTAAAGAAATATATGTGTACGCACAAAGATATATATATATATGTATGTATGTATGTATGTATGTATGTATGTATGTATATATATATATATATATATATAATTTTTTCACCAGATAACGTGATGAAGAGGAAATCTGCAATTAATCCACTGGCCAGTTTGAAGTTGGTGAAGAAGATTCCCATTGGCACCAATTTTAAAGTATAAAATTGTATCACTTATTTTGAATGTGTTTAACACATTAGCATTTTTTATTAAAACCAAATTTATATATTTTCATTTATATTTGCTGCTTCAGCTGGGTTTTTACACTATGCGGGCAAATACAGCCAAAGAGGACATAAAAGCCAGCGACTGACACACGCCTACACATTCACGTAGCGAATAACATGCCCACACACTGCTAGATCTGCTCACACTGAGCTCTGAACCAAACTCAGGTCTCCTGCTATTTAATGAAACTGCCACATGAACAAAACCAGAAGCAACTCCTCACACGGCAGAGGCTGGATGGCGTGGGAGTTTCTGATGCAAAGAAGCTCCTTTTCTGTAATTTATCAGATCTGAAACGACCAGCTGAGAAAAAAACTCAGATTAAAGCTTAATCCACTATCTAAGCCAAAATCCTGTGGAGAAGTGATAGTGTAATTGGATTTTTATGGAGTGCCATATGGATAAATACACATTTCTTTCTTCATTCTTACATTAAAATTGGATATTTTAGCACAGACATATGAACTGAATTGTGTTCATCTGCATATTTGACATGAGAGCACATTCTTATCTGAGAAAACTTAAAAAATGTGTTCTGAAGAATATACAACCAGAACATTATATTTGGAATAAATCTTTTTCAACAGAGAAGCCTGCGACAACTACATTTAGAAAGCATGAGTCATTGTGCACACAATGATAAAAGAATATGATCTTGATTAATCTTTGATTAAAACAAATCAACCACAAAAAATGGGTTTATACAAATACAAATGCTTTATTTGTAAATTTATATTACTATTATCTATTAAGTGCAAAAAGTGTTATTAATCAGAATAACGGGGAGTTGTTCCAGAGACACTGGAACTCTTAACCTCGGTACGAAGGAGAACAAATTATTTTCTTCCCAATAATCATTAACAAAGAGAAAAGATTGATTTCTAATCAATGGTTCTGTATAAATGATGTCTAATGCTAATGAATTTACAATATATACAGACGCTGGTCAAATAATTATCATCAAAATTATTATCATTATTGACAAATAATAATCATCGTCAAATAATTATCATTAATCATTTTTCCATTAAAAAGTTAAACTTTTGAAAGATTAATTTTACAAGTGTTTATTAAGTTTCATTTATTTGAAATCAGCTGGAAAATGGCTTGATTCTGTTCAGTCTTCATGGAATGATTATAAACCAATTCAAAACTTTTGACAGCCGGCATTTTTCCACCGCCTCAGCCATTCATCTTTTTTGTGCTGATGCACATATTGCGCTTTGCAAACAACTTGAGTGGCGGATTTAGCGGTTTGGGAGAAAAAAAAAAAAAGACAACGAACGATGCATTACACAGCATGTATTGTGTTTTTTGGAAATTTATGAAGGGCGTTTATCATGTTTTGGAACCAAACTCCTCAAATTTTCTCAATTTTCTGTTCCACTGTGCAACCTGGAGCCTATACAACTCCAACAATGTGTTTAAACATATGGTTCTCACAACCACAACTGACATTTTTAGTATGCAAAATTTTGATTTATATTTTACAGTGCAAACTTGAACCATGATGGCAAGCAACTTTTTTAGCCACCTACAATGCCATCTAAGTATTGAGTATTTCACTTGTCACAATGCATTTTCAAATCTCTATGAATAGTTTAGTCTGATTTTCTTCACCGCTGTGAACCTTCATGCAGAGCTTGTGTTGTAAGAGCCACATTTATTCTTCTTGCTCTTTTTTAAGCTCTGCTTTCTTTGAATGGATTTTCTGAGGCACCTGCTTTCTTTAAATGTTACTTTGATTATTCACAACTAGTTTGTTTCAGACACATAGAATGAAGGCTACTGTAAATGAAATATCGGCCGAGTGAGGGGTCATTTGTTACAAAGGTCCTCACATTATAATGAGTCCATAATGCAACATGCATGCTGTGTCTTTTCTACAGAATGTGAGGAAAACAGCGAGGGTCTGCTTTTATTATTTATTAGCCAACACGCATGCACACCAATTCACCTAAACAAAACCCCTCTGCACACTTTAAGGAGCAGTGCAATTATCACTGCAGTATAGCTGGATCTCTCATGTGGCTTCACAAAGGTTATTATCAAAAAAAGGCCACTATTTTAAGTTCAACTTGCCAGTATTTGGTTGGGCACCTTATTCCTTCAGAACTGCCTTAATTCTTTCCTTTGCATATATTAGTCTATAAATGGATGGATATGCAAGTCATAATGGGATGGACATGCTCAGCATCAATTCTCAGATAGTCTGTGGCATTAATATGAAGCCCAATTGGGCCACTAATGGGCCCAAACTATTCCCAGAAAATATCCCCCACAGAATTACGCCACCACCACCAGTCTGAACCATTGATGAAAAGCAGGATTGATCTGTGCTTCCCTGTTGTTTTTGCCAAGTTATTACTTTGACCCTATTGTCCAAATCAGCAGAAATCAAGACTCATCCGACCAGGCAACATTTTTCCAATCTTCTATTGTTCAATATTGATGACCCTGTGCGAATTCTAGCCTCAGTTTCTTCTTCTCAACTGACAGGACTGGTACCTATTGTGGTCTTCTGCTGCTCTTGACCATCTGCCTCAAGGTTTGATGTGTAGTGCATTCAGAGATGCTCATCTGTAGACCTCTAATGTAAAAAGAGGTTATTGGAGTAACTGTTGAAACCGTCGTCTGAACCGTGTCTAGAGGCATAACTGCATTGAGTTGCTGCCATGTGATTGGTTGATTAGAAAGTTTTTTTGAGTAGTTGGATGGGTGTACCTAATAAAGTGGCCAGTGAGCGTATAACATCAACACAGCATGTATAATGTGAGATCTTTGTTAAATAACGGAAACTGTGAACTTGAGTTGCCGAAGGAAAACAAAACAGCCAATGCCCAGTTGTCATAGGTTCAGTTGGGCTCACTGTCCAAACAAACCTTTTTTTTCCCTCATTCAATGAAGCTGAATGTATTTAGTCTCTTCCTATAAAGTGCGGAGATATTGGGGGTTGAAATGTTTTTTTTTTGTTTTGTTTTTTTTTTTGTTGTTGTGGTGTTCTCAAAGATGATGGTGGCACAGAAAGGAGAATATATGATTAAAATGTTTGCTGCTGTAAGATGAGAGCCGTGCTGACCTGTTGCAAACCTTCATTCAACAGGTGCAGACAAGTGAGACAAGCCTAAATGGAATGACATTTGTTTAAGGCTCTGTGTACATACGTGTTTGTTATTTACACGTACCGGCACAAACTCACAGTTAGCCCATGATGCTGTTTGTCTTTGGAAGGATATTTTTGTCCTTGGGTAGTGATGCTGTCACTAGGCTTTTGGAGATCATGGAAAAATGAAAAAAAAAAAACTAATTAAAATTAAAATTCAGTTTTCTTACTCCTTTTATACACAACTTTGAGAATTCCATTGTTGGCAAAATTAATCACAATGTAATTACAGTGGTCAGTCAGCTCTGTTATGTGTAGCTGTCAACCACGGCTGATAATAACAAAACTCTACCTTGTTTTTTGAGGGAAAAATTTAGCCATTGTCACCCACATGAAAATAAAGTTAAAACAAACAAAAAAAAAAAACTATTGAACTATTCATATAAAGACTTGTTTTGGGTGGAAATCATTCCTCTTTAAAAGACCCCCCCCCCCCCCCCCAATTTGAACAATTTCATATGGATGTAAAAAATAATTTCATTATGGAAAATGTAATCCCAATTACAAAAGTTTAAGAGATTAGTGTTTGGTAAAAATACTGTTTTGTGCAAGTGAAAATGTACGTCATTTTTAAAGTTAATCAGTGTATCCAGTTCAATCATTGTGATGTTTATATGACACTTGTTCAATATGACCAGATCCAAATGATTGCTAAGATTATTATTGATTTAAATGCCATGCCATTGCTAAAGCTAAACACATTTACTAAACTTTGCCTCCATCTACAATCTTAAAACCTGGCAATAAACACATAGCTGGGCTAGCATCAATATTCCATTAGCCTGCCCATTCAATCATTTCACACAAACATAGTTGACCTGCATATCAGAATAGGACACAAGAACAGCAGCAATCCACATTCCTCTGCACGTCAAATTTTTCCCATGAAAACCTTTATTGATTGAATTCTCTCTGGAGCCTAAATGCAACATTTAAAAGCCAATAATAAGGGCACATATAGAGATCCGTGTGATTGCTTTGTGCAAGCGCAGCTCAGCGGGGCAGTCAAGGTGAACACACATACGCACAAGCAGCCTGTTATATATAATCCTGTTATACATGCGTGGTAGCAGCCATCACTGATTTCATTATCCAGTCTTGGCTCCATTGGCAAATATGTGGCCGGATGCAGTCTGCCATTTTCTTGTTGTAGAAAGAAAAGTGTGAGATGAACAATCTCTGAGAAAGATGCTTGACTTTAGTTTGTTCTCTGAGCTGCCTAGTGTTTCACAGATTGGCGTTTATAATGCATTGTATAACTGTAAATAGTGATAAAACAAATGTGGAGGTACTCTAATGGTTGGCATTGACCTATAGCTTGTAAATCTTCAAATTGAATCAATGTTGCTGCAGGTCTAATTCACACAATGAACATGGATATGTATTGCTTTAATAAAGTCTGCAAAGTTCCGACACAACTCACAATTTTGCTTTAGATGCAGTTGACTTTTGACTCTTTCCTGCCAGATTTCCATTTTTTATTGCATCTTGTATAGTCCAGGGACGTTGCTAGGAATACAGCTGTGCAGGGGCACCACCAGTGCTTTACTGTATACAGAAATGTATCCTGTACTTGATCTATGAGAACATTTATTCCATTTTGCATGAACTTCAACAGGTGTTATGGAGCTGTAGGCTATTTAAAAAAGTATGAATTCAGCCATTTAACTTTTCAGATCCTCCTTTTCTAACAAATCAAGAAAACCTTCTTCAAGGTTTCAAGTAGAGACCAACTGAGTCTTTAAAGTGTTTATTCACACAATGCTGGTTACATGCACTGCAGTGGGTGTTTGTATTAGTTAGGTGTTTCCAGGGACTGTGGAGTCACTTGAAGGGATAGGTTGAGAAAGTGAGAAGTATGCAATGGGTAAGTATCGAAGGTGCACATACACCACCAGACATGAGCGAGGGATCGCAGTAGCCAGGACGCCAGGACTTGTAGGTCAAGGCGAAGATTAGGCACCCTAACAGGTACACTCGATAGGGAATACTCTAAAATAGTTGAGCAAGGGCCGCACAGGGAAGTAGCAGCAGGAAATCAACTGTGAAGAAAGTCAGCGAGCGAGTCCAAGAGGTAAACAAGGGAGGAATAACATAGACCACAGCGAAAGCTCAAAGAAGAAAATCTGGGAGGTCACATTGTCCACGGAGCAATCTTGTTGACCATGGAGCCTCGATGAAGGACTTCTTGGAGTTGGAGTTTATATAGGGGTAAATGTTGAAGGGAATTGGAAGAAATGGCATGTGGATCCAGGTGAGTTCAATCACTGCAGGGATCGGGATTATAGACACTAACACATTCACTTCTTCCTTTACAGGGTCATGGGGACTGTGGGTGCCAGTTGAAAGGGGTTGGGGTGGGGGTTTTGGCTAGAGAGGTCACCAATTTTTATAGGGCAACACGGGTTGGTGGGGGGTGTATAGTATTCAATTAACCTGACGAGTGTTTTGGTCTTGAGGGGATACAGGAGGAAACCTGGAGGAAAGGCATGCACAATGAGAACAAGGCAATCTCCTCTCAGGAAAGCCACCGGCTATCCTTGAACCAGTGACCTTTCTACTGAAACGCCAAAGTGCTACCCACTGCTTCAACATGCTGCTCCACTTAGTAACAAGATATTGCAAATCTCAACAGAAACAAAACAAAAAAAAAATTGTTCAAAATTTTCATATTGGTAAAAAACTAAACTTCTTTAATGTGAGTTAAATGAGTTAAACTCTTAAATGAGATATTCCTCCGATTAAGTATCCCTTTATACTAAAAGTTTTCTTGTTTCTCTAATTGGCAGAATATGCTAGTTTTTTTGCGGAAAATATTAAGTTATTCTCCTTTGTCGCAGAGCAATCTGAAGGATGTATATGCGAATTTTAACAGGGGCATGAGATATGGTAATACCATTAATAACCAAAAACAAAGAAAGTTCGGAACTACTTTCTGTGATCATAAAAAAGTAGTACAGTACAGAAAGAATAGCGGTATTATGAATCAAGTTCAGATGTAATATGTCAATGATAATTTACCCTGCATTGCATCATAGGATTGAAAAATGTTGCCTCATCTGCGCTGCAGATTCTTCTCAAGACAAAGTAGGAAATCTGTGTTTTACTCGCTTTCTATTCACTCCTAGAATGTGGTTAGGTTAGATTTTAAAATATTTCGTATTACAGCTTCAATAACTGGTATATTATCACTTATGGTACTTAAATGTATCATTTAAGATAAAATTATGGTTCATAAAAGACCATGTTGTAATATGCTGCACAAGCAGTTTCTCGCAAATACTTTCCTTCAAATTTTTTTTTCTGTCTGTATATTGTTTAAAATTGTAACTTTTTCCCTTAATGTTCACTATTCTGTTTGCTCATCCATGAATTTGAACAACATTTCTTTACTATAAACACATTGAGGTTTCAATTGCTTTTCCACATTAAACTTCACAACCAAGCCTTGTTTAATATAGTAAATGTGTTGCATTTTACAACAAAGTCAGCCAGATAAATTTACTTTTATTTCTAGTCTTCAGCTCATAATGTATAGCAGAAAGTGTCTTGCGACAGAAGCAGCTGCGTTTGTGATTTTTCAGGCTGTTTCTCTGCAGTTGCTGCTGTCTCCTTCTGATCCTGAGGGAAACACCAGCCATGAAAACACTTCATTTCTCACTCTCTGCAGTTTTAAAGCTTCACAGTCTGCTCAAGATATCTCAAGCTTTGTTCCCCTCGGCCACTGTAAAACATGCCACCAATCTCCAACAACCCACATATCCACAAAAAACATAACAGGCTCTATAAAAACTTTATGTTTTGTAATCACAAGTGCATTGCTCAAAGATGCACAACCATTTGTTGCACAGTTCCCTTTGTTCTGGAATGGAAGTCCCTTGATTTAAAAGAAAGTTTTACCAATTTCTACGGGTTGAAGGCACAATTTACATCTAAATGGAGCTCCAAATCATGACTGACCCATGTCATCTTGTAAAGACCCTTGCCTAACAAATAAACAGTTTTTACACTTAAGGTAGAAAAACTTTGAGATGGTCCTACATTTACATTTCAGATGGACTTTTAAATGAAGTGCAGCATGGTAAAAGTCTATGATGGAGTCTGTCAGAGTGTGATTATGCTAGGTTAGCTAATCACTATTTGTTTTTTTTTTCAAGTAAATAAATAGAGTACATGTTGATACTAAAAGAATGACAGGAGACTAATTGATTAACCGATTCACTGAAGTTCCAGTGATTACATAATTGGAACATACCATGTGCTACTCCAACAGGGTGAAGTTATAAAAGGAAAATAATTAGAACTGACTCATTATTACTTTCTATTGGTTCAGACTGGTATGTGCTCTCTATTTGCGAAGCACCGATGGGATGAGGTCTTGTCTCTGGAAGCCTCTAATGAACTTTACCAGCTCTGCTGATGGCAATGGACTATTCGCTTGCCCCTTGGATATTTTAAAACATACCTTTTCTGGAATGGCTGAGAAAGCTTTAGCTCCTTAAAGTTTACTAGTAAGGTTTGTGCTTCTGAGTATTTGTTTGTTTGCCTTAAGTAGACTCAGTTTTTATTTATTTATTATTTTTTAATACTTATTTTATTTATGTTTTGCTTTGATTTCGGGTTTTGGTCACGTTTTATGGTAGAACAATAGCATACAATGGTAGCATTGATTGAAACTCGTCTCGTCCTTGATTTCATTTCCTTAAGTACTGAAGCGATTATTATCTAAAAAAAAATGTATGATTCATACTTAGATAACTTCAATTTCCCACCAAAGTGTGTATTTTCTGGAGAGCAAGAGCAAGCTTAAACCCTGTACTGTTCTCCCCTGGTGGGAAACAAAGAGTTGTTGGTTAACTGACAAAACAGGTTCGCTGTTGTTATCCTTTACATATTTCAGTGGCAATAAAATGTATTGCAATATAGTTAAAATGCCCAATAACCCAAAAGCCCACATACAGCTTTATTATGGAAAAGTTACAATATTAGACTTGGCATCATGGTCAAAGTGATGACCAGAGTAGCAGTGACAGCAAATGTACAAAATGCACAGAATTTGTGGAATGACCCTGACACCATAACTACTAATGGGAATAATCCATTGCCATCCTTATAGGTTTGGCCGTACTTCACTTCATTAAAGGAAAAGTTATAGGAACAGTTATATAAATATATTAACACACACACACATATTAAACATAAAATACATTTTTGTTGGTTTACAGAACATGTTTTAAGTGCACAAAAAAATGACACTTTTTTTTTGAAAACCGTGACATTGCTTAAATCAGAATTTTACAGCAAAGACTTTGAACAGAAAGCTGTCTTTGAACAGTTGAGTGATCACAAGGCCACATTCCTGCACTCGCCTTTGTCTGTAGAAATAAAAGGCTCTTCTTATGGCACATTCAAACAACTCACTTACACAGGAGCGGGAAATGTGACTGCACTCGAACAAAGGAAAAATCACTAATGAGAAACGTATAATGATTCGGACTACATTGTATGCATATGTCATTTTTTTATATTTTGCAACTTTTCTGTTGAAGATATTTAAGAGTACTGTAATTTATTGTTGTAAATTTACATGAGATGCGTTGTTCACATCAGTAGATGTGAAAGTAATTTGTGAACCTCTCATAACACTACAGTGCACATGAAATTGACTAGAAACTTTCTGCCAAGAAAACAAACTGCAAAAAGGATGAGTTTTTGAGCTCAAAACATGCCAAAGAAGGATGTCATCCTATTTATTTCCTACAAGCATAAACAGATGTTTGGCCATCAAGCTTAGTCCCTAGAAAGCAAGTCTGAAATTATACCTTGAGGGTGCGTCCTCATACACTCTATGCTTCATGGAAGTGGACTCATTTAAAGAGACCACGGCCTGGAAAAGAGGAAAGAAGCTCATCCACTGCAGTTCTAACAGTTCATGAATTATGCAGAAGTTCATTAACTGAAGTCATTTGCCTGAGGCCATCCTCCATGACAAAATCAGAAATAGCCCTGTTTGTACAGTCTGCTGATGGATGTAGATTAGAAACCATTTGCAAGTGCATTAAATGAGCATTTCCAATGGTTTGAACGTCTGCAATCGGAGTAGTTGTGATGCAAGGTCAGATTTTTTTTATTTTTTTATGTAGTGGATGCAATGCAAAGATATATTTTTACCCAACTTTCTAAATGGCATGATGCATATGATCAAACGTTTCAAAATATGTAAAACATGTTATGTGTTTTAATAAATAAACTTCAGTGAACCTTTATGTATTCATCTGAGTTCAAAGACACCAGATATATGTGACTGATAATGACTGGAAGTAGGATATAATGAAAAACTGAATTTGAGGGCAAAGTTTCTGGACATAGATGGATATAGATTCAGTGGTGTGCAAAAGTTTGGGCTCCCCTGAAAAACTTTCGTTATTTTCCTTTATAAATTAAAAATTGGTTGTCTGGATAAGAAATTTCTGTTAAATATATCAACTATGAGAGAAACACAGTGATATTTGAAAAGTGAAATAAAGATAACGTGATTTATCAAAAGTGTGCAAGTAATATTTAAACAAAAAAAGTTAAAAAAGTGAACAGATATATGGATGTGCTAAAAGAGGACATGAAGTTAGTTGGTGCAAGTGTAGAGGATATTGAGGACAGAGTTAAGTGGAAATGGATGATTTGCTGTGGCGAACCCTAAACTGGGAACAGCCGAAAGGAAAAGAAGTTAAAAAGTGAACAAAAAAGTTAAAAAAGAACTCCGCAAAAGAACTCCTCCTGTTACAGAAATTGAATCACTTTCTGTAGCTTTCAATTAGAGTCTGGATTCTGGCTGAATGTATTTTGCACCCTTTTTTTTTTTTTTACAAAACATCTCAAGTTAATTCAGGTTTGACGGTTTCTGAGCATGGACAGATAGAATGGATGGAGTCCCTGTCCCTGCACTGGCCACACAGCACCACAGCATTAAACAACTGAATTTACTGTGTTTTTCCTGCCATGTGTATCCCTTGTTTTGACCAAATAACTCCATTTTAGTTTAATCAGTTCACAGCACCTTATTCCAAACGGGAGCTGGCCAAATGTGCCTCAAGCTACACTATCTGTGCTGCGTACAGAGTAAAGTCTTTTTCCATATAAATTCACATAGCATCTACTTGTTGAACGATGCACAGTGACATCATCTGCAGCAAGATGGTGTTGAAGGTCTTTGGAGCTGGCCTGTGGGTCGACTGTCACTTTTCTCACCATCTTGTGTTGTTCATATCTGAGAATTTTCTTGATCTGACACTTTGGTTCTTAACTAAAACTGTGCATCTGGTATTCCAATTCTGCAAAAAATTTCCTCACATTTGAAACTGAGTTCTGAAATCTCTAAGAAAGCTTTATATATCCTTCCCCTAAACCATGATGTTCAACAAACATTGTTTACAGGTAATCTGAGAGTTCTTTTGAGGCTCCCATGTTGCCACTCTTTATAAAAGAGGAAACAATTGGCCTCCTTTCTCATGATTGGATTCACTTGTGTTTGGAGGTCAAGGATCACTGATCACTTAGTTTACAAACTAATTTTGAGTTCTAAAAAATTTGTGCTAAATGTTTGAAATTGACAGTCACATTTTTGAGTTTTAAATGTGTTAACACGTTATATTCAATAATATTTACTCATCACATATATATATTTTAAAACTATCCAATCAAAATAAAAGCATTTGCAAACATATCCAATCCAATTTACTACTTAAACAGAAGCTCAATGTTTTAAATTGAGGTTTATCTACTGAAAATGGTTAAAAAAAATTGCTTGTAATTTGTATGACCCTCTGTACAAAACAAAAGTAAGCAGTGAAAATGAACAATTGAGAGCATAAGAGAGGACTGAATAAGACATACTTTTCTACCTGCTCCGCTGCAGTAAAGATAAGCACATGAACCTAATCCTAGCAAACTCGCACTCGGGCTATAAATAAACCAATCCATATTGTGCTACCTTAGAGACATACAGCCCGAGTTTTAGCAGTTGACCTGTGTTTCATCAAGAATTTCTATTCTACTTCTCAAGTAACACTCTCTGTAAGTTTGAAGTTCTGCGACACCACTAGTGGGAAGTTTGACACTTCTGAAACTCTAACGCTTTGCAATCACTGAGGTTGTAGGTTTGCCAAAATGCAGGGATTATTCTCTCATTAGCCAAGCTATTATCATCCTATCGTTCATCGCAGGCTCTGCTGGTGAACAAATTAGAGCTTAACTCTGACTGAGAACTCTGCCGAGTGATTGCAATATAGGTGCCATAACAGCAAGAATTGTAAGGTTATTTCAGAAAGTTTTCACAACTATTAATCCTATACTTGCATGCTCTAGAATTCAGGATCAGGCATGGTGTTAATGCAAGAAAATCAATTCTTCTAAGAGGCAGGCATTCGCATGGACATCTAAGTAGAAAAAAGCTCTCTCCATCTTGGCCTCTGGCCTATTTTCTTCCTCTGTTCCCCTAAATATCTGTTTTTTTTTATGTATTGTGATACACTTAATAAAAAAAATGATGCTAAAGGGATGGCACAAAACATTAACCTTAGTGTAACTGTATTGATATTAGTTTTATCTTCCTTTTTATTGATTGTTGTACCGTGCTAAATAAATAAAAAGGACTTACTTATCTCCTATGCTATTTTTAAAGGGATTGTTTATTGTTTAATTCATAGTTTTATTTCTTTTAACCTTTGTTCCTTTTCTACACCAGTTAGCACCCCAAAGTTGTAGTTTCTGGTGCTGCTATTCATAAAACACCCATGTAAAAATTATGGGGGTACAGAAAGTAGCTGGAAACATTGTTCACAAATCTGGCATATATATTCCTGAACTGAAAAAGACCCCTAAAAGCAATTCGAGGAAATGTGGCTACATGTTAGCTGCTGTATGTATTTATGTGCTGACAAGGTCTAGATGTAGCTATTCCTACTGCTACTTTTGTTCGAAGAAAGCACAGGAAAACAGCATAACTGCACCAAAAGGGAATTATAAAAATATATATTTATCTCTTTGAAAGTGAGGATAAACATTGATTACTAAAGGACAATGAACTGTTTAAGACGGAAAACACTTGATGGACCAAACAAACAACAGCTGTGGTCAATTAGGAGGATTGGGCAGATGGTGCAGGAGTTGTTGGTAATGTAGTCAGATTGTGATTAGCTTGAGTTCTATTGACTTCTACATTTTGGAAATGTGGAAATCGGTCAGATATGAACGAATAACATGCAAATTATTTTGTCTGAGGCCTTAGACAATCAAGATTATTAAACTGATCAATTGATTAAAGTTAAATAAAGCATTCAAGTATTTTGCAGTAATTTATTAATGTCATGCGGCAAGTACATGTAAAGGTATTACTATTTCAAATCTGAATGGGCGAGGCCATGAAAATGGAACCTGCATTTCCTCCTTCTCCATCTGAAAATAATATTGTTATTCTTGAGATTTTGCATGCATTAAAGAGCTAGCATTAAGCAAACCCCACGTCGCTCAGCAACAACCCGGTAAACATAGTAACATCTACATGCAAAAATTAGATATGGGTCACAATAAAAATAATCTGGTATAGGTTACCAAAGGCACCAAATCCAGCAGCAAAAACAAAAAGAAAATGTCTTTTGTTGAATTCTTAAGCTTTCCAAAGCTTGATTTTGCTTTATTACAAAATTAATCAAAAAGCACCTAAATGCATTCAAGAGAAAATAAAATATTGTACAATACATGCAAATGTCAACACAAACACATGGAGACAAATACTTCACAATTATTTTTCCAAAGCAAGTACAATGTTTTGTCAGGAATTAGATTTGTAGAGGTGGTGGTGCAATTTTCTTGTTCTTTGTTTTTGATCTTTGTATATCTTTTATTATCCTTGCAATGTAACATCTGACTAATACAGAGCAAATCATTGAACATGCATTTGAGCTACACATACATAATGTTCTTGTCAATAATATGTGAGCTTCCATGGCCCTTATCTTAGATTCTCTGCCATGGATCTATCGCACCCTGTATTCAGCTGATTGAAGCTGGTTTGGAGGAAGCAGTTGCCAGTTTTTTGTGCCATAAATAGCTCAGACAATCCATGAACAGAATGTGTGAGTCCACATGTGCCAGGTGGATTAAGTTTTTGACTCACATTTGTTCATTCAAAAATTTAAATCCAAACCAAAGTTTTTTTTTTTTTTTTTCATGTAGAGAAGGTAAAGTTAAAAGCATGGATGTCTGCAACTTTGCATAGATTAGCTACAACTTTTGTGAAATGCACATAAAAGTACAAATTAAGGCTTCTAGGTTTGGTGCTACCAAACATTAATTGAATCAGGACTAAAACTGAAACCTGCAGGGGCTGCTGACCTCAAGGAACAGCTTTGTCCACTAGTGGTTTAGTTAATGTCAAACCACACATTACTTTAAAGCAATAATGATTCCACATTTACAGCTTTCACAGATAAAGACTTTCATGGGTACTGCAATTGTATACATTTAATTAGTATCAATGCAAGCTTTCAACAAAGTTTTAAAAAACTGGATACATAAATAAATTTTAAATAAAACAATAATTTTGAAAAAGTGTATTTTCCATAATTTCTATAACTGTGCAACTTGCATAATATACCCACCATTTATATGAAATAGATTTCAGGAGTTGGAGTTAAATCAAACATAATTAGAAGAGGTTTTTTTAGCCTGAATGACCTCAAAATAACTAATCAAAAGTTTAGTGTTAACAGCAAAGCTCAGGGAAAACAATGGGAGAGTCTAACCAGATGATTGGCAAGCTTGTAACTAGGCAACTGAATGACAGTTGAGGAAGAAATAGTGTGTCAGAGAAAGTTTACACTTTTTTACTGGACTTTATTAAGTATCTACTTTTTTTAGGCACAAAATGAGCATCTGCTTTAAGGGTGTAGTATAAGTACAAGTCAAGTCTCTCTTCTCTTTTAAGATCATTATTGCTTTTTTCATTTCCTTTTTTTTAAATGGCATGCTGCAAAATTCTCAAAAATGTTAAAAATCTCAAAGCACCAACAATGTGCATATGAATGTGTAAACTTCACGTATAGTCATTTCAATTATTGACACCAAAGTTTCCTAACTAGAGGAGTAACAATATATCGTGGTAGAATATATCACAATACAAAATTGTGACGAGACATATCATGGAGTTACTGGGAGATATCATCTAGGATAAAGGGTGTTTGCTTCTCGGAGATTCTAGTCACTTCTGAAACTTTTTTTACAATGTCTTCTTGTTTAAAGTAACTTTAGTACGGTTCTTGTTTGAAATTAGACCATAGCCTTTTTAGATTTGTAGTTTCAAAACTTTTAAATTCCATTTTAACGGTTTAAAAAATTGTTATGCACCATGTATCGTAGACATAATATTGAGGTATCTATCATGCAACCCTAATCCCAACAGTCTACATTTTAAATATATGAAAAACAAAACTTATTTGAATTTAGAGCATAAAGCTCAAAATCATGGCTAACAGTTAAATAATTTTAAGTACAAAAAAAAAAATTATATTACTTCAATCAGACTGGCAGCAATTCTGACACACAGATACAAACACTTTCACGGCTCATTGTCTTTCTCTTAGTGAGCAATTTAACAATGTGTGTAGCTGAGTGTTTGTGGTAGTGAAAGAAGTAGTGGAGTGAATGCAGAAGAAGGAAACATTGCAATCGTTTCAGACAATCACAACCAAAGACTGTAATGACCAGCAGAATAGTGTTATCTTTAAACCTGACTCTGTGTGATGACCTTTTAACAGCTTCTGATGTTTTCGATAACAAGAGTAGAATTGTCACTGTTTGAACATGTTTGATCTGTGCTGTCCCTTTCCTTCCTTTGGAAATAAAAGGAGAAGCAATTTAACTTTCAGGTTGGCTAAGTATATGCATTTAGATTTTTTTTTTTTTTTTTTTTTTTTGCTTTACTCCCTGCTGTGCTGTTGAATAGCCGCCAGAAAAGTGCTGAGCTTGCGTTAGTCATTTGTTAGCCTTTGGGTTGTTTTCTAGCTTCTTGTTCATTGTCAAAAATATCACCATAGATGATGCAAATTTATGCAAATAAAGTTTCTCAAGAATAAACAGTCTGTCTTTCTTTCTTTGTTTTAATATGATATCATGCACTCTTGGATATGAAAGGTCTTCCACATCTACGGTTAATTTTATGTAAAAATAAAGTAGAACATATGTTCATATATTCATATATATATCTCTAGAAAAAAGAAAACATGTACTACTTACTAGAAAATAAGTTAAAGCACCTCACACCACCCACACCAAAACACTCCAATAAATCAACAATTTTAAGTGTAATTTCATGAATGCACATGGTAATATTCACCACATATTTCTCAATACATCTACAAGCTCTTTCACAAGGAAGAAAACTCCCACACTCTGAACTGTATGCAAAAACCGAGACAAAGTGTAATAGTGTATGCCTTTCACTAACAAGCCTGAGAGCTGCGTGTCATATCCCCCATTCCTTCACAGCGTTGTCATGGCAACTGACTATGCTCACAGGCATGCCCATTAAATACTGTACCTACTAACAGGAATCAAAATCAAATAAAAGATTAAAAAGCAACAAAAGTGTGTAAGTAGCAGCAGGGTGGCATTTCTCGAAAGACAGCAGGAAATTGAAGATTACCATAATCTCAGAATCTTTGTTCATCAAAGATGTTTTAATGGATGTTGGGTTCTGCATAAAATAGTCAACTAGAACCGGCTGAAGATCAGATTCAAAAAGTGTGACTGGCTGGTTCCATAAGTCAACATCTCCATTACATCGTAATTCCAAAGGGCAGGTTTTAAAGTAAGTACATATGTTCATAATTTATAAGCATATCATTATTATTTTAGTCTGCTCGTATCTCATAATAAACACGAAATATTTTACTGGGGTTTAAACTTTGGAATCTATTAACCCCAGGATGTTTATGACCTGTTTTTCTTGCTTTAAGGTTCAATTTCTCATTTTCTTCTATAAATGCATTCAAAAACTCTTTATATCATGATAGTGAGTATTGTTGACTGTAAAAATCCAAACTTTAAGAATATTTTTTTTAGAGTTTTTTTAACTTGACTTTTTGGGAGAAAAAAAAAATGTTAAATTGTGTGTTTGGGCACATTTTGGGGGACACCAAAGAACATTTTGTGTTGGGTACAAGTGGCCCTGTACATAAATAAAAGTACATAAATATAATGTAATATAGTAAATTGTAAGAAATAAGTAAATCATCTTTGTCATACAAATCCTGTCACTCAGCATATCTGTGCAAGAAGACGAAAGATTCATTTCTTTTTTAGAAAACCTAATTTCCTGTAAGTTTTTATCTGTGAAACTTCGGAGACCTTTCACATACATCTGTTTTGCAGTCTACAAAAAAGCATAATGAGGAGCAATTTTCTAAGTTCTTTCAGATAAGTACTTCGAGCACTTTTTTGAGTTTCCCCTGAGTTCTCTGCAATCAAGGATTCTTAAAAACAAAAAAAAAACCCTCTTGGTACAGAAAAAAAAGCTATGTGTTTCTATTCTGGAAAAAAAAATGCAGATTATCTATAGCTATAGTCATGCATTTTATAAATGTAACATTGCATAGAGATTTCTCAGTGTGTTTTTATGTGACCCAAAGATTACAGTCTTTTCTTAATCTACTAATATTGGACAAAATTAGTTGAAGTCAAAAAGAGTCATGTTTTTTGTAGTGATGGCTCCAACTTTGGGAACCCTGGAGATTGCGACCATTGTAGACCTGCTGCTTATTCCTCTATCACACCATAGGCATTAATTGAATTAGCATTGGTCTGCAGGGAAATCTGCATCTCATTAGTATATGTTAATCAACTAGTTTCTATCCGACACCAGTTACGCTTGCTAATTTACTCTACTTGGGTATCACAACATAGTGGCACAGAGTCAGGATGAGTCTGTAGCAGCCATTAGCAATGCCATGCACCTTGTTCCATTTAGCGGTCAATTTAATGCTTCAAATATGGTGCCAGGTTGTTAGTTTTCTGCTAATCCCTCATATGGGAATCATTTCGGTCATTGAGTGTTGATTTCTCTTTAAATTGAGCATGTATTGGGATTTAAATTGGGGTTTGTCAAGCATATGGAAAGAAGAGTTTTTTTTATATATATAAACTCATTAAGTGTCAACTAATGAATGATAGGTATCCAAATAATTACAGTATATATTCACTATGTCTTTACATTTCTTTATCAATGTATTTATGTGTATTATCCGTATTAATAGGTAAAATCTGACTTTGCATGTATTATTTGGTAGTGTAAAAAATATATTGTAGGAACCTTAATTGAATTGGTTACACCATGTGTTTTTTCAAGGAATCAAAGAAAGATGTGTAAAAAAAATCACTTGTATTGTGTACCTTCTTGATGGGAGATCTCTAAGAACTAGTAGAGTTCACCATTGCCCATTGTCTGGTCTATTATTCACCATAGCTTACATGCATGGATTCATCTGGAGCTTACCATCCACATTCTTGATCCACATCCATTTCTGGCTGTGGCTCTAAAGTATTCTGGATCTCCAGCTACTATACACATGATCTTAGCAGTCTCCTGGTCCCTGCTCTACTGACACCAACACACTCTAGTTCTTTTTACTGCATTTGCTTGCAAAGAAACCATGCTAGGTAAATATTATAAATCATATTTAAGCAATTTAAAATAAATTTACTTACATGTCCTTCCAAACCCAGAAAACACTTATGTTACAATCCTCATCGGTGTCTCCCTGACAGTTTATTTTGGAAAAAATAAATGGTGGCATGTTAAGAATTTCAATATCAAACTTCCTGTGCAGTCTATAATCATTTATAACAAGTATAAGTTTAAATGTTAGGAGCATTAGACCATCTTTTACATGAATTAAAGTCTGGCTATAGCACTGAAATGGCTTTAAACACCTGAAATTCAAATCTGAATATCTCCTAGAGCAATGTAAAGCTCTAGATCTCACAGGCCATAATGTGTTTCCATAAAAAGATGATCCAGTTCTGCTGATGCAATGACGCAAATTGATACAAATGTGAAGCCAATGATTTAATTACTGCCATTTCACCAATTTATCTTTATTTATATGCATCACAGTAAACGACTAGGCAACACTTAAACTTCCAGTAAAGTCACCAGTTTCTTGAGCAAGTCACCAGTTTCCCCACAGCCATGGCTGCCCACTGCTCCGGGTGTTTGTTCACGGTGTGTTTGTTCACGGGTGTTTGTTCACTGCTGTGTGTGTGCACTTGGATTCCTCGTATGAGTTACTCCATACTTGGTCCTAATGTCACTTTCACTTAACTTTCACTTCAATAGGAAATGCTTGAGTTGTTAGCTAAGTGTAGTACCCTACAAATAATATTATTTAGAAAAAAAATGATTTGACAAATAAGGGATCCATCACATAAATCTTCCACGAAACAAAAAGAAACAGTGATTTAAAATAAATTGAACTTAGCAAACTGTTTGACCTTTTTTCTGTCAAATCAGCAAAATAAGAGCCTCTCCTTAATTGAATAAACCATGTATGCACAAAATGTGCAAACGTGCTCGAGCACATCTTTAAGCCACTTTGGTTAAAATGTCTGCTAAATGCATTAATGCAAATTTAAATGCATATATTATTTTAAAAGATGTGGTTAGCCAGCTTTTCTTCTTTTCTGCTAATTTATTATTTCAAAGAGTCAAGCATCTTTTTTGTATCTGAACGATTAACAGAAACTAAAGGGGTGGAGTAGCCTTTTCCTTTTTTCAAAGTGCATCATTTCATTTGAGCATGTCTGTCTAGCTGGGAATACACTGTGTGTTTTTTTTTTCCATCTGGAGATTCACAAGAATGCTTTATTGGCAATGTCTGCAATTTTCTGGGCATAAACCTGCAAAAAGAAGAAAAAGGTATGTTTGGAAAATGAAATGATAACATAGCAAGAAAATAAGGTACTGTAAAGATGGACACTCTAAATAGGATCTGCTCACCTCTGATGCAAGCCTCAAGTGTTTAGTTGATGAATTGCAGTTTCTGTCACTTCTGTATTAACTTTCCCATGGGAAAATGTGAGGTTGCCCCTTGCCTGAGAATCTAAATGAGTTTCAAATCCACTATAGATTCCCAGTACATTTCCCACTGACAGCAGCCACAGAAAGAACCAATGGCATTCAGACAATTCCACTTAACACCAATGACTGCAGATTTGTAAATGGAGCTAATTAAAGTGAGAGTGTTCCCCTAAGACGTCTTGTTTAACACCTGTCTGAAGAAACCCCATCAGCACTTCTAGCTGTAGTTATTTCTCGCTCTGCAACCCCTCGCTCCTGCTAATCGCATAATGTGCTGATTCCAATCCATTTCGATTAGCCTATTGTGGAATCTGCCTTTGGATCAATCCATTATTTGTTAGTAGACCTAAAATAATTTCCAGAGTGCTTTCTGCAGCAGTGCTAGCCAAGCACTTGTGTTGTGTGTGCGTTTTACCCCATATAGAAGCAGATGGTCGGAGGTTTTACACTGCAAACAAAGTTATAAAATGCATTTGGAGCAAAAACTTGAGCATCCATATATTTCTGTGCATATGTATCACTTTACAGATAGGTGCATGAGAAACATCTTGTTTTATAAATTTAATTCCTGAATAATACCTGGTAAAAATAGTATCTTTATAATTTTAATAACAAAATAAATATAAAAAAGATACTACTACTACTAATTATTATAGTTATAATTATAATTATTATAATTCTAATTCTGATTATTATAATTATAATTATTATTAGTAGTATTATTAATTTTGAAATAAGGAACTTTCATTTTAGCTGGATGTGTTGCTTTATGCTGAATATGACATGTTCTATGGTTCTGAACTGGATTTTGACTTAGCAAAATGAGGGAATTGTTTCTTGTTTCAGATGAAGACATCTGCTCTGCTCTATGTGTCTTGTACTTGTTATAGTACAATCTCCTGCTGCCAGCTGCTTTCATTTGCATCTAATTCATGATGAGCTCCAGAGACTAAATGAATGTCCTTTGGCAAGTATGTGATGGATAAAGCAAGACACACGTCAAAATCTCTGTAAAAATCTCTCCAATGGAAGTGCTCATAATTTACAACTAAAAATGTATTCATTAATTTGTAGTTTTTAACACTTACGTTTCTAATAATACTTAATTTAAAAGTGATTATTTTTTACCCTTAAAAGTAAATTTTTTTATTATTATTTTACAATTTGCAATGTCAAACAACGTGATTTTTTGTTGGAACCTTTCCTTATACACTGTTCCAAGCACTTTTTGTGCCATTGTGCTTTTTTGTGACAGAACTTTGAAAAACTCTAGCCATCTCACAGGTTTTGTACTTCCATTGGTTACCAATTTTCCAATTTTCACCACAAGATGTCGCTGTTGGCATCGATTTTAGATCTGTAAAGTTAAGCTGAAAGATAACAACTGAAGCATATTTTCTCTTGAGATTTTAATTTGAATTAAATAATAATAACTAGTAACCTTTCTGAAACCTGTAGTGCATTCAGGCACTTCTAAAGGTTAAACAGGTAAACATTGATTTTGACAAATTATAAAAACAAGTTTAAGATTTGCATAAAAAAGAAGAGACAAAATATCAATGTTAAAGTTTTATTCAAATAATAAGGTAACTTATAATTTAGACACTCACTAGATTAGATCCTGAAACACTGTTTTTTTTAAATGTTCAATTTCACTTTAAAAGTCAAACTAAATGAAGCAGGATTTTCAGCTTGATTTAATAAAGCTTCGTCTCTCTTTCCTGTATTTTTTCTCTGAGTAAGTGGCTCCATATCTTGAGCTTTGAGAGATTCTCACAGTGAGAGCTAAGAGAAGGTTAGTGATGATGGGTCCATTTTGTTTTGGATCCTGAGGCCTAAGCTGTCAGCCTCGAAGCTATTCAGACATTTCTGGAGGCTGGAGGAGGTTATATTCAAATAATATTGATAAAATTGATATTGATTATTTGATGTCAGCTTTAACCTTTTCACTCTCCACATAAAAGCCATTTGTTCCTCTTCATAGAGAAACATCAAACAAGTTACTTCCCCACAACTGAGGATGGATGGAGGAGGGCTGGATCATATATGGTGTATTTTTTATGGATATTTGAAAATATTTACAAGTTCAATTCTTAAGCTGAGGATTAGTTCAATTTCCAAAGAAATTATAGAAAAAGAATATAAAATATATGAAAAAAAATATTTCAGCCATTTCCCAGTTGTTTAGACTCACTGTGAAAGACATGATTGACAGTTCCTCTTATTTATAGCATATGTCCCACCTCTCACTAACTTGCTTAACTTTATGAGAGGCTGTGAAAGGACATAAGCTTAAGAGCAGTTCATTATGCAAAGATAAATTACAGCCCCCTCATCATGTCAGCGTTTAGTGGCAGAAAAGATCAATCTTCAATTATCGGGTTCATTTTCAGGAGAACCAGTTAACCCACTCACTTGTGTTAGGGAGCTTTTCTTGAACCCTTTGTTTCAAATATCTCTCTAAGTATGGTATGATAAATGTAGCTTAAATATCACTAAACATCTAATGCAAGTATGATTAGCCACACTTTTGAATCCACAGCAGTTGTATGTGCTTCTTGCTTAAAAATAAATTTTATTGAAAGATGTGTCTGGATCCTGGTATAGTTTGAATACATTTCCTCCATATATTAAAAAAGAAGTTACATTACTCTAGATGTTTACAGTTTTTGTATGTGTGATGATGTTTAGGTGTGCCCTGCCTGTAAACAAAGGCAGCAGCGCAGCAGAAAGAGATTCGACAGGAACAAGTTCAAAGGATCTTTAAGCTAAAGACACATGGAGTCTTGTAGATCAATAAGCAGGAACCAGAGCAGAGAGAGAAGTATACAGACACTCGCAGAGGTGAAGTAATGAACACAAGTGGATGTAAGTAGATATATAAGTACAGATAGTCAGAAGCTGGAGCTTAAGACAGAGCTCTAACGTAGATCTAACAGAAGCTGAGAGGAAGTGAGCAGAATTTAAAAGAAAGCTGAGTAATTGGTGGAAGCTGATTGGTTAGTATGAGCTCCATGACTGAAGTGACTTCAGGTGGTGAGAGAAGATTGCGAATTGTTTTGTTTGTGTTGAGGAACTCAATCCCTGACATAATGGCCATTTGGTATGCATGAATGAATGAATATTTTTTTTTATGTGTGTGCTTATTGCTTGTATAGCAATGTATATTAAATTCAAGGATCTGGAATTTAAAAGTTTGGTTCCAAAACATGTTAATGTCATTAATAAAAACCTTTGCGAAACCTGAAGTGTATTTTTTTTCACATTTGAGAAGGCCATAAAACATTTTACAAAAACAATACTCAGTGTTCTTTCCAAACTGCGATAAACGGCAGTCAAGTTTTTTCACGAAACGCCATTAAACCAAGTACAGTGCAAAGAAGGTGAGGTGCTGAGGAGGTGGAAAATGGTGACTGTTTTGAATAATTTTATAATCCTTCCATGAAGACCCAAAAGAATCTGGCCTTTTTCCAACTGATCACAGTCAAAAAAGTCCAGTGTAAAACGCGGTACGCAAACTAACAAGAGCGGCCAGCGGATGACTCTGCAGTCCAAATCAGGGAGTCCGATATCTGTGTGTGGGTTCTGACACTAACTGAACAATCAAAAACAAAAACAAAAACATTTATATTGATGCCTGGGATTGTTAGCGTTTTGTGAAAAAAAATCTTTAAATATTAAAATGAGCATTTGAAATTTTATATATGTATGACTTTGAGGTGCTTTTTGAAAGTTCGGAAGAGGAAATCAAAATTTTCCTCAAACCACTTTCCAAATATTTTTACTCAAATTCATCCAAATGGATTTATAGCAATTTGACAAAAAAGTCTTTTATTGATTCAAATATTTCACTTCTGAAAACACTTCCATTACTATCCATTTTTATTATCAAATTTATTGGTGTGAGATCTGAGCTGACTGAACTGAGCTTTTTGGCAAGAATCGTTCACTACTTTGATTTGCTGGTGATAATGAATATTCATGTGTTCAGCCGAAGTGGAATTATCTGATAAGGCACAGAATAGGTGGTTGTGTTTGAGAATGGCCTCAGAATCTGAAGAACATGAAGTTCTTAATTAAAGGAAAGCCACTAGAATCATAGCAAAGGCCCTGTAACTGTCCAGATGTACCCCCCTCCAGATCTGTGTTTCAAGTATGATGAATAATTATTCTGAGAATCACTACTGTTGGTTCTGTTCATGGAGCTGACATTTGCTACTGACTTTGTTGAGTTGGAGTGAAAAACAAGATATCAGCATCACCTACACAGTTAAGTTCATCAATTTCCTGATGGGATCCAATAAAGTTTTTTTTTTTTTTTTTTAATTGAAGTAGTACCGTAAGCTCATATGTAAACAGGTCCCTTTACTGCAAAAACAATCAAACAAGCAGAATTATTTCTACCAATACCAAGATGTTCAAAGCTCCAATTCGATACTTTATCACTTAACTATAAGAACTATGACAACACTAACATTTCTTCCTGCACTGATAAAAGCTGTGTTAAATCTTCCTGCTGTGCAGGAGATCAAATTCTTGACAGGTGTGATTGCTGAAAGAAAGCAAACGGCTTCAGAAACTCCTGACAGTCTGGAGTGATGCCATATTAGTCAGCGTGAAAGATTAATGTCATATGCAGCGCGCTTTGCAGAGGACAGAGAGAAACTTTGGCAGAGACGCATCATATCAGAGAGATGTTTCAAAAGGCTGACTCCAAGCATTTCAGCTTAATGAGCCACTCGGCCAGAGCCAGTGCAGGAATGATGTCTGAATCAAAGCAAGCTGAGATGAGGATGAAGCAGGGCGGGAAAGCTAAAGACGGATAAAAGAGCTGTGTGAGCCAGCAATGACCGGACCGAAAGACAGATTTGCCTTGAGGTGAAACTGTTGGCTGGTGACAAGCAGCATTGATGGGTCTGTCTGTTTTTGTCTCTTTACACTACTCTTCTTTTTTATGGTGGGTCATAAAACTGTACATTGTGAGGATATAAATAAAACAACAAAGTATAGATTCAACAGACTTCAAACTCAAGGATTGTTAGAGAGAGAGAGAGAGAGAGAGAGAGAGAGAGGGAGAGAGGGAGAGAGATTCATGCAGAGCTTCAAAAGTGGTGGTTCATTTATCATCAAACTGAAATGCCTTCATTATTTCTCATGCTGAAAGTCATCTGTGTGTCTGTGTTCTTGTATTGAACAATATTATTCTAATATATAGATAGAAATATTATCTATAATATATATCAGGGCCTGGATAGTACATATGTATAAGGCAAGCTGTCTGGACGTAGATCATATCCATGTTATACCCTCCCAAATTGGGAGTTTTGGGATGGGAGGAGGAACGACGCTTGGACAAAGTCACTTTATGGTATATGTATTGATTAGGGACACATGCTGCATGCCTTGATTGACTCTCCTGACCTTGTTATACGAACATCACAACCATTCATGAAATCTTTTTAACGATGTATTCTTGCTCTTTGTCAAGTTATTCCAGTGTCAGAACTAAATAGCTGTTCAGCTTGTTAATAACTATGTATTATGTTTACTATTAGATTGGTATGCTTGTGAAAGACAAAAATACTGACAGAATACTTTTATCGATACATTCTTTTTAAGATGAAAGCTTTATATGGTTATTTTGATTTTGCTCAGATTGCATGGCATTGAGCTGAATGCCATGCAATCTGAGTAAAATAAAAATATCCAAATACAGGCTTCCATTGAGCAGTTCATATGCATAAGAACGACTTCCTGATAAGGATGGAACCATCATGGTTTTAGAACTTCTCCAGGAGGCTGACTCACCCACGGCCCTTTCACATACAGTTATATAAAACTTCTAAACAAGAATGTGAGAACGACTTCTCTGAATTTGATCATTCACAGTGTAAGCGATCTTTCTGTTTAGCGTAGCTGTCAATCACAAAATTGAATACCTATTTTTTAAGAGAGAATTGAACAAATGTGAACAGGACGAAAGTAAAGTTGAATTAAAAATAGATTTAAAACTTTGTTCACTGAATAGATAACCTTCGAAAATCATTAACTGTTTGTGTACATAGCGTAATATCTGAGAATTTTTTTTTTAATATTTGCCATCACTCCGCCGTCTGTGTGACACTTGGTCTGAACTAATATTATTTGTCTCTACCAATTGATATCTGAAAATGGTTTAAAAAGGTTATATTGGGTTCATACAATGTTTTTCCAATGGTAGGGAGAATTTTTATTATCATCATAATTGTCTTTTAATTTTTATGTACATAGTTTAGAAGTTCTGTTTTAGTACATAATTTTATTGCAAGTCATTGTATTACTTTAAATTAAAGTAAATTGTATTGACTTTAAAAACAATTTGCTATAAAACCAGTCTAGTGCTAATGTTTGTCACCTGATGTTCATTTTGAGTGTATTAACTGAATGACTGAGGTTTAGCTTAAACCAATCCAAGTCTAAATAGAGTATGCAGAGTATTTCTTTCAATAAAAGCAATGCTCGTCATCCAAGAAATGAAACTAATGCTAAAAAAGCATTTAATTATAATACATAGGAGGCTTTAGGAGAGTGTGCTCAAACGTGGGCCAGATCACAGAATGACAAGATTACCATTAAATGTAAATATAGTAACGCCTACAGGACCCTGAAGCCTCACCATTGCCCAACTTAATCAACATATCTTGAGTGGTCTTTTGAAAAAAAATAAATAAATAAATAAATAAATAAAAAGGCATATGGGTCAGTGAAATGGCTGAAATACACAAAGTTACAGAGGGAAAGTATGGCTAACAAAGGATCTTAAATCTGTACCATTCACTACTCTCATATCAATATAAGAAAAAAAATAATGCTGTCAAATGCAAAGAAATCTTTCTCAAATCCTTGTTTATGCTTTCAAAAAGAGGTTTACTGCTGCGAACTATACCAACTGACATTCTGAAACTATGTGATCTTAATGTAAAACAGCTCTATTACCACAATGCCTAGTTTTTAGATCGCCTTTATGCAGCTTTCTTTGGCCTGTTGCAGTCATTTTCTTTTCCAATGGGCCAACTTAAGGGGATGCATGCTCCATTTACAGTGATGCGTTGTCCATATTTTTTTATAGTCAATGGAGCAAACATCTTTCAACTTAAGATGTTGCTTGCAAAACGAAATCCATGTATCCCTCCACCAATGACACCCCTTTGCAAAACTGAGTACCTGCTCCTCAGAAGGTCTCTGCACTGCCCTGAGCTACAAGAACTGAACCATAACAATTCATTCATTGTACACAAACCAAGAGATGATTGTCATGGGGCAGAGCATGGGCAGTCCCCCATGCTGTTGGCCATGGGGCCCTAAGCTGCTTTTTATCTATATATCTACAGAACCAGGCTGATTGGAATTCTTTCCTGAAATGAAAATTGCAGTGCTCTCTAGATACAGTAATAATGTATTCCTAGTTTTCCACAAACAACCAACAAGAGAGAATGAGAGAGAGAAAGTGGGCGGGGGGGTATTGCAACACACGGTCCATGACTGTACATCAAATTGTATGGAGGTGAATTGAATGTGTGTTCAAAGCTTTGAGCACACAGAAGATCTGTGTTATACACAAGGACATGCTGAGTTCATGATTGGACATGAGTTATTGAGGTTATTCCCTTTTCTTCGGCGTAAAAGCTGCCACAAGGCATATATTTGTCATTAGAAGCTTCATATACACGTATTGTAAAACCTGAGGGTCAATCTGTCGATAGTTGCCAAATCAGTTCAATGGACATTAGTTCTGTCTCACTGGATATTATTGATAGGGCCATTAGAATAGCAATCTATTCCTAAAAGATTGCCTTGGGTTAAATAAAACATATCTCAATAACGTTTGCTGTGCATTAACATATATTTTGTTTTTGAATATATCATAAAGACATTTGTTTGATTTTTTTTCTTCTAATTAGGCCAACGATATTGAACTTGTAGCACAGAGATCTCTGTCCTTAAAAGCAGCAGATTACAAATTGCTATCTTTATGACAACGTAATATATTGATAACCACAGAATTCTTCTTTTAAGCATGAAATGATAGAATGTCCTGTGAATCAATCATATATATTTAGAATTTCAGTATATAGTTATTTCAGATGGATGTTTATTTAAAGGGATCTATTATTTTGAAAGAAATCAAACCAAATCTGCACTTTTAGTGTAAGAACAAAATCCCATTGATACCAAAAGCAGTAAACTTTATTAATATAGCACCTGGTATTTATTTAGCTTTTATTTGTAATTAAAAACAATCAGATTGCATTACCATTTGTTTGTAAATAATACAATTGTTTAAACGAAAATGGTCCAAAAAACTATATCTTAAAAAAAAAAAAAAAATTCTGTTTGTTTGGCCACACCAGGGTTTGGTTGGCAGTGCTCACTTTTACTCAGTTTACCACACTAACAAAGCATTGAAACCAGGGTTCATTTCAAATGAACTAAACACGAATGGCATAAAAACACACCTAGATGCTGCAAACAGCCAAATTACCACGGAGCAATTTCCAATGCAGCAGAATTCAAACTGTTATGTTTTTGACTGGTATAACCCCCAAAGCCAATATTGTCTACCCTGAGTTAATGTTATTAAAACATCAAATCTGTCGAGGTAATTCCTAAAAAGATCTTTCAGTCTTTGGAAAGAACTTGGTCGACAAGTTTTCAAAGAGATGAAACAGTTATCCAATCAAGCTCATATTAATTTGACAAGCTTTTATTGGTCATTCTCCTTGCAAAAAACAGATCCGACATCGCACTCCATGGCACTTTTCGTAGGTGCCACTCATGTGTGATGTCCTGTTGACGTCCATGGTTTTAGATCGAGGAGCGTCATTGCATGAAATTTTGCAACGGAAATTTCGGTCAATGTGTATAGGTCTTGAATCCATCTTTCAGAGAAATGTAATGATGTAATGGGGCCTGTTTCCCTGCCTCATTTGTCCAGTGACAGTTGTTTTATCTTTTGCATTTTGTGCCATTTAGGCTAAAGCCTCCTACCCATAAAAAATATGTGGATGTCTGTGATGTGTGAACAGTTTAATTTAATTAAATGGATATCGCAAATTGTTGCAGAGTAACAAGTAAGTAATTATATATTACATTTAGATTCATGCATTTAGTATATGCTTTCATCCTAAGTGATTTAAAGCTACAACAAGCACTTTGTTGCAAGTAGGATTAATCATAAGACATGCACATATAAGAGATTCCGGCTGAGTTCTAAGTTGCTTTGGAGACTCTGGTTTCCGTATTTGGACTGCAAGAATTCCACCTTTCGGGAACTGTAAAAGAGAAAGTTCTGGTGAGAGATGTACTGGCACTCTGAGATGGAACCACAGTATTAGAAAATTAGTTTTTTTTTTCTTTTTTTTCTTGAGAGTGACAAATACTAACACTGACAGTATTATATGTATTATACGTTCTCTAATATTCTAGGGTTTCTTATTTCTGCAGACTCCCTTCCTCTCTCTCTCTCTCTCTCTCTGTCTCTCTCTCTCTTTTGTGCTTTCTGTCACAACAGTGATGGGCTCTTTCTGCACAGCCTGAGAGTTGACCCTCCCTCCTCTCTCTTTTTAAGCCAAGCACCTCCTGAGTCTCAGAATAATTCAGCTCCAAAGCCTGCATAGACACACATAAGAGAATCTGAAGTGGAATAATGGTGCACCACCATCACAGATGACAATGGACTAATGAAGCTAATAACCTCCTTTGGTATTACAATAGACATTATGAGGGTAAATCTAAACACTTTTAGGGTTGGAATATTTATTCTGTCATTTACTGTATTTCTCAGTGTTCTCATTTTTCAATTCAGTTGTTTTCTATAATGGTAGGCAATGTTTCAAACACCTCTCTTTTACTCAAGAGATTTGTTCCAGGGACACATGCATAACATTACCCCAAATGTACATTATTCCTTTACTAGGAGGTAGAGTAGAGCTAGTGTGAAATGTGTCTGTGGTGTATTGACTACAAAATATAGATTAATACATTGAAAATGCATCTTTTTCTCATGTTCACTTGATGTAGCAATGCTGTTAGAATATACATGTGCTTTGGGTTTATCACGTATTATGTTCATGGTTAATGAAATTTTAAAATATGGTGATATACAGTTTGCGGTGTCAATTTTTTAGATCTGATTTTCATGTATTCATTTAGTTAAGGCTTTTATCTAAAGTGACATTTGCGCACCACAATTATTTTTATTAGGAAGCTATGGAGGACACATCTCATGAAAAGCACTCTTTTGATAGAAACTAAAAAGAGATTTGCAAGCAGAATCTCAGATGATAATATTGACCTGTCCAACCTGGCAACTACAGCTACAGACACATCTCAAAACAATATCTTGTGACTGTAATATATATGTATATACATTTTTAAGGCTACCACAGCAATAGCAGAAAATACCAATTTTAACTTTAGATTAGCTCTATAAAAACGTACAAGTGATATCACACATGACTTATGCATGTATGTGTAGAGACTTATTAAATAAAAGTTTAAATTTTGTTTTGAGGGATCTTTGAACTATTTACTCCAGATTACTGTTAGACTTCCAAAAAGATCATGCTGGACATCACAACTGAAATTTTTTTTATGCAACCTGTTTTTCCTCTTCACAAGCAAACTGCTCCTAACAAAATGAACTATTTACTACTACAAAATCCATAGCCAAGCACTCAAAGAGAAAGATATTGACAGTGACACTTTTGGTCCCCGGGACAGGCCCGGGGCCTGCAGGGCAGAGTGAAGCGGTAGGTCATCCCCAGTGAAGTGGCCAGTAATTCCGTCCATGTCCTTTGCTGGCGGGTCTGAACCCAGCCAGAGAAGTTTGATTGGTCTGTGAACATATAAGCAAATCAAAAAGCTGTCCTGAAAGAAGAAGCTGGCAATTGAATGTGTTTCCCAGGCGTGTTGCACACACAGCAACAAGACTTCACATTCAGTGGTTCTTGAGAGATACTGACAGCTGCTAGAAAACAGAGCACACGCTCCACCACTTGCTTAGCCCGTGGATGTGCCTGCGCTTTGTTGCCCTGGTTGCCCCCACTGGTTTCTGAGGCAGACATAGAAGGCCAGACCTTACTCACATCCAGTCACCATCTCTGGAATGCTTCAGTTGCTCACACACACCGCCTGTTCCAACCCTCCCTGTTGTGCATCCCATGGGAGGAACCCAGAAGAAAACAGCTCAGTAAAAAGGTCACCGTCTCACCAAACATCGAATGGCTATTTACAATTTGAGGCTTTCTAATCACATTTGGATCTTGTATACATTTTGTGCTTTACTTTGTATATTTTTCTATGACGGACTGGTGACCTGTCCAGGGGGTACCACCACCTCTTGCTCCAAGTGAGCTAAAGAGGGTAAGAAGATGAATGAATACATTTCACTAAAAGACACACTGTAAAAAATGTCTGTACATTTAACAATACAATAGAGTTAAAAATATACAGAATAAAAGTGTATTCCATAAAACTTTCATAAAGCAAAATGTCTTATCATGTTTTTTTTTTTTTTTTTTTGTGCCAGGAATTGAAAAACACATGCCATATCAAAGGTCTTGTACTTTCAAGGATAATCCCTTCTTTTCAACACTGGAGGACACTGATTGTAGTGATTCGGGGTCTGTGAAATGAAACAGAAAGACAATTGGACATTTTCTCACATTTTAAGTCGAATTATTTTGCAAATTGTCATAACTCTTGTAATGTTTGTTTAAAACCAAATAACAAAACTATTATCCTTTTTGTAGCATACACATTATATTTAAAATAAAAATGAAACATGAGGTGGGTTTTTAAAAAAAAATAATCCACTGTGGTTGGCAGTGCATGCAGAGACTTAGAGATTTACTTTAATGAGTAAACTTAATTAAAAAAAAAATCTTCCTTGTTTTAGTTAAATAAAAATGAAAATAACACTTTGTCAAATAATGCACAGTCCCTTTCAATCGATCACATCAATGCAGTTTATTTATTTATTTATTTATTTTTTTACCTGGTTAAATGCCACCACATGGGGAAGCAGGTGCTGGACAGTTTTGTTATCTCCAGGGGAGTGAACACCTTGTGTGATGTTTCCTCCTCTGGATGGAAGCAGTGAATTTATGTAGTTATTTATTTATTTATTTTTCCCATGGAATAGTTTGCATTAATTACATCAGGACAGGAGGGTGTTAAAAGGAAAGGGGGGAGTGGATGAGAGACGCAGATGAGGGGGAAAGATTCATAAGTGGGAAGAATACCTACCTGAACATACCAGATAAGTTTGTTGTATGTAACTGTACTGTCATGCAGTTTTGTACATGTGTGCACACATATATACATGTATAAATATACATACACACAGTCAATGTTTTTTTAAATGACTTGATTAAGAGGACATGTGGTTCCTCTGTTCAGCAAATAATGCCCAGGGTATTTTTTAGATTCCTAAAATGATCAAATTAAGTTCAATCATTATGAAAATGCAAAAGGCACTTTCCTGTAAAATGACTAAAGTTTTTTTTTTTTTTTTTTCTTGAAAAATGTATCAATTTTACCATCCTGAGCTGTCAAATAAATTCTGTATTTTTTTTCCAACAAAACAAACTTGTTACATAGACATGATTGGACCATATAAATGTCAAACAGGGGTTAGAAAGAAGACCCACAAACACACGACGGTAAGTAATGCCAGAAATGAGCTTGTGTTCACTACTGGCTGAAGTTCTGGATGAGGTACCAGTATGGTTTCTGCCTCTGGAAACTTTTAAATTTAATTTAAACTAAACTTCCATGCATCCCAGATTCCTTAAATCTAAAATAATAATTTTATAGTTCCCCAATTGTTAAAAAGACAGCAACACTACCAGGATGTGAGCTTTTGGCGAATGAGTTGTTAATTGCATGTTGTCAAGCTCTGGATAATTTAGAGCAGTGTTTTCCTTTGTTTCCTTGACGAAACACTCTCAAACATGGCACCAGGCATCCCTAAAGGTTAATTGGTAATGATCCCAGACAACCTTGCGAGCCCTGGTAATTCAGCTCTCATAATTGCTGGGCAGAAGAGCAATAACACCAGGGCAGGATTGAGATTTCTGCTTTTGCATACAGGCGACCTTTAGCTGGCACACTCAGATCTGATACCCACGACAAACACACTGCTGGGAGCAGACACGGGTGATGTGCCATTGCAGGGACATCTGAATTTGTGAATTTGCCAACAATTGATTAAAATAGTCAAGGCAAAGATGTTTCAATGCTGGAGGAGCAGGTTTTCCTGGATAAAAATTCAAGCTAAGTTCAAGGCCATGTCTGCACACAAACGCATGCATACATAAACAACATACATAGAGTCCTAATCACATATTTGACTTTATTTATTTAGTTTTTTTTTAAGGATCTTGTCAAACATGACAAACAGCATCTCTATGAAAATCCAAAATCTTCAATAAACGAAAAACTAAAAAGTCAATGGCAGTCTAACAGTTGCCAATAAAGTCCATCTCGAACCAGATGTCTGGAAAAAAAGGAATGCCAGCAATAGCAAGTTAAATATCAACATTAGCAATTTTGGTGAGCTGTAATAGAGGACCAGCACTAAGAAGGAGGCCATGCAGGAAGCACTCCTGATAGAAAGTGTGGCTGGGATGTTTTTTTGCACAATGATTTTTCACAGTGAGGGACTGCTAACAAGCAAGAGCAACACAACTGAGGTTTACTTGCACTTCTAATACTGTGTTTGGTCAAATACAGGCATGCACATGAAGAGGTAAAGGTCTTAGTAAAGCTTTGTATTGATGATAAACATGTGAATGGCCACAATTAATACACTTCTAAAAATTTTAATTTATTACTTAACTTTTTTGTGTTAGTGACGAGTTCCATTAAGGCTTTAAATCTTTCTTCATTTTATTACAATTAGATTATAAATTTAACTAAATGCTAGATGCCCTGAAACATTTTTACCCTAAAAAAACAGGTGAATAATTAATTTTTTTTTTACAATTTTTTTTAAATAAATTAAATTTTATACAGGATGTAGTGGATTATATTTTGATTATTTAGAGTAGGTGATGCAGAAAGTAACAATAAATAGTATGTGGTTATGTCAGAATGCATGAATCAGTAGATTTCTACTGTGCATCAACGAAGTATTCAAAGTTTTCCAGTTTTTAAACTTTTTTTTTTTCCTCTCAACCCTTAATTAGAAATGGAAAAGTGGAAAAGGCTATAGTGTTGTGAGTATCTCCAACAGAACACAATGTGAGAGACAAAAGTCTTTTTGAAATTGTCAGGGAACAGCTGTGGTCCATCTTAAATGAAGTTTTCCTAAACTCGCAAGACATATATCTAGCAATCTAGTTGCTCATTTGCTCTAATTTAAGCTCTTTGTTAGCTCTATTTAAGCTCTCTAGCAGCTTCATTGTTGATAGAACAGCAGAACCCTTCATCAACCCTTCCATGTGCAGGCTCCTGCCATAGCCCCAGGCCATCACAGACAGTTCATCTGAGCCTGATTACAGTGCACGCCTGCTTAAGGCTAATGGTATCCTTTGAAGCGATCTTGTAAAATAATTAGGGGCAAGTAAAAGCTATCCTCATTTGTATACAAACCTCATCATTGGTTTAACAAGTGGAGTCATGTGATGTGGTGGATGGTGTATGAGTTTGAATGCACCAACTAGCGAGAAAATATATTTTTTACTAAATTATGGTGGTGTGGTGAACATACTTTGGATGCTGTTGCGCATGACGATGTATATTCTCTCTCCCCAATCTCTCTCCTACATCACTTCCTGTCTCTCTATTCTATCAATTTAAAAAAAATCAACAGAGACATATGCCACAACAATAAATCTTTTAAGCTTTTATTAATTTAAGATTCCATTGTTTGACAACATTTGGACACAGCTGTCATGAACGTGGAAGGCATGATCAGTGCAAGTTCATGGTTATTTACAACTAGAATCTGTACAAATGTATAATTTGTATTAAACGTATTACATTTTTTTACCATAATTTAAAGGCAAATATAAATCACAGGTGACAATAAAAGTGCTCAAACCCAGATGCCCCTTCAGAAGGCAGCATTCAGCAACCAGTGAGTCTTCGAGGAGATCCAGGACAAGGACTGAACAGCAGAGAGAAGTTGAAGATCAGGTGAGCAGGTGAATATGGGAGGTTTTCCGAGACACAGCACTAGAGTTTAGTTCTAGAGCGAAAGGAACAGTTAAGGTATAGTGTAGTTAGCAAGGTGTGGACCGTCAATCTGACAAGTAAAAATTATCAGGGAGCCACCCTTTAAGGGGCAGGTAAGTGATTTGAAGTGGGTTGTGATTGGTCAATGGGTTCACTAAAAAGTGACATTAGGATCAAGAATGGAGTGACCTGCTAGGAATTTGTACTCTGCATTTAACCCATCAAAGTGCACGCACACACGCAAACACACGGTGGCACAAACAGGCACATGGAGAGCAGTGGAGGAAACTAGTGACTTTCTCAAAGCCACCGAAACACAGGTATTCCTCTGAAGACTTTGTAAATAAATATAATGCTGAATGTACTGGTTGAAGATGAAGGGGTTACACAGTGAGGGGAACAACCAAATAGATTAAACTCAAAACAGATTCATGCAACAAAGTAAATTCCACAGTAAATCCCACTCCTGTGAGTGGTAAACGAGGAGTATGTGATTGCGGCTGTTTCCCCTCTAATAAACTGAATCTCTGACACACAGCTGCCCAAAGAAGCGAGTGGAGTGGGTGTGACCAACATCTGGTAAATACACACACATCCACAGTTTGACTCTGGTGAAAACAGTCCAAGTTTTTTTCATTGAATTATTCGGCTTAATGACTGCTTGTGAGTAATGCCTCACAGCCTTGGCTAAAGTAGATTTTAAAAGTCAAAAACTGGGGGGAAATGGTGCTTGGACACATCATCTTTTAAAATCTAAGATTGCTTACATCGAGGTTATCATGAGGTTAGATTGGAATATTTATAATGACACCACGTGTATCCTCTCGTTTTTTTTTTTTCTTTGAAAAAACCTGAACTGTGCTGCATGGATCTATGAAAGCATTCGAGCGGTGCCTCATTGATGATTGATCCATAAAAAAGCAAGCACAAAAGGAGAGTGTTTGAAGATGCACGCTTACTATAATCAAATGCTTTTAAGTAATGAGCGTCATTTCAGTTCAGGTACTTCACCAAGGCTGAAGCTCTGTTATTGCTTTCTGAGAATGTGTTTGAGCCTTTCTACGACTACATCACCAGACAATCTGCTAGTCTTTAAATAATGGATGCATCTGAGATTCTTTTCTTCTTCACGGTGAGAAGTCATTAATTAAGCAGCGGGAAAGAATCAATGTTTATGGTGAATATACTGTATATGCATTATCAGGGCAGGTTTATCGATAAATATGTATGCCCTTGGCAGAAAGCACATTAGATTTTCAAAACAAAAGAAGTATGTAAAGTAGCAAGTGCCATGGTGATCAGCAAAGGCAGCGTCGAAGCAGGAAGCAGCAGTAGCTAGGAAATCCATTGCATGTATTTGAAGCCTGTGTTCATAAATGCATTTCATAAATGTGTAGGAAATGCACTTTCATCTGCTTTCATTATGTGAAGCTCACAGGCACATGGTGAGATCTGCTTTGAGATGGCAGTGACCCGGAGCAGAGTGAGAGACTCTGAGATTTAGAGAGAGAATAGGCAGGAGACCAGATGCTGTGTGATCTGTGTGCAGAGATGTGAAGACCGGGTGGGTGAAAGCAGAAGAGCAGGGCAAAGCATAAACACTAAATAACGCAAAGATGAATGTACGAAGCATTGTTGGATGAACTGAACTGACTGTAAGCTTATGGGGTTTAAACTTGTAATGTTCTATTTAGACATGGGTTGTTATACTTATTAGCATACTTGGAATTTTTTCCTAATGTCAGACATTCGACTCAAGAAAGAAGTTTATTTTCGCTAATAGTGGCGCACATGATGAAGTATTTGTTCCTTATTAAAATTTCCTTGGTTAATCCAAACACCAGCCTAAAAAGATAGTGGAACAAACCTCTTATTGTTAACAGCAGATCTTGGGACTACCAGTGAAGGATGCTTTTGGGAACCACTATCCTGTCTGTCTCTCACACCTCAACTCTGAGCTCAAGTCTTTTCCCGGGGGTTTTAATTATTTGCGCCTCTCGCTCTCCCGCGAAGCTGAACCTTGTTAAACACTCACAGTGCAGGCTTCCTAGAGTCTAATTCTAAACCCTGGAGTAACTCCCTTCTGGGTTTTCCCTCTGTTTTAGGTTTTCATGTTGAAATCTAAATATTTATTTGCTTTTACAATATTTTAATAATGGTGGGCTCAAATGGAGAGGGAAAGCAAATGGGAATCTGAGGAAAAGTGAAAGATGATGAGTATATATGTATAAGTATATATGACCATACATGCAATAATGGAAGCAATGAAAAAAAAACAGCAAAAAAAATCAATGTTTCTTTAAAAAAAGGATGAGCAGTTTATAGAGGTCTGATTATATTAATGAATTACATACTCAAAGCAAAAAATTTCATTTTCTGCATTCAGAAAGAAAGAAAGAAAGAAAAGTTTTGTCTATGCTACATATACAACTGACACAACATTAGGGAACGTGTAAGGAAAAATGACACCACCAAAAGTCACTATTTTAATTAAAACTACATAGAACTAATAAATAGCAGAAAAAAATATTGTTTTCCAAAAAACTCTACTACCACTGATTTTGATTTCATAGTTTACATTTAGGATTAGAAAATTAATGTTATACGTGTGGGCTAGGGAGACGACTGTATTTAGTTGGGCTGGTGAGTGTTTGGCCTTTGTAAGTGCAAGGAACTGGGAAGCAGGTAAGTATCCTGGTAAGCAGTCCTACTCAGTAGAGTTAGCAGGTGTACACAGTAGAACAACAGCCAAGGAAGGGGACATGAGGTGTTAAGCCACAGTCGTACTAAGTAAAAAAAAAATTGAATTGGATCTCGTCCAGCGATGCAAAAGTGGAAGCTCCTGTCTTTTCCGTATTATGTTCTGACAAAAAGTTCAGCTATGGAGATGTTCCCATTGGAGAGGTCAGATCTGTGATATTTACTCATAATAAAGCAAATGTACAGTTTAGTTTTGCCTTAAAAAATACCCTGAATCGTTTAATTTTTTTAATGATGCTGTTTTGCTGGCAGGCTCATAACAGACACACTTGAATGTGCTGAAAGTGTGGAGTGTGACTGTCCCATTTTGAAATGCTGATGGAAACCTGACACTGATAGATTGAGGAGTGAAAAGAGGATTAGATACAGATGTGGTGTTCAGTATGTGAGGGTACTGTGACTGAATGCAGGAGACAGAGAAGAGAGGAAACCAATAAAACAAAGATATCTGACACAAAATAAATTATTAAAAAAAATATCTATCATAGAAAAGTATAAAAAATTAAAAGTAAACAGTTCAACAACGACAACAAAAACCTAAATCAATGAGCAGATGTATCTGCAACACTAACTTTTTTATCAATTAGAAGCTTATAGCTGGGGGATCTGTCAAACCCCTGGCTTCCTGACAGCTGACAAGATTAAAAAAAAAAAACAATCACAACAAAATTCACATTTTCTACAATAGTTGTCCATCCATATTAAAACTAAGCAAATGATCTATATGATACAAAGACTTCCTAAAAAAAGTTCTTTCTAAAGCTTCTTGAGACACAAAGGCTTGACAAATAAAAAAGAAAAATCGCCTATTGTTTAAATCCGCACTGTGCTTCCTCTGAGAATGAGATTCATGTTTCTGAAATCGTTCCATCTTTTAAACTAATTTATAATTTCTTCTTGTGTCAAACCCACCTCATAATTTAGTCTGACCCACATTTAGTCATTCATCTGATGGATGATTTGGTCTATTTTAATTAAATCAGTCTCTTTTTAAATCAAGGAAACCAATTACATTTATTTGTAACACACATAATAAAATGTTTTCACACATAATAAGATGGTTTTCTTTTTTTTTTTTATCTTGTCCTGTCCTGCTCAAAAGCCATCACATAGGAGAGTACATGCCTTGCTGATGGTTTTCAAATAATCAATCTTTCCCCTTTACCCATATTTTATGAGCCTTTATATTAAAATGTTAATGTAATTTTCAGAGTGTTTAATTACTCACAAAAATGAACATTTAATGACAAAATGACCACATTGTTTCTATTGAGCTCTTGCAGTGCAAATGCATGCAAATGGACAGATGGGAGTTCACTGTTCTAGCAGAATTTTCACCTTTTGGCTTCTGTTGCTGCAGTCTATTAAATAAAACAGCTGGAGTGGTTTGTTGTTTTCCATAGTGACAAACATTTTGTAAACTTCTCTATTTACTTTTAGTTGTTGTTTCTGCATTTGTGCAGAGCCAATTTTAATGCATACTTTGACACTCAAGACAAATAGCAAAAATGTATGTATGTACTAAACACAACTGTCCGCAAAATGAAATACAAATGCATTACAAATTCCCAATAGCATCAACTAAACATGACGACAAAAGGTCAAAAGGATTTTGTGAGAATGGGTCAATGAGTCAAAATATATAGGAAAAAAAGTGGTCTTCGTATTGAGCCCTGGGGGACACCATACAACGAAGGTGCAGAGAGCACAAAAACTCTCCCAGCTGAGTGCCTACTGAACCCGTCTAAAGCAGTGTCATCAATCCCTACACATTCTTGAAGGCAAGATATTAAAATGGCATGATGCACAGTGTGTTAGGTGAAGTAAAACCAAAATCACATGCTCCCCAGCATCGGTGGTCATTAAAATGTCATTTAGAAACTCTCAACAGTGTAGTTTCAGTGCAGGGTAGAGACTTTAAACCTGGCTGAAACACATCTAAGAACCTCTATAAACCATCATCTGCAGAGTGTTGTAATAAATACATGTTGGCTTCATTCAAATCACTATGATCCTGAAATTGCAGCCTTGCACTTCTCAGTCTCTTTTGACATCTTGTTTGGACATGAGCCCAAGCAATCGCAGCACCAGATCTCAGGCGACACATAAAAAGCTCATGTCAATTCTGTCGACCATCACCATTAAAAGCTCTGTGCCTCTTCTTGCTCTTACGTACACTTGCTTGGAGTGCAATAATTGCAGGCATAAAAACACTGGCTCTTTTGTTGCTAGTTTTCACTGCACTTGTGTTGCTTCAAGCTTTATGTTGCTGCGGGGCCAGTAATTCGCAAGCCGTGTGACTCATTTCAGGATATTGATTTGTAAAAAAAAATAATAATAAGGACTGTGGCTCTGGATGGAAGATACACAAGATGATGTTTTTAATTGAATCTGGCACTGCTGGCAAATACATCAAGAGCTTCTTCTACATTAAAGCTTGAATTAGTAGAAGAATGAGAGACATAAATTGAGAGAGAGAGAGAGAGAGAGAGAGAGAGTTGGAAACAGTTAAAAACCCATCATAGGAGATGTTTATTTATAGTATGTATAAAATTAAGTCATGATCATTGGGCAATTTCATTATATCTTAAACATTTTGGACTGAGGTCTGTCATTAAGGCTATAGCTACTCAGATTATATACTCATTTTAACTTGCAAATTCTGCCACCTATAGAAAATAGATGATTTGCAAAGTTAAGATTTTAATGTCATGAATTATTCTTACTTTAATACCTAATATGATTGTTGATCTTGTCATACTGTAAATAATAGTAATAGAAGAAGCATTATTTCTCAAGTCCATTATTTCTCAAGATTGTCTGGACTTCTCAATTCCAGACAATCTTGCAGACTTGGAAATTATGTTCGAGAGGCCATCTCACAAATCCCTCACAACTGCTCAGAGCTCCACACTCTACAGAAACAATGTGACCGGGCAACAGCCCACATTTGAAAACACTCTCGTTGGTTAGAAAATACCTCTCCTTGCAGCCATTTATGGTTTTCTCAAGGCGACCATCAAAGACCATTGGTTACCGAATAAGCACCGATTTATTCGGTAAGTTTCTCCCTTTCACTGAAATTATGTTAAACCATGGAAATAATACCCAACTATAATGTCTCCTCCGTTTTGATCTGCCCTAAATAACATGTCCCCACAGATGGTCACTGTGCACCAGCACACGTGATTAGGATCATAGTGGTCTGTGGAGTCTCAATTTGTGAAAAAAACGTAAGATTACAGCAAAAACCACACTAATCTGATGTTGTCAGACTGTGGGGGTGCAGTGAAAAGTGATGTTTTGCTTTTTAGCTAATTTCATTTTTAAAGAACCATTCTGAATCTCAGCATGTTTTCATTAGAATCCAGTTGTTGGTGAGTGAGTCATTTACTTCATGTTACAATTCACAATACTCTTGCATTATTCTCAAATGTTTTCTTTCATTTGAATGATTCATAAAATTAAATTACTGGTGGTGGCGCAGTGGGTAGTATTGTGGCCTTCCAGTTAGAGGTCGTTGGTTTGAGGCTCATGGGTGACCTTCCTGAAAAAACTTCTCTGCATGCTTGTGTGAGTTTCCACAGGGGCAGACCCCTGTGACCCCGAAAAATGGAATACGTGGCCGGAAATTAATTAATTAAATTACTTCAGTTAAAGAGATAATGATTGTATTAGTTATATCGCAAGAACATTTTCATATTTCTTCTGCTTTGCAGATTCACAATAAATAATAAATGATTGGGTAGTTAATCAGAACAGTTATTTAAAGTGATTTTCAAAACAATGCAGGTTTAAAATAGTTTACATACATTTGACTCCAGTTCATATATTATGAATAAAATTAAATGGCTTTTATTTTTTTATTGCACAACAAGTTAATGAACATGTTTTTTGAGCCTACAGACTAAATAAAGAACATATTCGAATCCGTCTTGGGGCATTGTTTTTTATTTGAAAATAAAACAGGCATACTTACCATAATCCCTATTTGCAATTTAATTAAAATCTAGTTTTCTTTTCCTATTTTCAGCTCACTGTGTGTGAACAGAATGGTTCACCCTTTACAGTTCATTTACTCTCAGAATCACACCTGGGGAGAATTCAGGGAGAACTTGTAAGGTTTTGAATGTGATGGCCTTTTAAAATAATTAAAAAAAAGATCTTCTGATGATGTCTTTAAAATGGCTCAAAGAGTCACAAAATATAGGAAAAAATAAGTGATCTGAGTGTTGAGACCTAGGGGATACAACAAAGGTGCAGAGGTTTTGATGCCTGAGAGATTAGGCAAACCAGACACCTTATACATTATACCAAACTTATTTTATTTACCAACTCTGAGTGTTTTTGAGGTGGTCATGCAGCAGGTGAAAGTAGAAGCTCAGCAGGGGCTAGAGCTCAGTGTGTTTTCTCTCACACTCACATGAGAGATTTGATTGCCCAGGGCAAAGATCTGATTAGAGAGTCAGAGCTCTAGCACACTTCAAGAGCCTCCTCGTGTGCTGAATGAGAGGATACAGTCACACTCAGCACATGCACTTTTACCTCCAAACACATCAGAAATATTTCTTTGCATCAAGAAGAATTAATGTAAAAGGAGCTGAGATCAGTGATGTTCCAGAACCTTTGAGAGAACATCATTAAAACTCCATGAAGATTGGAGTTGTTATGCCCTGAATTTAACAGATATTATTATACATTTTTGTTAATTGTGTGAATTGACATTATGACATTACTTTGTTTCTGGTTCTAATAAAATACTTTTTTAATAGACAAAAACATTGTGAGTGCTGAAAATGTCACCGAAGCTTGCCTCTTGGCATTCCGGCAAAAGTTTGAAACTCCTCAAATCAAACAAAAAGAAAGAAACTTTAAATTAAAGTGCAAAGTAAAGGTAGCAAGTTGCATTCCTGTAGAATTCCTCTTGGCACCCTTTCAGACTCTGTTCCTGAATCATCCTCTGCTTTCCAAACAATGAGCTTGTTTTTTGCTGCAGCTCTACAGACATGAAAACTCAAGAGTTTTGGCTCTATTTATGAGAGTGTTGTCAGAGCTCCTAGGAAAGACAGCAGGGTCTAGACGTTCAGACCTGAGAGAGATGGACTTGCTCAGGGGGAGCATTGTTCTGACCTATACACAGTCAGACAATGCTGAACAAAGAACTGGAATAGATCAATGCTGAGCAAAGACCAGAGTCTACTTGTTTGAAGGAGTGACATATATGTTGGAAATTTCTGTTAACCCTTTGCATGGCAGGTGACATGGAACATGGTGAAAGGCCATTTTTAATTAAATTTCTTGATGCCAGTCCAGATAGGAATAGTGTTGAGTTGTTGATGAGGCAGAGGCTCCCTTGAGATACAGCCTTGGAAGATATGGTAGGGCCTTGGGAGGTATGGAAACGGGAGTGATGCATATCCAGGTCGCAAGCAACACAGGAAAGCCAGCAGGTTGTGAACCGTAGATCTGACAATGACTGAATGGCTAGGAGCAGGTGAGTAATGAATGGTAGGTTGTGTCGATGTGATTAGTTGTGGTGATTAGGGGCATCACAATCAGGGGGATATGGGTGTTTTAATATCATCATTTTTCCAGTAAAATTTTCATCTGTTTTACTTTTCGAAAGTGTCCCAAAAAAATCCAATTCATTTGCTCAATATGTCTTGGACAGGAGTAAAACAGGCGTCAGCTGAGTACATATAATAATATATACGATTTTCTCGCTAAAAAATTATATAGATGTATTTTTTTTGATAGATTTAAAAGACATTTGTATTATGCAACAGCAGCAGAGACAGCTGCCCGTCAGGTATGTGTCCTTGTCTGTTGCACCCCGATCACTTACTCTATTATCTACTACACCTGTGTCTAATCTCATTTCCTCTTCAGTGTTCTGATCTTTTCCTATGTATGCAATCACTACTCCTTTCTTCACTGTCAGTCCTGTGGTTAGCCCCCCCTCTGACTCTTTATGATCGCTTCCTGCCTTCTTCAATTCTTCTGTTTTTCTGGGTTTGGCCTTATCTCTACATTAACTCTTGTTAACAACTCCTTTGAATTACATACCTGCTACTAACCATAACAACTGTCTCCGCCTCCGAAAATGCTGAAGATGACTTCTGGTGTTTGAAGATACAATGCTGTGTGTCGTTACCTCTCAAGAAACATTTGTATTTTGTAAACAAAAACAAACAAACAAAAAAAAAAAACACTCTAGAGCCAAATGGAAATCAAGCTAAGAAATTGAGGTGTGAAAGCCCCCAAAGAAAAGAAACTCCTGGTTCCTTATCCATCCTTTCCACCGTGATGCTACCACCGTGGATGCAGTTTATTCAGAAAATGAAAATTTTGTTTGGTTATTACCATTACAATAACCGACATATTGGGAGTTTAAATTCATTTTAAAGGTACTTTTTGGACTTTGTTTCAGTAAATGATTTATATAATCACGTTTAATCTAAGCTGCTACGTGTATTGCTTTTTATGTTTCTTTTCCATGCTCACAGAAATAATTAAATAAAATGTGATAAAAAATAATAAAATGGAATTAAACTGAATTTTATATTCAACCATTCCATGCATCACTTTTCAGCTGAAAAAGACTTTATGTCCACTAATCTTGGCAAATGTCTGACATTAAGAAGTTTCCACATATATCAAGACTAGACATGGACACGTTATGACATGTTTTACTTTCTAGTATTTTGCCAAACACATGCATGATCAGAAAACCTCAACAGACATGTTAGAATTGACATAAAATGCATGACTGATGCTTCAGCCATCGCTGATATGCACTTGTTTTATTAATTGAGTCTGAAAGGTGATATCGCTACTCTCTCTCCCCCTCTCTCTCTCTCTATGTCTCTCTCTCTCCCTCACTCTCATTTAAATATCCTGCGAATACGTGCTGATGAAAAATGGAAACCTTGCTTTCCATTTGAAATACACCTATTTTCTAAACTGCAGGTCTTTATTCCTGTGACGTAACGTTTGTGCGCATAGTTCTTATGCTTGACGCAGTGTTTGTTGTGACAGTAATAGAAGAAGCTCCGCGCACCGGCTGCACTGTTGCATGCGCGTCGAGCAGTTAATTATTTTACCGCATTCAGCTGCAGCTCCCCTCCACACTCGCGCTCACACGCTCCCAGAGAGAAAAAGAAACAACCTTGATGCGAACTGCACTTCTGCCTTGTGGAATACTTGAGCTTTTCTTCTTCCCTTCCGATCTGAAAAGGGGATATCTGTGTCTGGAGGGACTCTGGAAAAGCCGTGTGCTTTAAAGACATTTGGATGGGGTGATACGGAGCGCTTTGGGGAACGCTATCGGCGTGGATAGAGAGCCTCCTGGAAGGAAATCAATCTTAAGCCCTCGACGCTGGTTTTGGTGGACATTTCCAACACTTGCCCTGTTTGTGGACTGGCCCCTTCCGCCCGAGCGAGGGAGAAAGCAAGCCTTCCCTCGTCCGATGGATTTTTGCCTCGGCAGCTCAGCAAAGATTTTTCAGTCGGCGCGGGCTGTGAAGTCCGGGATCTCTCAGAAACCGTTTCTGTGTTGAAGTGCTGAAGGAAGCCGTAAGAGAACGAGGGCAGGATGCTAAAGATGTAAGAATGTCGGATTAATCTGACGATGGTGCGTTGGGATGCGCGCGTGTGATTTCAGAACCACGGGAGACAGAACAGCTCCCGCGCCGCGGATGTGAGGAATGCACAAGGTCAGTGATTTACGAGCAAGAAAAGCCACATAATTGAGTTGAAGATGTCATTGTGCCGGCTTTAAGATTGTTTTGAGAGCATGCGATGGGAGCTGATGAGAAAGAGGCTGCTTTTTGTTGATTTTTCACAGTTTGGACATAACGAGCTGAGCATGGATATGACCACAGAGAGCCCTCTGCTTTTTTAGACTGGAGCTTTATCTCATCTCTCACCCTCTTGCTGATTGTATTCATGTCTTGATGTCGGGGATGATTGTGTCATATTGAAAATGCTGCTTTGGATTGTGTTGCTGAAGGCGGCTCTTTGTGTTGCTACTGGGAATGTTACAAGGGACGTCTGTAAGGAGCAGTTCTGCTCCTGCAACGCAATAGAAGGCGATTTGCACATCGACTGTGAGAAAAAGAGCCTCTCGAACCTGCACCATTTGACTGGTCCGAGCTCCCAGTTTTACCACCTCCTGCTTCATGGGAATTCTTTATCCAGACTGTTCCCCAATGAGTTTGCTAACTTTTACAATGCTGTGAGCTTGCATTTGGAGAACAATGGCTTGCACGACATCGTGCCGGGGGCTTTCTTGGGACTGCAGCTTGTGAAACGCCTGCACATTAATAATAACAAAATCAGATCTTTCAAAAAGAACACGTTTCTCGGTTTGGATGACCTGGAGTACCTCCAAGCTGACTTTAATCTTCTGAGGGACATTGACCCGTATGTGTTCAGGGACTTGAGCAAGCTTGAAGTTTTAATTTTGAACGACAACCTTATTAGTGCCATTCCCATCAATGTGTTTCAAAATGTGCCCATCACGCACCTCGATCTGAGAGGGAACAGGATAAAAACTTTGCCTTACGAAGGTATTCTAGAGCAGATACCTGGAATTGTGGAGGTTCTATTAGAGGACAACCCATGGGATTGCAATTGTGACCTGGTTTCACTCAAGGACTGGCTCGAGAACATCCCCCAGAATGTGCTTATTGGAAGGGTCATTTGTGAGGCACCCACTCGTCTCCAAGGGAATGACCTGAACGAAACAGCTCAGATTGAGCTGTGCCCATCCAAGAGTGGCATGGATTCAAGCTTAGTGGCACCCCCAACCCAGGATGAAAGCCCTGACCGTAGTCCCAACCCCACCACCTCACCACGTGAGCCGACAGAGTCCCATAGAAATGGGAGAGGGCATAACAAGGGACATTCCGATTGGCAACGGAAAACGAAGCCAACAGCCATGTCTGGAGGAACAATTGAAAGGGAGCCCCCAGCAAATTCAACGTGCCCTCAGTCATGTAGCTGCAAGCTGATAGGCACTAGGCAAGGGCTTGGGGTTAACTGTGAGGGCAGAAAGATAGAGAGTGTGGCTAATCTCAAACCCAAACCTCTGAGCGCCCACGAATTAAATCTGCGAGACAACAACATTCACACCATGAGAAGGAACCAGCTTAGAGGTTATAATAGTTTGAATCTACTAGATTTGGGTGGGAATAACATTAAACTGGTCGAAAATGGCACTTTTCATAATTTAACTGAGCTTAGGTGGCTCTACATGGACAAGAATTACTTGGATGCATTGATGGCAGAGATGTTTGTTGGACTTCAGAACCTGGAGTATCTCAGTTTGGAATATAATGACATCCAGCTCATTATGCCTAGCACCTTCAGCCCGATGCCCAACCTAAGGGTGCTCTTCCTCAACAACAATCTGCTCAAAGCTCTACCTGTGGATTCATTCTTGGGGGTTTCATTGTCAAAAATAAGCTTACATAACAATTATTTCAAATATCTCCCTGTCCTGGGTGTCCTAGATCAGCTCAACTCCATCATCCAGATCGATTTACATGGAAACCCCTGGGATTGCTCATGCAACATCATCCCCTTCAAGCGTTGGACCGACAAGCTTGGAGCAGATGTCATTGTGAGCGATCTTAAATGTGAGTCCCCCGAGGAGTTCTGGCAAAGGGACTTCCGGCGAATCAGGAACGATCTCATGTGCCCTCAACAGATCTCCCCTACATCACTCTCCAAAAACAGCACTTTCCCAGCAGACACCGGGACTCGGCCAAACTCCTACCTGGAGCCCAGCAGAGTCTCAATCTCAGTTTTGGTGCCCGGTCTGCTCCTGGTGTTTGTGACGTCTGCCTTCACTGTAGTTGGAATGCTGGTCTTCATCCTGCGGAACCGAAAGCGATCAAAACGGAGAGAAGGCAACTCTTCAGCCTCAGAAATTAATTCGTTACAGACAGTTTGTGACTCGTCCTATTGGCACAGTGGAGCTTATCATGCAGATGGGCCACAGAGAGGATACGACTGTGGTGCCCATTCTCTCTCAGACAAATGATGCTCACAGAAATGTGAGTGAGCAAAAGGATATATGCGTTGCTTTGGCAAAGGATGGCAACACACACGTCGCCCCAGACTTGCCTCTGTGGAAGAAAAAAAAATAGTCTATTTTTTTCAGTTCAGATGAGTATACCATCCATAAAACATTACAACGGGACCCCCACACATTGTTATATATGTATAGAGCCTTTCTCTCTCTCCCCTCTTACTTCAGACTGCAGTCATGCTCAATAAGAGGACGTGAGAACGGTGCACGAACGCATGAATGTAATGTAAATAACGGACTGTAACATATCTGCATGATTCGCATGGTCTCGACACACTGGGAACCATTACCATGGTAACAAGGAATCCAAGGCGACCCTTCTTTCGTGTTATCACTATCTAAATATAGATATATAAATCTCAAACTATATATAAGACTATATTAAAAGTGCCATTTCTTCTATTTTTTGTTGTTAGACTTTGTATTTGTTGTTTAATTTTCCTTTCTTACAGACCGGAGGGTGGAGATATGAGTTGTAACTGCATGTACTTTCTTTTAATTGGCTGTTGATTGGTTGATATGGGGATTATTTATACTTCGTTAGTGCAGATTGCTCAAATATCTGCCCATTCATCTTGTTTCTGAATGTACAATGTGTTAATGGCGTGCCACCTGTTGGGATATTTGGGATGCTGAGGAGTTTGAAGTTTCTTTCTGTAGCCTGTGCTACAGAAAGAAACGTAGTTCCAGTGGTTCGTGATTATGTCTATCAATGGATACAGCAAATGTGTTTTGGTGTTCAAGAGTGATCGTGGAAAGAACATTTTTTTTTCTTTTCTATTTGAAAAGTAGGGGTTACATGGAGATAAAGATCCATCTCTAGGGTGCACAGTGACTACGATGCCTTTCTTTTTAATTTATTATCATTCTCACTATTACCTAGCATTCTTTTAGGGGATGAAGTACTCCTTCACTAAAGCCTATTATTCACTGTAAGTATTGTGAGCTTTTGTAAAGCCATCTATTTTGTCCAAATACGAGAAAGGAATATTATGCCGTTTGCTACTTCGATACATCCTATTAATCAGATAACTATGTGTAAATATACACAGGGTACAGATTAGAGGCATATCTGTTCAGTTGACCAAAGTCAGCACAGATGCCGTAGATGGAATAGCCGCCTCTAGATGTCGCTGTTGCCTCTCAAGCATTTGAAACCATGCTTGAAGCTGAAGTTCACCAGTATGAGTGTGTGACTGTGAGTGTGTGAGAGTGTGTAGGCGAACCAGCATTCACAATTTCAAGCTAACTAGGCCTAAGCGTCTCACTGTGAAGGCTAATACTCAGAGAGGAGGGTGGGGGTGGGGGTGTGATTGACACGAGTTGAACGCTGTTTCCCAAATGCCATTTTTACAAATGAGATGTAGATGTGCATCTTCACTGCTTGCATTTAAAAGTCACTGCTGATGTTTCTGAGGTTGAGTTTGTATACTTGTAATGATTTTTTCAGCAAAAGTACAAGAATAAAGAATACTTACAGGGAGTTCACAAAAAAAAGATGAAATACTTTCACTGTGTGCTCATCCTCGAGTGATTCCAAAGCTGCAAGTGTTGACCACAAAATGAATATGTTTAGATAGTAAAACTGGTCAATTGGATGTGTACAAACCCAAATGATCATGATGGTGAGCAAATAGTCATTTGAGTGAATATTCATCTTTCAAACCAATTCAACTTTGTACTGTAGCTGATGTTTTATGTCCTCTCCCTTGCATTTCAAAGCTTTTTCATCAAATGATGTGAATGATACAATAGAAAATGAAGCAAATGTCCTCCTGGCGACCCATTTAAGGTCATGCTTCAATGCAAGTGTGGATAATATTGGCACTGGGAGATGCCTTTATCTCCTGCCTGTCAATTTGATTTAGGTTGCACAAAACAAAGGCAGTTGAATTGCAGTCCAGCAGATCATCCCAGCGGGGTTCCTGTCATAGTGCAATAGTTGTACTCTAATGTAGATTCACAGCCTTCAGAAAGATATGTATTGTGACTGAATACATGCACTTCAACAGAGAGAACTGAAAAATGCCACAATGTATTAGTCTCATGTTGGTCCAGCTCTGTGATTTTGTTCTCAAAACACAACTGAATTGGATTTAAACAGGAATAAAATACATATATTTCAAAGTTTAATTCAAGCCATGAATCAACTCATTGAGTCACTGTGACTCAAGGGGTTCATCCACAAGTGGGTCCTTCGGTCCGGATTAGATAAGGTTTTAGCACTAAGTTTTAGAACAGAAAACCAAAAGTTTTAACCCCACCTTGAGACATTTCCCCTTTTATGTGCTACTGAAAAGTTCTATACATGCAAAGTGTTGTAAAAACTGGCAACACTGTGTGTTTCAATATTTCTTTGTGCGATAAGAATAAACTGCGTTTTAGTTCATGTACATTATCAATTAGATAAGTTTAAGGATTGTTTTAATATTATTAATATTTATTTATTTTTTATTGTTTTGTTTTTTTTTTTTTCATTTTAAAATGAAGCATAGCATATTCTAATTCAAACACCAAAGTGCCCGGCTACACCCTATATAATTTTTCTTCAGCCTTAATTAGCATACCGCATCATAGTGATGGTTCAGACATGCAAGTAGAGTTGCATTTGGAAAATTTATGGATATCCTAAAATGCCATATAACGCTTAACATCAAAGACATACATTGTGATGATTTATCTTTTGAAAGCAGAGCATATGTATTAAAGATTCAAATATTTTTAATCAAAACCTATAAGATGGAGCAAATTTAAATACCACCTCTATAAAGTGAGGTGGTGTCATTATTTTATTTCGTGCATGTGCGTCTTTAGTCCCTTTATGAACTTTCAATTTTTCTTATTGATACTTTAAAAGTATTACATCTAAATGGAAATTAGTGTGGTTATATTTAATATAAATTTTTCAGGTAGCCTTTACTACCAGAGTCTACGCCAATGATACAAAGCTTGAAAATGGCAATTGCACAAGTGTCAATGAAAGAAAATGCAGATCTGATTTATATCCCTTCAATTGATTTTGAGAATAAATCATTCTCATCTCAACCATAAGACATTGATAACATCTTTTCAAAAATGATAAATAATTCTAAAAAGATGAAGCATCCTTGCTACCCCAGACCAACATGAGACTGAAGGGTGACCTTCTGAGGTGTTATTTCTATTCTTGAGGCTCTTGCTGTCCATCAAAGCACCCCTTCTTTCCTGTCATATGTGCCAGGGTGATTATCTGTCGCTCCACTGTGAAGGCCGTTCCACATTCTGGCTTCTGTCTATTATTTGGTGCATTTTTTTTCCCAACAGTTTGTCTCTCAGAGTTACATTTCTATGCTTTGCTACATTTGATCTGCTTCTATTTTGTTAAATAAATTTGGTGGAGGTTAAGTGAAGATGTTTCAGTTGTTATATTTTTTTCTCTTATTTTAAAATGTGCATATGATTGTCTGTATTTTTGGAAAACTTTTCACAAGTTAGGTATGAGTTTCACTATATAATGTAGTAAATGGTTTATAATCAACACCTCTGAACTCAGTTTGGTTACATCACATCATGTGGTCTCAAATTACAGGTTTTTTTTTTTCTGAAAAAGAGAAAAAAAAATCTTTTTGATCCTTCAAAGAGACCAACCTTTTGGTTTCCTCTACTTTGCTAAAAAACATCTTTTGAGATTTGTAGAACAAAAGAATTGATGTAGACAAAGTGAAATTAAAGCTATTTTGCTGAGTAGACTGTCTCTTTAAAGGCTGCTTATGGATGAGTCAGTTCTGCAATTTCTGTTGGAGATCCACAATGTTTGTGTTGTAACTATTTAGTTCAAGTGGCTCAAACTGAAGAGCAAATACAGTAGCACTGCAGCAAAAGCAAGGTCACGGGTTTGAATTCTAGGTTACGCTTGCATTAATCATGTACACTGTTCTTGAGTGCATTAATGCTACGGCAGTTAGAAACAAATGCATACGTTGATGTGCATGGGTAAAAGAATGCAAAATACTATGACTTTAGTGAAAGAGGAGAATATATATATATATATATTCTTATTATTTTTTAAAGGGTAAAACGTTTTCCATCTGTTTTGTTTGATCATGCACCTGACAATATTCATACAAATACAAAAAATAGTGAAAGTGAACCCACAAGAGTTGGTTTGAAAGTAAAAAAAATGCAGTCATCAAATATCAAATATTGATTTGACTTATATTTTCTTTTGTTTGCTCTCTTTTAATTTTGTGTATTTACAAAAAAAAAGATTATTAGAGCATTCTTTTTAGCACTCACATCATGTATACTCATTTTTCATAAATGTACTTTGTATGGAAAAAAAGCGCTGAAGTGAAATGATTTAAAATTCATTGACTTAAAAGGAAACAGATATGAGTTCCATCTTTAAAATTGTTCAGTTAATAATTGATGTCGTATATCTAAAGTGGACTGCAGAACAGGAATGACCCAGATGAGTTAAACCCTTGTGAAATATTACACTGCTGAACCGGGGCCCTTTGAACCAGCTCCCTGGCTGTTGAAACATGTAAAGCGGAAGTGTTGTGCTTGAGAACATTTGTGCTGGCGTGCATGCCATAGACTGCAGTGCTGATTTGTTTAGCATACTTGTTTGATGTGAAATTTAGGTCAGACTCTTAAGGCAACATTTTCATCATCTTTGTTTGGAGAAAGACTCACAGAGAGGAATCTGAAAAGGAAGATGTACAAAGTCACTTTAAAGCTGTGTTTAGTCTATGGGTTTTCTGAGGCAGCAGCGAAAGAAAAGTGTGTTTTATGGTTTCATAGGCTTAACATGAATTGTAAATGCATTTGTCTGTTTTATCATAGTTCAATAGTTAAACATATTTCAATAATTAAACTATTTATTTTAAAGAGTCGGTAGATACAATCTTGCAAGGTATATTTCTTTTTTTTCCCCAAATGAAATGTAATGACATGAAACTTCACAAAATTTGATTTTTGGTTCCAAAACGTGATAAATCCCATTTAGAAAATTGTGTTGTGTTGTGCTTTTTCACATTTGAAAAGCCCATAATCAATTTTCCTCAAAACACAAAAATCCTGGTCATAAACGGCAGTCAAGGTTTTTCATGAAACATAAGTCTACTAAACAAAGCACAGCGCAAAGAAAATGTAGTGCTGATGAGGTGGAAAAGTTTTGAATCAATTTATAATCATTCCAAAAAGACAGATCACAATCAGGCCATTTTGGAAAAATTAATATGAGTTTGAGGTGCTTTTTGAAAATGTAGATTTTCCTCAAACCAAAATTCATCTAAATGGACTTTTGGAATCATATCTCTATTACATTTAAGTTCAGTTTATTTATATTAAGCACTCAAATGTTATTACTGGTTAGGGTCACATGGTTCTGCAGTTGCCTCTTCCAGCTCAAATAGGGGGAAGGGTACACCCTGAAATGGTTGCCAGTCCACAGCAGTGCAATATGTTTATCTGTTTAAAAAAGTCATTACTCAATTGTCACTTGAAAGATATTTATATTAAAACTGTAGATGCACACATGCAGAGAAAATGCACTGAGCTCAAAATGTATTCTTCCACAGCTGCATAGCCATCTGAGCTCAGTCTTTCTGAAATAATGCCAATGATGACTTTGATGAAGCCCCCCAATATGGAATAATTCTCAGCCAAGCTGGTTAATCAGCACTAGTCATCCCTGTTCTCCAGGGAAGGCCGTTGGCTCAACAAGGCTTCTCTCTGTGGTGTTACCGTCTCTCATCTTATCAAATTATGTCCTGTCACCTCCTGTGAGGACATGAATACCTCTAATTCCCCTATGCTACTCATAATTCCCTCTCGGTGTCATGTTCTTTCACTGCTTTTTTGTCACTGTTCTACTCTCATAGTCTTTATTCAATATCAAACAAGGTTTGGAGACCCTAACTTCAAATAACTGGAGCTTAATAAAGGTTTTACATCAAAGAGGCAAAGCCTGTGCGTAAGGGTTGGGGAAATTATAATAACAGTGCTCTTAATTTTAAGGAGCAAACACGGATGGGGTCCATGAGTAAATTTAGTGCAGCTAGCTCCGTTTCTGCTTTGAGTTTGTCAAATTAGGAGAGCCAGTCAAAGTTGGCACCTCAAGTAGGCCAAGGTTGCTACTCTGAGACAAAATCAAGAGCACTGAGGTGATGAGAGCTTTTTGATTGATTTGATAAGGGGGATAATTGGGTTATTCTAATTTAATTCTAATTTAATTAATTACAATTGTTTTTTTTTTTATTTTGATTAATGATTGGCATGATTGATTGAACTATGTGCTTCATGAAAGCTGTTAGAGGACATTTCCACTGCAGATAAACACTTTCTAATATAAAATATCCTTACCTATTAAGACTGTTCTCATGCAGTTTTGAGTCACAAATGCACAATAAAGTGGATGCCTTTGAGAATGAAGATAATAAACGGTTCGGAAACGGTGTCTTTAAATTGCACAATTAAGTAAATGTTTAGGGTGAATGATGTGGGACACTGCAATAGACTGCAGTCTTTCTAAGGTTTTTATCAGTTATTAATCCACCTACCAATATACTTATCATAATCAACCTGCTGTTTGCCCTCAGTAAGGGCAATAGGTTTGATCGTTCATTCTAATGCAGATTATGACATGGAAATCAATTGTTCTGTTCACTCGACTGAAAGATTGATTCCTGATCAAGGAAGACTTATGTATTCGTGCATTAATGCTGCATGTGTCATTCTTAACACAACCCAGTATTTTTGTGGGCATATTTAATTTTTTTCTAAATGTATTGTAACAGATTGATTACAACTTGATATGCTCAGTTTGCCAGTAGGTTTAGTAGGTGCTTGCTGGATCATATAAATACTTAAAAATGTATTTTACATTTTCACCCAGTAACACTGTGAAACATCAGGATTCATAAACAGTATGACCAAAAAAAAAATTTATAAATTGATTAAACTTTTAATATTCTAAAGTGTAATGTACAGAAACTCCTAAAATTATGATTTGGTAAAATATACAAATAAAGATGTGCATTTTGTATTTAGTAGCACACTACTTTATGGTCAAAGTACCCTTTCATATTGTTTGTTTTGGAAATGTTGCTTACAGCAACGTGTTGCGTTCAATTTTAATAGAGTTAATTTTGAAAGTGCATTATTTATATGAAAATAAAAGTGTCACGATGAAATTATGAACCTAAATTAGACTAAACATGTACTTGGTGTTTCTAAATGTTTTTTTCCTATCGATGAGGTCCAGGAATTTGTTGTAACTAAAGGCATCCAGGATTCCAGGCCAATCCAAGGATAAGGCTCTTGGTTGCTTGATCAGACAGATGGAGCATCAGACTGTGACCACCCCAGTGCTGCTCTCAGGTCAGTCTCTCTGTGTTTTTATCCAGGCCCTTTTATTTGTGCTGATTTCCCTCTTTTCCTAGTTCTAATGGGATTGAAGGTGTTGCTGCTTGATTGCCAATAGTTCCACAAGGACAAACTGATTGCTTTTTTTGAACGTGCCACTTCCCTTCTGACAAACTTGTGAAGAAATTTAGATTAGATCCAGTATAGGAAAAAAAAATGTTCACATGTTGAGATTAAGTCTTGTAGGTATTAATATGATATTAGGTGGAGACTTGCTTCAAGTGGTTTTCCCCTCAAAGAAACCCTGTTGTGCTTTATTGTCTGGAAAAGGAAGCTTTGTTCAATCAGAAAAGGAATCGGGTTGAGTCACAAGGTTATTGATTTATTAATAAGCTGAGAGCTGTCTGGTAAGATCATAACAGGTCAGATTATTATGTGGAGACTCATTTATGATCTTGGCAGTGGATGAAATCTTATTAGAGACCAGAGGTCACACTATAGCTCTGGGGGTTTGAGATGGAAAGCTAAAAAGACAAAAAAGAGTAGATAATGAATTTAATAACTCAAGTTTTATATTTCTACAATATAAAGGGAGTGATTGTCAAATTCACCCGTAAAGGTTGCTTAGTAAAGGTAAATTAAGTACGTCAGTGATAACTGGTTACAAATAAAAGTAAATAAATAAAAATAAAAAAAAAAACACGCTATCTGAACAAGTTAATACAGACAAAATAAAGAATTGTGTGTTGGCCTTTACAACTTAAAAACCTCTTGCTGTATGTTGCTTTGACATTTTGAGTTTTCTCAAATTTTTATGAGTGTATATGGAGTTTGTCTTAATTCCATTGGCACTGTGTTCCAGAGCTGCAGGGCAAAATTTCAGCACTGTGCCCCTTTGTCTTCAATTTAGTTATAAGAACTGCTAATAACTCAAACAAATGATAAATCACCCATATCAGCTGGGCACAGTCCCTGATGTTTAGTAGGAGTGAGTAATATGATAAGGATATTATTTTGCTGGTCCGGAAAAAGGCAATAGAAGAATAGAAACTTAACTCTGAAATGAACCGGAGGCTAATGCAACGATGCCAGCACCAAGGAAATATGGCATTTTTCTAAATTATACTTGGAAGATCATAACACAAAGATTAAGTTAAAGAGAGTAAAGACATTAATAAGGCATGAATGACCATAACATAAAGCTGCCATTAACATAAAGAAACAGTTCCTATGCACTGTGTTTATTTACTTGGTCAAGCTGAGATTTCAGCCATGGGATGTCAATGCTTGAAAATGATGAAATGGTTTATTTATAAATGGAAGCTCAAATTTGATCTTTGTTCTGTATCAAAATGTGATGGAGCACTCTAAATAAGAGGTCTGTTCCACATGCCAGGTCACTGTGATTTTGTTTTAACAAATCCAGTAAAATGGAAACTTCTTCAAATTCAGCTGCTGTTAGTGTATGTCTGTGAGCTTCCCAGTGTTTGAGGATGTGAACCAGGGCCACAGCTGGTGTGCCCTGCATCCCTGATGATGTGCCGACTTGCACTTTCAGCCACACTGAGTCTAATTTCAGATGCAGCTTCTGACCGGGATCTGCGACAGGATTTTTCTAGTTGTTTTATTTTTAATGCTCTGCTAGGTCTCGGACTGAGAATGTTATGTCACTATTGCAAGTTCGGGGCTCCTTCTGACTGCTTTTCTTTGTAGTTTGAGCCTATTTTGTCTTCATTGACTACTATCTGAAATGGAATACTTGTTGGTTTTCTAATGCAAGGGACTCTCAATCCTGAACAGTTGACAGAACTCAAAACTGGAAACCATTTAACTCAAAATTTGATTTGATTAGATTAGATTAGATTAAATTCAACTATACTGTCATTGTGCAAGGTGCGTTTATAGAGCCAATAAAATGCAGTGGCCTATTTATAATGATTAGTATTTGCAATAAATAGTAGAAGGGTATGAGTTTGATAATTACAGAGTTGTGAGTGTGTAATGTAAAGCAGGTGTTTAACATATTGTATAAATATTCTTACAAATATTAAATACTAAAAAGTAACAGATTCAAACTTTATATGTTGGCAATACTCATTGAGTTTTGTGTGCATGCTATGGTCCAATAGCAGAAATCATTGCTAAAAGGGAAATAGAATAAAAAAAAAACAAGATCACATTCTCATTTACCTTGATCAACCAGTATCCTTCATCTTTTCAAACAAATATTTTCAAAGCACTCCTGTTTCTTCATTAAACTAGAATGAACTACACTGCTTATCACCATACGGGAAGTTTTTATTTTATTTTTTACTTTTTTTACTCTAAAAGCATTATTTCCAATGTCCCTCACAGCCAAATATTTCTGCTGATGGCTGTTTCGATCGCTGCATTCAAATGGCAGCCAGTCCATACTGCACCAACCCCTTATGGCCATTCCACAGGTGGTGCTCCCATGGGAGGTTGCCAGGTTTAGCCTAGCTGGGTCACATGGGTTAAGGGCCCTACCCCTGGCTCCATGGTGTGTACCCAGTTGCGCCATAAGAAGCGACTTTAATGCTTTTTTGCCCATTAGAGGTTTGTACCACTCTTGTCTAGCCTATTACTTCTGACCTATTTACCCTGGAAAACCTAACCAGGGGTGTGTACCAGCCAATAGCATAGCTTTTTGGATCATTCAGGCACACAAACTCCTCTTCAATGGTACAGTGGCAGTTCTAGAAGGAGTCTTTCAAAAAGATTGACAGACAGTGTGGTGCAGCTTCTGCAGTAATATACAAGAGCTGAGCTGCCAGGCAAAGCTCTAGATTTATTATTTAATCTATTTCTCAACCTTTACCTATGGCCGTGAGGTATGGGTCATGACAATAATGATGAGATCCGTCACTCAGGTGTTTAATTTGAACTTCCTCCACAAGATGGCTGGGTACTCCATTAGAGGTGAGGAGTTCTGTCTCTCTTGAGGAGACCAGAGTAGACTACATAGAGAGGAGCCAGCTGAGATGGCTTGAGCATCTGGTTTTCATAACTCCCTGGTACCTCCATGGAAAGGTATTCCAGACACTGGGAAAAGGGTGCATGATAACCCTATGACAATTTGGAGAGATTATGTCTACCTGTGGTTTCCCTACGGAGGAGCTGGAGGTGGTGAGGCAGAAGAGAAAGAAGAATTTCAATGAGTTAACTGCATGGAGAATCAGTACAATACACATTCATTTTTAATTTCATGAAACATCTTAAATCTAAACATGTTCCGACCAAAAGTTTGTCTTTCAAACATTCGGAACCAAAGTCCATTATGAATTTGGCTAAAGTTTGTGCAATAAGTAATATCTCAGCATGTAGAAGTAGTCATCCCTGCTCCATCTTCCAGAGACTGATATGATTCTAACCGATGAGTACAGCACCCTACAACCCAGCAAGGAACCAAACAACCAGCAGACGCTCTGGGCTTTTGACCCAATGTCTCATGTCACTCTGTCAAAAAGTGATCCATCCGTGGGGGAATCTGTGCTGTACCGAAATGAAATTCGGTCTGAAAGTGATAGGGGCCCTTGCAATTGGATTTAGGTCTAGGGCTATGACAGCGGATGATAGAGTGAGAAAAGAAATGCCAGAAAGGAGAAGCACTTGCCCTTCAGAAGTACTCATCAGAAACAAAAACTTTGCAACGTTGTGTGTTTTTGGTGTTTGAGTCTGAAGGACTAATTTACAACAATGTTTCTTGGGTTTTTTTGCATTAACATTTGTATACATTTGAATGGGGACATTAATGGGAGATTAACAAGTTTGTATAATTGTCTTCATCTTGTTCAGATGAAAAGTATCATGGTATGCAGAATACTGAGCAAAGCACTACATCAAGCTCTTTGAAAATATATTTTGGATTATGTAAAGCTAAATTGGAGTATTGGTATAGTAATTTCTAAAATAAATAAAGCACCTTTTGCTGATTTTAGCATGCGTCACAGAGACTATCCGCCTACTTCATCTCACCATGGCAAAAGCTGCACACTTTAGCTCATAGAGCTTCTCCCACGGGTTCAATTTATGATTCCTTCACATTCCAGGCGGTAGCCCCCGCACTTTTGGCCAGCACTTTTTCTGCTGTCTTTCACATTTTAGATGTTCACCATCACAGCACTGGACCTCCGCCTCCAGCCCCTAACCGCTTCTGCTCCTGCTGTATTCACTTAGAATCAAACTGAAGAAATATCAGTAGACATTTGTCTCAGATATCTGCTCTGACAAATCCAAACAATGGAAGCTGCAAGATGAAGGGTCGCCGCTCTGGTCATCAGAGCATGAGCTGCTGCAGACAGCCATCAAAGAGCTAATTTGTACACGATGGCAAGCCGATTAAACATGTATTCTCTAAACTAAGGTATATATTGTCAACAATGTTTGTTCACAACATATTTCAATGTTTAGAGGGATTCCATGTAAATATGGGGAGAACCATAGACAGCAACAAATGTCTATGTGAGAGCGATTTGGGCTCAAACATGACAGCAAGCAGGAGTCTGCACATGCTTGGAACTGATGGGAATTTGAAGGGCCATGTCACTATTGTGGCTGGCCGTAGAAATTAACTTCCAAGCTGTAGACTGTTCTGACTAGCGTTTTCTGATAAATTGGTTATTTTTGTTGGGAAGAAAAATCTTCATCAGCATCATCAATTATCCTAGTTATCAGACGTCTATTTAAACCTAACTATCAAATTACTTTGTCCTCACTATAGGGTAAAAGTAACAAATCCTAAAAGTAACAAAAAGTAAAAAAACAGTTCCCGGACAGCTTGCCACTCAAGCTCACATTACGTGGAAAGTTAAGAAAATGAATTGAATTCAACAAATTACGTTCCTACATTTAATGATTAATGAAATATATCCATATGGTTCATATTTTAGACCCTACACCAAAAATAAATATGTAAAATACAAAATAAATTGTTGTAAAATACAACAATTGGTGTAAAAAGTGTGTTGTTTAAATGTTCATTGTTAAAACATCTTGCCGTGGACATGTCACAAGTTAATGTCTTCAGCCAAAAGCGTTGTCAGAGATTATTACAGAGAAAGAGAAAAATAAATAACATGGTCTGCTAGCTTTCTTTCTTTTGTCCTTCGATCAGTTTCTTTCTCCAGCTAATTCTGCCATTACAACACAACAGCAGCTTTATAATAGCATGGTTTGTGTGCAACATGTTATAATTTGCCTTCAGTGTCGCTCAGCCTGATTCATTGTCCGCTTTGTGCTTCATTCTTTTCAAAAACTTCATTGCGCGAATTTGGCATTTGAAAGCATTAGTGTTGTATGGATATGGATGTATCATTATGTAGTTGTGACAGTAGTCTGGATTTCAATAGTATCTCTCTGCTTCATTCCTAATACTGCTATTGCTATCCAAGCAGTTTTCAGCCAAAGGGCCAGAGTCCTCAATAGATCGTACCACATGTTTAAATTCTGATGCTCTTTTACCTGCATCTCTTCCTCTTTCACCTTTCTACAGCCTGATTAATCTTCAGGTCCTGTGTGCTTTAAACGGATGATGAGTGTCAAAGAGGGTCAGCTTCACAGGCGATGCAGATGTTCATTTCAATGGGAGAGATGTGACACATGGGAAACACAAGCAGTTCCGTAGTGGTATCTAGGTCAGTGGTGAGAATTACAACCAATCCTAGAAAAAGACATCTGGTAATATGGCAAAATAGACAGATACTTTTACATTTAAATTAAAGTTGTTTTTATCATTATTCTGTCCTCAAGACAAACTGAATCTATTCATCTGTTTAAACAAACACTACATTAATGTTAGAGAGATAGTTCTTTAGTTAAAAACTAAATAAATCTGTTGAGGCATATATACTTTTTAATTAAAGTTATAATAACACACACGAGTCTTAGACTTTGATTTTAATGTTGCAGGTAGAAATCTCAGATTTCCGGGCGTTTTTAATTGGAATTGACTACGCACAAAATTAGCTTGAATTTGCTCTTTAAAAACTGTCCAGTGTGAATTTTTTTTTCCTGAGGATCAGTTGACTGCTGCCATAACATGATTGTTACTGGTTCATTCCCAGCACTGTAGTTTTCATATTCCTCCAATTCTTGTAAGGCTTTCTTCTAGAAAGACCAAAAACATGAATAACATTTTTTTTTGCTTTTTCATAACTTCTCTCTAGATGTAATTCTACAGTTTGCGCAATGTACACCAGAGATGGGCACAGACAGACTCCCATGACCACGACAAGATTACTGGAAGATGATAAGTGATGCATAAACTAATAGATTTGAGATCATATGCATGTATTGATGAATTGATGGATAGATGGACTTGCATTAGCCAAAAAAAGCTGTATTAACTAATAATCTTTAGAAAATAAAGCAATTTACCACCATTATATATTTTTACATGCTAGTTTCAAACACTCATTAAAGTATAGTCCAGCCCAGCGCAGCAAAATAATCTTGATAATGCTATTGTATAAATTCACAAGGATTTTCTTCTTTAAGTACTTTCAGCTCATCTGAATAACAATGAAATGAAATCTTTCCACAGCAATGAGAATCTAATGAGAACCACCATTGAGAATAATGATAATAATACAGATATAAAGAAAATGTCTGGAAGCAATAATATAATAATGAAGATTTGGGAGAAGGCATAATTTAATTGTGATGAAAATAATGTAATGATACCAAAACCATTGGTTCAATAAGAAGAAAGAAGAAACATGCAGCAATTCCCTTAAGAGAGAATCAGGGCAGCAAATAGTCTATTTGTGTGTAAGAAATGGTCACAAGAAACATGATTATACAATCCCAATTCTATGTCAAGGTTGGCATGATTGGTTGTGAAAATGTTCCAGGCCTGCAGGTAAAAGGCACAATGCCATAGGCGCTTGGCAGAGCTGTAGATGTGATTTACTATGACAGGAACAACACTGGAGGGACATGGTCATGTTTTAATGGAAATCATTCCCATCAGTGTTTGTTGAACCTGGGGCTCTGTGACCGGAGAGGGAGAGATTTAGACAAAGCAACGATGATCCATGATAATCCTTTAATGGATGTGTCTGGCATTATGCTGAGTGTCCCTTCCAAACTGTTTACATTACTTTAAAGAGATAGTTTACCAAAATATTATTTTTTATGAAAGAAAAGCAACAATTGAACTGTCAAAGATGTGTCAAGTTGTATTCAGTCATATTTTTGTAATTCTATATCAATGTCTGTGTAGCTAAATAAGGCTTGAGCAAATATCTGCATTACTGATTTTCTTTCCCACCCATTAACCAATCAGATTTTCTTCCCATTTCCATGAAGACCAAACGTGAAGACTCAGGGTTATACATAAAAGGATCACGTATAACCAAAAAAAGAGGTAAGGTTTGGATAAGACTGACTATATGAGCTGATTTAAAGACATTGTTTTTGATAAATACTGCATTTCAAAGGAATAAAGGTGGCAGTGCTAGTCCAGTGGGGTCCAACTTGGATTGTAAATATTTTGTAAAAGACATAATATGGCCCCTTTCAGATACATTGCTTGTGCTATAGGGAGAACATAGTGAAAGTAAAATAGGCTCTGCATAATGTAAGAAATAAAGCTTGGAAAAGGCTCGAGTCAGATGTAAGTCCGCCAACTTGTAGGAACTGACTGAATGCCCAGAGCTCTTGAAGTGCAGCACTGGTTGAGGTCTTTCAGCTTGTGTGGGAGAGAGACGAGCCAGTGAAGGTTAACCCGATTGGTCCATGGTTTAGACAGCGACTGAGTAGGCGAAGATGGACAGTTTCTGGGGGTGGATTATCCTTGAAAAATCTGAGTCAAATCTGTTGTATATATTTTTTTAACAATGCTTAGATAATGTATGTAGGCATAATGGTGTGTGATGCATTTTACGGTTAGGTATTCTATATAAAGAGCTCATCATGCTCTTTATATACCACAGTACCGTACTTCAATGATACAAGTTTAATGATTTATCTTTCAGAACAGAGCAGGATTAATACATTTAAAACAGATTTTTTTATGTGAATTGTATTTTTAAGGCATATTTTTTGAGATTGCACCCAATACAATTGTTTGGCTCTTATCTATGTTAGTCTCTTTGTTATGTTATGTATTGTGTGTGCAGACTTATTTGCTCATCAAACGCTGTTCTTAAACCCCTTTCACTCTCTTCCCTGTCAGACTGTTCTAATTCATCTCTCAGAGAAAAAAAAATGCTGCTTCTTTGCCTTGTCGATCCTTTTATTTTAGTCCGGGTCTTGTCCTCTCTGGAGTGCGTGGATCTTTGTGTTCCTCCCCTGCTGTGAGTTTATCTCTCTATTCATTTGGAGAAGGTGGATGTCAGGAACTGGGAGGCTCTCTGTTGCCTCACAGCGTGTGCTGCTTCTGGTGTGACTGAAATGTTTTTGAGTTTATCTGGCTTTTAAATCTTGCATGTGGGTCCTCTGTGCTTATCTTGCACTCAAAACACTAATTAGGTGGGAAAAATAGAAATACAGTGAGTACTTGTTTATCTTTTATAATGCTGTTTCTTTGACATTCATAACTTTCCTATGAATTTTATAATAGTTTTACAAAGATCTTTGTCATTTTTAAAAGTATTTTTTTGGTTTTAACATTTGAATTAGAATGCAGTCATACAGTCTTTTCAATTATTTGTCTGACATTCCGTCTAATTTTGATTTAATGGGTCCATAAAAAAGCTAATGGTCTCAAAGGTCAGAATCAATGCTCCAGCTCTTCTATGCTTAAGTCTTTTTAAAACTGCAGCTCTAAAGGCTACATCCAAACAGAGGATTTCAGAAATAACCCTTACTGCTTCAGGCTTGAAATAATTCAGAAACCATTCAAATAGCATACATTTAAAAGCACCACATACAGTAGTATACAAAAGTTTGAATACCTCTCAAAATTTTCATTTTCCTATAAGTTGTCCGAATAACTAGTCACTTAAATTTAAAGTTTAGGAGAGCAACACTATGTTATTTGCTCAATAAAGTTTTACTGCACTGGAGATAGGCACCGGTAGACCCCTGTGACCCCAAAAGGGAATAAGCGGGTTGGAAAATGAATGAACGAATGAATAAAGGTTTAGTTATGGAAAGTGTGCAAGAATTATTTAAACAACATTAGGCATGATACATTTTGGCAGCCTTGTTATTTTATTGATTTCAATACCTTTAGCAATAATTATTACAATTACAAAATGGTTAAATAACATCAGTGACCCTTGACCTCCATAAACAGGTGAATCCAATCATGATAAAATATGTGGAGGAGGTCAATTGTAAGTGTTTTGCCTCGTGAAATCTTGGTTTAGGGCAGGGGTGTCGGGATCTGTTCCTGGAGGGCCGGAGCCCTGCAGAGTTTACTCCCAACCCTGCTCAGAGAGACTTACACCTGAAGCTTTCAAACAGCCCAAAGGACCTTACGAGCTGCATCAGGTGTGTTTATTTGAGGTTGGAGCTAAACTGTGCAGGACTGAGGCCCTCCAGGAACTGGGTTTGACACCCCTGGTTTAGGGGAAGGATACAGAAAGCAACTGTAAGGAACATTGTTAGGAATTGGAAGACCAGAGACACAGTTTGAAGTGGTAGACCAAGACCAGCTCCTGAAAGCTTTGTGAAGGGTTGACAGAGATGCAAATGTATTTATTTGGTCGAACAGGTAAACATACGCATGCTTATTTAGTGACTGCTGTACCGAAGATATTTAGAGAAGTCAAAAACATTTGATGATTTTCTGCTTTTTGTGATTGACAGGGTAACTGTTTGAAGCAATGTCTGTAAGCTGAATGTAATCACAGGCATTATTATTATTTTGGAGCTCCATTTGGGAAATTACACGTTATACCTTGAGATGATAAATTATTTGAAACAATCATAAGCTCAGCATTTGACCATTAGTGAAGTAAAGCAGCTGAATTAACTTTAACAGTCAGTTAACAGATTTCTGAGCAGAGAATCTTAGCTCCTCAAGTGGAGCAATATTGTCCGTGTGTTACTTCTTTCTATATTAGCTCCTGGTGAGAGTGTGGAAGCCCAAATCTCATCAGCGATGACTGCATCCAGCTGCCACCAGTAAATAGCAGAGCAAGCATTAGTTGCTATGGATATGGCCATCTGCAGGGCAAATCAATTATGCAGCGTAATGCTGGCATCCTGACAGTACTGCAGCACACTGTTGCTCAGCTGTGTGCATGGGACCACACACACACGCGCACGCAAACACACACATACACATGCTTAAAAAAAGTCCTTACTCTATTTCCGTCTCTCTTTTTCCGTGAATTACACTTACAATAATGTGTGTAAAATGAGATTCACTGAAAATGGAAAAGTCACATATGTTATTGAGACATATTGAGCTATAGCACGCTGTAACACTATATGAACAAGCATGGAAGAGCAGAAAGAGGTTTGACACAGAGAAAATTGACAACTGGCACCGTTGGCTCTCTGTTAGTCCTGAATCGAGTTCTGGATGCCTAGAGGTGATGCTGAGCTGAAACGCATACATATTATAGTATTATGACTCTAGTCATTGCTGAAACTTCCTTGTCTTTTGTTTTTTATTTTTGTTTTCCTAGGATACAAATATCTTCTACTCCCATTGTTATTGCAAAACAAGAATACAACTGTGCACAAAAGATGTCTTTAATTTTAAATGTTGGTGTTGTATGATGCTACACACTCTAATGAACTTTGCCTGAAATGTTTATTGTACAGGACAGTAACAGGCTCCGCTCAATCATGCCTTCACAAACTTCTGCAGTCCAGCATTCCCTCCAGATGCCTGCGTTCAGGAAATGAACAGCACCTGGTGGTCCCATGGAAGAGCGTCAAAAAATCTCGCAAGAACCATCTCCTTCACAGTTCCTGGTTTGTGAATTCTCTTGCAGTCCTAATCCGGAAAAGCAGAGTCTCTCACAACCTTTAAAAAGCAACAAAAATCAGCTTGTAACAAACTGTGGATGTTTTCTCCCGAACTGTAAGTCACTTTGGATAAAAATTTATGATAAATACATAACGTGCATTTGCATTTTATGAGTTAGTTATTTTTTATTTTATGCTTTTTTCATATAATTTTGTTGTTTTACCGTGATTTGATATTTTTATTGATTATGTTTTATCACAGATTTTACGTTTTTATGTTGTAATCTTTTTTTTTTTAACCAAGTTTGGAGTGAACTTGTTAGTTCCTCTACCGGTTATGTGCTATATAAATAAAGTAGGCTCAGTGCATTGTTGTTCTAAACCGGGTATTCCTCATAAAAAGTATCATCCTGTTCCTTCATAGATTTCTGAGTATAAATTGAAGCTTTGAGTATAAAAAAGAAGATGCCTTTGCTGTCATTCCAACGAACAAAGTTTTGCAAACACATGAATCTTGACTAAACAATGTTCAAAGTTTCATTTTGTTAAGATCTGTCATAAATCGAAGAAAGAAACTCATTTGTGACATCTTTGTAAAATTTAACAAAGTCAAAGTGACATGTTTATTAAAGTTCCAATGTTCCACCATCAAAACTAGCAATTTTCATACAAGAAAAAGTCATAATTTGACAGCACATTTTGTCTTTGTGTTGCCTCAAAGAAACACTCTTCCATTGTCACTAATGCTGAGGTTTTTTTCTAACAATGTTTCTTCCTCGGGTTCACATGTCACAAACATGAAAAGTGTTTACGTCGACAGAGATTTTTGTTTTTTCAAACATTGACACTTCATTAATCTGGTCTCTTAGAAGCTTCAGATTTCAGGTTAATTATTGTTTGAAACTATGAAGCTATTCTGATTTGTCTTGCTTTAACTCACCAGAGGAGCTCTTGTGTTTAATTAGGACTGTGTGCTGCACCAATAAACAATATATTAGGATGCTAGGAGACAGCGGGTAAGTGCCTGAGTCATTACCCGGGGTTCATAAGCTGTCTTGATCTACAGTCGTAATTGCAGCAGTGTGGCCCAGTGCGGCCGGAGATGTCTTTGTGGATCTCCAAGAGTTTATATTGGTTGCTTATTGTGGTTTAAAGAGTAATCTTCCTTTGGCGGATGCTATACTTTATTAGCATTAGTTGTGACTCATCTTCCACCTGTATGAGTCACCTTCTTTCTGTGGGTGGATTGTATATGCATTAGAAATCCACCATCTTCCCCGCTGTTTTTTTCATGATTGCGCGGAATACTTGTCCAGGAAATTTGGACAAAAAAAGAGCTGTTCAATGTTTAGGCAGGGGTAGATTAATAAACAAATTGGTTGGCTTATTGAACCAGACACCTTTTTTTCTTCCAGTGTAGCTAACATTGAATTCAAATAGTAAAAACATGTTTGGTTATCAGTAAAAATTTTGAGCTAAAATAAATGTTTAATTGGTTTGCTTTTAAAGCAAACCTTTTGTAACTAAGTGCTCCTGAGAGGGCAGCCAACATTTTCAAGTATGTCTGAGGTCTTAGTGAACCCATTTCTGTTCAAAGCCAGGCTTTGAAGTGCCCCTAACTGTATGGAATTTAAGGAACAGTATGAGAGTGGAAAGTCCACTCAGTCTTGAATGCCAGACCCAATTAACCCAAGTAGTTCCGGTTTTACCAGAGTTTTGACTAATAAAAATGACTAATAAAAAGCCACATGAAAAATAAATGATACAAGGGAATTGACTAAATTGTAGGAATGAGCTATTCATATCTGGAGCCAGTCCTCCATAGACCACCCAAAAACTGAATATATTTCAAGCAAAGCCTAAATCTTCATCTGCCTGCATTTGATTATCCAACTTCTGTTAAAGGCGACACATGCATATTAGTAAAAAACGTGATTTGATTTAGTGCTTTATAAAGGTTATTTTTCTTTAAATCCTCTATACACAAAGTTTGTATAGTCTATAAATAAAGTCTATGCATTAGAGTTTAAATTTAAAGTCTACATTTTGCTAACCTTTGGGTCTGTTTCTTTTAGTTCGAAAATAAAAAATTAAATTAAACAAATTCAATCCTTCTAACTCCAACTTAGCTGCTTTAAACTGTATTTTCAGTTTCAACACAAAAAACCCTTAGAATTGTTATTTTTTAAGTTTTAAAGACACGATTCCTTAGAGTTGTATCTGGGGGAAATCATTCTGTAGCCAGCCACAGGGGGCAATCACGGCGATTTTGCTCTGGTGTTTCATAAACAAAACTACTTACTATCTTTGTCTCAAAGATATAATACAGTGATATGTTTTAGGTGTAACAACTTGATTTTTTTATATACAGAACTCTAAAACATTCTAAAATGAATAAATGTTTATAAAGGGTTGTGACAAACAGAAATCAGTTGAGCAATAACAAATCTGCAGCGCTTCCTCTGAATCACAACCTATTCTATCACTACATATGAACTACATAGACTCAAATAGCCATTATATATCAACTAGCCATAGATCTGAATTCCGTTTCTGTAGCATGATACTATTGGACACATAACAGAACAGAGCGGGACATGTGTGGGCTTATTTGAGAATTGAGATTGGAAATGTAATGGTCTTGTCGTTCGACTTTGCCCTCGGGCCGATCGCAAGTATTCATCCATCACTCCCCGGCCGAATGATGTGCACCAGAGAGCGACCGCTGTGCTTTCATCAGTGGGACACAATCAACAGTATTGTAGAGGTGCTAGATCAAGTGGAACGCTGGGCTAATTCACAATCGATGGAAGACTCGCTGTGTTGTGACATCATGAGCATGCTCCAGCAGCCTGCCCTCTTATTTCAGACACAGAGACTCCCTGATTCCTCTAGTTCAGATGTTTCAGCAGTAGATTTATACGATTATGTCATTCTAGACTGTAACCAAATGCATCTTTATTAGGCCATGCATATCAGCCAATGCATCATCTATATAGGAAAACAATCATCTTCCAGAGCGGCTTGTGAGACACAATCACATTCAGCCTTAAAGTAACCAATTTAATTCAGAAATCTGTTTCTGTTCATTCTAATTTAAGAGCTTTAGCTAATTTTAGTAAATATATATTTTTTTCTACAGTGTTTATATTACTTTGCTGTTTAATTGAGGCTTAGATGTACTTTTAAATAAATTCTTGAATTGGGTGGTATTAGAAATTTATTAGAAAGCAGTATGAGTTTGTGTTGAAAAGATCTATTCAAAGTAGGCATTGAGTGTATGATTAGCTGGTAATGTGGCAACATTTTTGATAAGCAAACTGCCATACACTCTCTGTCCAGTGGAAGCTTTATGGGATTTTTTTTTCTTTATATTATTTGTATGTTGTTTAATTGGCAATGTGTTTAAAACACTAAGTATGTTCTGTAAGATTTTTTTTTTTTTTTTTTTTTGCAAATAGATTATCTCACATTTAAGGGGAAAAAAAAACAACTATTTTTTTTTTTTTTTTGTCTTCAATGCTAAAGAACAATATTGATCCTTAGGATAAATTGACCCAAATCAAGTAAAAAAAAGTAATCTTTACAGGGTTGCTGCTGCTTATTAGTACATCTCATTAGATATACATTACTATAATAAAATTCATAAATTGCATCTATACAACTGTACATTTTTAAAGCTGAAGGAAATTGAGCTTAAAAAAAAAAACAAGAAAATGAAAATGAAAACTAAAAAATATGGTAAATAGGTGGTCAACAGTAAACAGCATGATACCTAAAGTCTAGCGTAACATGATTTGGCTTGTTGACTTGACTTGATTTTAATTTCTATAAACTGAAACATGGCTATAACATCAGAAAACCTAAAATTCATTTTGCCAACACTAATCTGTGATGAAATTTAGGAGATCTGTTCAGAATGTGTGAACCCATATTGATTTTCAGAAGCTGATATTAATGAATAAAAAAAGGGGTTACGTGTTGCTTTATAGCAATGAAACCCAAGGGTTTAGGTCGATTCCTCCCTGTACACTTTCCACTTTGCATGCAGAATAGGAGTATCATTGACAGCTCAAATGAATAATTCATCCTTTATTTGCCGCCACAGCAAAATGCTAAATGCTTCCCTTTTTTCATGATCTTTTGCTTCTCTTTTGTCAGTTCCCACACAAGCCAGCCATCATTCAGAGGCAGGAAATAAAAAGCCAGGAAAGCAACATGGCAGAACTCACCAATGGAACATCTGGGTGTCTGTGAATGCTGCTTTCTCCCACTATTGTCCCTTGAGCCGTAAAATGAAAGATGTTGACAGGTAAAGCGATTGGCCCCAGTTGAGTAGTTGGGAGAATCTCTCTCTTAAAATGTCTTTCCTTTTTCGTCTTTACTTTGAGCACCAGTAGTCTCAGAAGTGGACCTGAAAATGCATGAAGAAAGCCATAAAAGTCAGAGATAAACCAGCAAGAAGTCGATCGACTGTAGTGCTCAGTAGGTCAAAGTGAGCCAGGACAATCTTAGATGTTGTTTGTGATGTGTTTGACAGATGCTACGATGGCATTTAACATTTTCCAACTATCATTTTGTTCTTTTTCTCCAGCTGCGGCCATTGAAGGCAGAGAAAGCAAAAGCACTTAAATGTTGGATTTGAATCCAGCATGTTTGACACCTTTTAGGAATGCACTGACACAGTTGAACCTCTCTTTTTCTGACACCGCTATCATTTTGAATGCCAAATCTGAATATAGAGGGTTGTGTTATTCAACGGCTGAAAGAGCACTTTTTCATTGGCTTGCTAACAGCAGTCTTAGTGCGGCTGTCAGCTGGAGAGGAGAAAGAATACACTTCACGGGTGATGCAAATACAGGAAAAATGACAACTAGAAAAGAATAGGCAACACAGCTTTGTATTACCCACTTGGACTGCTTCGGAAACAGAAACTAGGCAAAGGTAAGCCGTAAAAAAGGGATGGATGAAAGGAAAACCAGTATATGAAATGCATGGGTATTATTTGTTATTTTATTAAAGTCATAAATCATATTTTAGATTCATTTTAGATTTTAATTTCGGCCGAAACATCTGACAAATAGATGTATTTTACAGTAGGTTCTGCTTAAAGCACACACCAAATAAAAACTTAATGTAATAGACGAAATCTAAGCATACATAAATGTATGTTTTAATAAATTCATAAATAGTTATAATAAATAGTTGAAATCTAGTCTGTTGAATGGTAGTAAAAAGTAAACAATAAATAAAGTTGCTTTTTTTGCATGGCCCAAACACTTCAGTGTAAAAAACTACAGTAGACCATGTTTGGATTCCAGACTTGATGCGCAACGCATTGGCCAAGATTGACCAAAGTCACAGCTATGTTTTATGATGTCTGGCTTAGAAGTGTAATCAGGCTTAAAATGTTCGACCCAGGCCGCGAGAATTTAGCCCCACCCAAACCCGATTTCATTTACTGTCTTATTTATGAGGCCAAACTCAACCCAAACCTATAAAGCTAATATGCACACACAGCTATTTAAAATTTTACATATTTATACATTTATACATATTTATTTCTACTAAAGGTAATCTCCACAGACAATTCTCTTTTTCACCTTCTCAATGTTCATTTTCGTGCATCACATGCTCCTTCTGGGCACTCAAGGACACCAGCACATAAAAAACACTTAAAAAAGAGCAGTTAAAATAATGTGTCACATCACGGAAAAAAAGGTCTGTCTGAAGAGATTTTTAAATTGGTTTTAAAAATCACCAGAGAAGAGCTATTTTGAACCCAGTCCGAAAGCTTTCTCCACAGCATGGAGGCAATAGAGCTAGAGGCTCTCCAATCCATTGCTGTTTTGGGTGAGTGAGGGGGCTCCAGTAAAAGGGCAGATGAGGAGAGGCAAGGCCGTTAAGGGCTTTGTAGGTGAGAGGAAGTACCTAGAAGTGAATGTATTGCTCTACAGGAAGCCAGTGTAGTTCCTGGTGAACTGGGGTGATATGGTCTGATCTGGGAGGTTTGGAGCCTATGTACTTAATTATGAGAGAGACTAGAGTAGAGCGAGTTGATTGTGACCAGAGCGTTAAGCCCAGTTCACTGAGTTCCGATGGGTCCTGTTGTGTTCGGGTAAAGATCTTCTGCTATAGTCTGGCCTAAATATTGTATGCCACATAATCTTTCTTTTTCTTACAGACTTTCTTACAGATTTTTCTTAAATACATTAAATAATAATACAAACCTGAAATTGCTTAAAATCGTATGCCCCCATTAATATGATTGACATAATACAGGATCTCCAAGGTTTAAAAGTATTTGTTTTTTATGGTTGAATCTCAGTTGGGGGCAAAGGTAACTTCAATAGCCTGGATGAAAAATGGCTTTATAAAAACCTAACTATTGCATGTAAGTTAACTAAAATATGTTTTTGATGATTTCCGGTGCTATTTCATGCTAAGGTCGATAGTGCCTTTTTGAACTGGTGAATTGGAGGCATAACCACAGGATTGACAGCAAGATTATAGTTCTAATGGCAGAAAGTAGACTTTCGGAGTAAAATTCTGATACTATGAACAGTTAAATGGTCACATTTTATACCTCAAGCGCAAGATATGAAAAAGCATTAACAAATGCATAAACCAAAAGCTAGAGATCCACTAGAGGTTGTGTTTTCATTCCATGAATTATTCATTCTGTTTGTTTTCTGGGCTGATTTTCTTTGCTAATGAATCAATTTGCTGGATCACCCACATTCTCCTTCCTCATATTCCTTGGGCCGAGGGCCAGACAGCCTGCTCTCGGATGCTCTCTGGAGACAGGGCGGCCACTCCACTCGAGCAGAAAGAAGCCATATGCCACTACAATAAGCAAGCAAGCCGTCAGCTTTCCATCACCCCCTAAAAATCTACCAGTTGATATTCATCTCTGAAGCTGGGAGAAGACAGCGATTTTTTTTTTCACAATGGTAGGATATTTGGATAGTTTACCTATGGCATATCGCAAGATGACTGATAAAAAATGAAAAAAAAAAACAAATCATGACTGTCAATCTGTCAAGATCACAATTGACAAATAAAACAAAGCTTACTCATGGTTGATAGGGGGGGTTCAATTAAATTTAGTGCGCAGATGTATGTAATAGAAAGAAAAAAAAAGCAATTATAACACTGGTCACCTATCTTCCTGGTTGAATACCCCTGTGATTTCAACTTGTGCTGACAGCTATTTTCTTGCAAATAACTTTAATTTGATGGAACAGAAAATAGGCTGTTACTTCTTTTATGTACAGAAATCAGAGCGGTATTCAACCAGGAATATTGGTGCACCAGTCTTACCTATCTTCTAAAATAAACTATTTATAGTAATAATAAAGTATTTACCTATTAATATATGATACCAACCAAATCGGAAAAAAGAAAACATTTCCCAATGAGCATTATCCATAGAAGTCTGGGGTCTTTTTGAGCTCTGATAAATACATTTTTTGTACAACCCCTGCTTCTTTTTTTACAAATTATATTACCCAATGATTCCAACATTAACCATAAAAAAGAAGTTCTGAGTATTAACTATCATAATTTATTTACAACGCAAATTGAAAATTTGCAGTTTTTTATGTTTTCGAATGAAATTAAGACAAAAATGTAAAAAAAAAAAAATAATTTGACAAGGTCAAAACAATGCAAATATTGTCAAAACACCAGACGGACCTTTCCTAAACAGGATAATGCAACTTAAATAATTAAGATAATGATTTTGAAAATCACAAGCCAAATCACAGATATTGTACTTCCAAGGGTTATCCCATATTTTCACAAGTAGATGGCACTGATAGCAGCAATTTGAGGTCTGTAACACTAAATAAAGGACGATCACATTTTCTTAATTACCTTGCAATTGGTGTCGGCGGCACGGTGGTGGAATGGGTAACACAGTAGCCTTCCAGCTTGAATGTTGTTGGAAGCTTGCCGGTGACGATCCTGGAAGGATTTTCCATGTTCTCCCTGTGCTTGCGTGGGTTTCCTCCGGGTACTCTTGTTTCCCCTACAATCCCAAAAACATGGGTTAGGTTAATTGAAAAATCTAAATTCCCTTTAGGTGTGAATGTGTGAGTGAATGTTGCCCTGTGATGGACTGGCAACCTTTCCTGGGTGTACCCCAGCCTCTTGCCCAATGTACGCTGCAGACACCCGTGAGCCCAAAAGGGAATAAGTGGGTTGGAAAATGGGCCGTGCAAATTCTGAGTCATAACTCGTTTAAAACCCCCCAAAAAACCACACACTATATATAAAATCCAAATTAAACAGTAGGTGCATCGCATCATTCCTACTTAATTCAAAACAGATCAAGACATCTACTACAATTAACTACAATATACTGGCATACAGATCTCAATGTTGGACTATAGTTGATTATGATAATCAATCAATCAATCAATGAAAATAATTAAACGAATAGCATACTGAATAAATAGCCTTTAAGAGGGTTTTGTAGAGATAACTTTGTGCTGTTCTGAAGTGGAGCTTCATCATTAATCGTCTCAAGCAGCTGAACGCTTCTCAAGAATCAACAAGATATGCAGAATCCAATTTGATTTAATTCATTATCCACTCCAGCGCCTGCTAATGGATGACAATTGATTGTGCACGGAGACTAACAGGGAGGCATGTGTGTGTGAGACGTGTGGTTTGTGGATGGAAGTGTCCGAGTCGGTTCACTGGAAAAGATTGGTGGTTTGTGTCATGTGGTGTAGCAGAGGGAATGCTGGGAAGCTGTAAGTGAGCAGATGAAATTGCTTTAGTTGAAATTGCTGTGTTCACTCCCAAGACGTCACACACTCATGTCTCCCTCAGACCACTGAGGATAACACTGAAGGAGCCAATCACATCACTCCAGTCAATAAATTACAGAAATGCATGAAGAAACAAAAATCATGAGTACATTTGGAGATCACATAAATTTATTGAGTATATTAAGACTGAAATAGGAAACTTTTTATTGATTGTGAAAGGATTATACAATTTATAAAAAAATAGGTTTGAATTGCTGTTGAATGTATCTCTTTTAGGAGCACACATATATATTTTTAACATACATTATTAACATAATAATAGATTTTTAACATAACATACATTATTTACTACATATCAACATTTCAGTGTAAGTGCATTCACTGTTTGGACACTTTATTAGGTACAGATGTTCAATTGCTTAAGCAACATAAATCTGTAAACAGCCATGACAGAAACTCAATGATTTAGGCAACTAGATGTAATGAAAATGACTTGCTGAAGTTCAAACTGAGCATTGGAATGGGGAAGAAATTGGATTTGAGGGACTTTGAACATGACATGATGGTTGGTGTCAGACTCCTGTTCTTAGTATTTCATAAACTGCAGATCTACTGGGATTTTCACATATCATCTCAAGGACTTACCAAAAATGGTGAGAAAAAGTGAAAATCTCCAGTGACTGACGGTTGTGTTGGCAGAAATGCCTTTTTGCTATCAGAGTAAAATTGGAGTCTGGTTTGAGACAGTTTGGAAATTTTTTTTTTTAAAGTGCTATACAAAGGGAGATAGTTTGAAAAATGGGTGAATAATAAAAAAAATAGGCTGCACGCGAGATTACCTGCTAGGTAGTAAATACTACATTTAGTCTTTATATAAACCTTCATTTGTCTTGACCATTACCTATGTGGTCAAAATGGTGGCTATATGAATGAAGGTGTACTACACCTGCTATATTATTAGTGTCATGTGACCTTGCTGCACCAGTTGCATCTAATCCCTCCCATTCATATATTATCTCATAATACATCATGAGACCATGAAGAGTCTATGATATATGAGCTTCAGATTATTGGCAGAATATTTTTTTTCCAGAAAATTTGGAATCAGAATCACTACTTGATTTTTCTAACCTCTTTAGAATGGTTTAACGAGGTTATAACTGCAACATTTTTAAATCTACGTGAAAACTATATTTCAGAGCCAGCACTTTCTGATTTTTCTTGTATTGAAATAGAGAAAGTGTCCCTACTCTAGGAAGAGATGACAAAAAAGCAACTTAAACATACATTACAACTATATATCACACTTTGAACCTATCCTAAGGGGTTCCAACTCAGTATTAACAATGAGTATCCTTTATAGTAGCCAGTAACTTTAGGTTTTATGATCATACATTCTCAAGATTTTCCCTGACATGCATTCTACCAACAGCATAAAATACTCCAGGAAACACCCACAAGGAATCCCATGATCAAGGGCAAGCGATGCAGAGATCTGCTGGTGGTGAATTGTGAATACATCCCAGTTCTGACAGATGATGAATGGTTGGGCAGACTCTTTTCTAAATGAAAGTGTCGTACTGATAGAAGCAAGCTCTGAAATCTCACATGAGATTTCACAGGCTCCACCCAAAGCCCCAAAAACACCTGACATCTGTTCTGAGAATTGAGGGGGCTGCCCAATCACGTACTGATCAGGCGACCAGTGTCTTCATGAGACCGGAGCACAAACCTTTCTGTCCCCACGGCCCAGCATGATCATCAACAACAGCTGCTGCCCTGAAGAATGAATCATTGCCAACCAATAAACCTGAGTGACCCACATGCCCTTACCCATAATTCCACTCTGCAGCAGCACAGTTTAATCTCTTGAAGAGGGCACCAATGTGAATGTGGCATTTCTGCTGGTTCACATCGTTGCAGAAATTGATTCTTTATAAATAGTTTGTTTAGTTGATCAAACATTAATTAATTCCGAAACAGTTCTTTCTAAAACACTAAAAAAAACATATGAGTGTGGATCCGGGAGTTCTACAACAAAATATTTTCTAAATATGGGTGGTTGACAAATAACACAATTTAGATTTTCTGCGTGTCACATAGAAATGAACAATATATATTTTTAAAAGCATATATTTTAGTGTTGTTTTCTACAAGGTATTGTAAAATGCTACTAAAAGAGGTATTTTAGGATTTCTACTTAAGATTTTTTTTTAAATCTTAAATATATATTTTTTTCATAAGATTTTTCATCTAAACATAAAAAACCGTCATGTGGCATTGTTTGGTGGGACGATCACAACTATGACAACAAAAAACAGCTTTGTTAGTGGTAATTCATAAAAGTATCAGGAGAGGTTTAAGAGTTTTGAAAAATTATAACATATCTTGAAAGATTTGAAGAGTGATTCTGTTCCTAGCATATTTTCACAAGATAATGCTGACTATCAAAGCAGTCATGATTAAATTGTGCTCAATTTACAGTTTTTATGGATTTTATATTTTACCAAAATTGAAGACATAATAAAAAATCATGAAAAACAAAAAATAATTTCAGGGGTGATATTTGAAAACAATTGTATATGTTTTTGGGGGGCCTGGTGGCGCAGTGGGTATCACTGTGGCCTTCCAGTTAGAAGGTTATCGGTTTGAGGCTCACTGGTGACCTTCCTGAAAGGAGTTTGCATGTTCTCCCTGTGCTTGCGTTGGTTTCCTCCGGGTACTCTGGTTTCCCCCACAATCCCAAAAACATGCGATTAGGTTAATTGAATAATCTAAATTCCCCTTAGGGTGGGAATGTCTGAGTGAATGTGGCCCTGCGATGGACTGGCAACTTGTCCAGGATGTACCCCTGCCTCTCGCCCAATGTGTGCTGGAGATAGGCACCGGCAGACTCCTGTGACCCCGAAAGGGAAGAAGCAGGTATGAAAATGAATGAATGTTATACAATTTACTGCCCATATACAATTTATATAAATAACATTTGTAAGTAAATCTGAAAGTTAATGTATGGGTTTCTTTTGGGGAACCTGTGGATTTTGATACAGGGATAAGGCCTTGTGTGTTTGACAGACTAGAGCCATTAAAGTAATATACTATGGAGCAAATGTTGCTTATTTATTCATATGGAAAACAATAACAACTTAAATGTTCTGTTTGTTTCATCCTGGTTCACTCCAGGGCTCCCAATCCCCTCGACTAGTTTCTAATTGCAATGCAGAGGTAATGACAAAATGACTGTAATGAGCGTCTGATTATCTTTCAATTTAAGACGTTCATTTGAATAATTGAGGTTACAACTGCACTCTTTAAATCTCACGCAGGGAATTCCTTCAGTGTTTCATGATATGTTGAGTAATTTGTGCAAGGTGGAGTTGAGTAAAAGAATGCACATCAGTAATCCATTTTTTTTAGCTAATAAGGAAAATGTTTGAACTTCCTTGAAACTATGAACATTTTGTTAATGGTTCTTTTTTTTTTCATTTCGACTTAATTTTACACGTTAAAAATGTCTTCTATAGTATATGTGTATGTGAGAAATTTAATTAAAAGTAATTATAGTATAATTACATAAGCTGTCCATTTTGGAATATATTCAGCTGTTCTTCAGGTCTGACGATAGAAGTAAACCTGACTAGAACAGAAAGATTTCAAATTGAAATAATCAAAGTGTTTGTTTAATTGACGCCTAATGATCAAGGAAGTGTGTCTTAACATGACCACAGCATGAAATATCGCACGGTGCCTGGAAATAAGTACATTTTCATCAACATTTCCAGAGCAAGCAAAGCCTTTTAATGCTGATGTATGTACTTTATAACTGGAGCAGAGTGCAAAAACAAATGTGGACAGAGAGATCAACATTGTCTAAATTGGCTTGGCGGCCTCTGTTTATTCGAAATCTCCAGTCAGAGCTAAATATGGCTAAGCATAGACATTTATAACCCACTGCTAACAAGGACTGCTGGCGTATAATGGATCACAGATAATGCAAAAATGCTAATGAACCAATTAGAGTGCATATTTCTCTGGTAATTATGCACTCTGCTGATGAGATCCACTCTTATTAATTAATTAAGTATCCTTCATTCAAGGATATATCGATGTTTTGGTCATTTGCATAGTTTCAGTACGATGCTTGGATTTATTATAGGCCATAGCGTTTTATTTATTTATTTATTTTTCCTTACAGTGCAGGCAACCAATCTTTAATAAACTCAGGATCCACATGGTATCATCTTTTCTCTGCTGATTAAACCAGGAAAATAGTAGAATTAGAATATTTAGCTAATTCCAGTTAACTTTTCATGAAAAAAATGTCAAGTCGTATTTGTGATATTGTATAATCGTATTTGTTATTCAGTTTTTGTAAAGGTGCCTAATTATTAACTCAACTTTTCCGACATTGCTAGCATCTTTTGTTGGTGTTTCCTCATCAAAAACATGCCCTTACGTGTACAGTATAGTTTAGCACCTAGTGTAGTACCTAGCATAGAGAGCTCAAATATGTAAATGCTTTAAAAAGGCACACTATCTGGATATTGCTCTCTGACTAGTATTTGCTTCGACAGAGTTTGTATAAAGACACAACATGAAGATTTCTCACTGAGTGATGCTGCTTGACACAAACATCCTTTAAAATAAATGAGTGAGCAGATCTTCGATCCTTCATATTTCATGTGATGGGCCATCTGTAAACTGCACAGATCTTAGTCGTCCCTTTAACCATGTCTTTAAAGCACAAATTCTCCAATTTGTACAAATCCCACATGAACTCATTTGTACTTTCACAGAGAAAATCAAACACACATCAATAGGAGCTTTGGGAATCTGCTTTGATTTATTTGACCTGCTCCTCAGCCAAGTGCTAATCAATAAAGACGTCACGTTCAATGACAGTTGGATGATGTATTTATGGCTGGCTGTTTTCCTAATGATTTTCTCTACACAATTATACTGTAAAAACATGTACACAAAGTAAACACTTCAGATTCATTTTCCTGAGACCATTGAAATCATACATTTTAAAAGCTCTCTGATGAGTGTTACCAATCTGTGCAAGAGCATACCAACCTCTGTGCAAAAGAATTACTTCTAGGCGGGGCTTAAATACTTTATGTTAATCATAGTAACAATTTCAAATTAACTAAAATATTTACCACAACAACCCATTTTTCTCAGCTTTGGTAAATGATAAAGACATGGGGGTTGGTTTATATAGTTTGGATTACAAAGGAATCATTGTGTTATGTCACTAACCCCTCTATAGCAACCTGACTGCTTACCATAGTAACCAATTTGTCATATGCAGATCTCAGCTAAAGAAAATCATGGAGACTCATGGTTAAATTACTCATATTAGCATGGGGAATTTTGATGTCAATGAGTCTTCCATAGCATCCAAAAGTTTATTAACCAGTCCATTTTGATCATACTAAACGCCACTTTTACAAGCCAATTTCAATGTTTGTTCACAAATTCTAGATTAACATTCAATGTTACTTATTTAATCAACACAGCAGTTCATTCCCTTTGATACACTGTAAACACAGTTAAAAAACAAATATGAAATAACATCACTGTTCGTCTCTTGAAATCAAGTTGTGTTTTAAATCATTCACTACATGTAGAAAGACACAGTTACACTCAAAAGTACCAATAACCCCTTGCAGCTCCATCTCACTTGAACTGAACCTCACATAAGTGCTTAACTAAGACTTATGGTCTTAATTAAAGTCGTCCCTTAAAGAGCATTAATGCCACGTGTGTACTGTTTTTATAGATTACCGAGTGGTAGCATTAATCATTGTAAGAGCACTATCACTCCAACATTTGGCTTTATACAATATGACCCTCTCTCTGTGCTCTCACACACAAGAGAAGTCAAGCATGAATATAATGACATCAAGTGTCTTTCGAGCTCCATACCATGCACACACTCTCTTGAAGATGTTCATTAATTCCCTCGTCATATATGGCCCTCAAATCCCCAATCCCACCCCTGCACACCACATTAAAATAAATCTTTGTGCATTGTGTCTTCGAATAAAGAGCACCGAGCATCATTAATCACCATGAGAGCTAATGTAAAAGCTACTCTATACTCATGCTTCTCACCTGGGACATTCACAGAGCAAAGCCCATATAAATCCAAACCCACAGAGGGAGGGAGGGAGAGAAAGAGAGGTAGTGGAGCTTTTAAGTAAAATTTTACAGCACAACAGGTCAAAGTAATTGTAGGGAAATTGACATTTACATCTCAATTAGGCAGACCTTTTTAACTAGAGTTACTTGAAAACAATGAAAGTGACACATTTGGTCAAATAATCCATTCCTTGGGGTTTACTATTTAGGATCTCTCTCCCAAGGTGAGGGTGACAAAAATATAACTCAAATGCAGGATAGAGGAGCAGGCACTTTATTATTAATAACAAAATAAACAACACAAAGCACCCAAAGGAGCGAAAACATGAAATAATTAAAATGTTAGACTAGAAACTAACTATAGGTTTAACTCAAAAACAAGAAAACAGAATAAACAAGCAAATACCAGAAACAGAAACAAAAATGACAATGTAATGTAGACATAAGAATCCTGACCTTCTCTAACGTAAACCAACAACAAGAAGGGTTGACTACAGGGAAATAAAAAGGGAAAGAAATCACCAGACCCAATGAGATACAGGCGTGCAGGCAATTAGAAGAATAACAGGACGGGAGGGGTAATAGCAAAGAGACATGAGGAGAGAAGCACAAACACAGTCAAATATCAGAGTGGTCCAGTGAAACCCATGAAATTTATGCACGCAACCAGTGCACAATCTGCAAAAAAAAGATAAAATCAAAGACCCAAAATAAAACTACAATAGTATTAATAGTATATGTTAACCTGTTTCCACAGTCCAAAAAATATTCATTTATTTCATTTATGTATTTAGCAGATGCTTTTATCCAAAGCGATAAATGTGTAAATTTATAAAATAATGTGTAAATAATATTCTTTATGTAAGTAATATTCTTTATGTCAATTGGGTAAGTACCCCTCCTTTCGCCCAATGTAAGCTGCGGAATCCAAGGGTCATGTAGCTAGAACAATGGAACAAAAAAACACAGAAAAAAAAAAAAAACTAAAGCCAATCCTTTTACATTTTCTTCACAATTAAAACATCTTCGTTTAAAGTTTAAAAATCAAGCTGGCCAAGAAAAAGGTGCACACAGAAAGCAAACACACATGCACACATGCTCACACATGTACACAGAGAAAAAACAAAACAAAAAGGAAAGTAAAGCATCTGTTTCTCAGTGGGGGTGTGTAACAGACACAGAGCCACATGTGTTTTATGTACAAGATTGAAGCAGTAGACACTCTGCTCATACATAAATAAGAAACTACTTTCATTGCTAAAGGCATCATGAAACCTTGATTGGGTATTCACATAACACCACAGAGATCATACATGGGATCAAGTGTAGTTTAACACATCTGGACAAAAATCAAAAGGAAAAAAAAAGTTCGGTGTTTTAGAAAGATATGATATTTGAAATGTGATATTTGAGATATTTTAAATGTGATATTTATGTTTAAAAATCTGTCCTTGAAGCTATCTTCATAAATCACTTACAAATCAATCAAAGCATATGCAAATCCACTATATTGTTTTGTACTCCTGGTCAATGCTAATAAAGCCATTTGAAGAACTAATATGTCAAATGGAATCTCCGTAATGGAACAAAAAGGTTCAGTTTACCACACTAAACACAAAAAAGCACTGGCAATGTAAGTGAATTTAGAAAAATCCCAGTCTACATTCAGCATTCTGAATAATGAAACAAAGATGTTTATACAGTTATCGTCATGCTGTGTGCAAAATTGGATCCCCAAGGAGTTCACAAAGAAGATTAATGTTTGTAGTTGTAGCTGAGGACACTTCATTGTGAGAAACACATTTTTATTCCACTTTAATTTGGTATAAAACAACAACTTGTTTCTAGAGAGTGAGCTGAATTCTCTTGACTCAATCAACCAAGAGCATTCTACATTTCATTGGTGAAATCAACTGCAAATATAATTGATCAAAATTAAACCCAATCTTTGCAAACAAAGGTATACATACAAAGTGAAACATACATTATCGTGTCTATATATTAAAAATATTAAAATAATAAAAATATTTTTTTACACAGGTGCTTAAACCCCTTTAAAGCCAACCACCATAAAAAAAAAACATAAATAAATATCCATACACTGGGAAACCTGAAGACATGCTTGACTCTTCTTTTAGTGACAGTAGAATTACAAAAGCTCATAATTTAAGTTTAACTTAAGAAATCCAAAAATAAATATTCCAAAAACAATATGACGTGTCAGTGATATATTGTAAAAACCCAGTACAAATTCTCAACATACAGAGTCTCCTATAAACTATAAAACCTATTTATACTTGCTCTTGTCAACATTAAATAAAAAAATATGCTTCCATCACTATAAACATGATATACTCTTGTCAATAAAAGTGACCCACTGTCATCATATAAAGATGATATGCTCCAGTCAATATAACAAGGTGATCGGTCATCTCAGGGTTGCATGAGCTCAGTCTCTAGAAGCTAGTTTTCTCCTGCTCATCTGCTCTAAGGTCAGCTTTTGATGTCTCCACACAAAATGCTTTAGCACATGCACAATTACACCTATCAGAGCGGAGTGTGTATGTTGGCAATGTGTATCATTAGTTGTTTCCCGTCCCTCCTCTCCGACAGCAGAGGCCTTTGTGTGAGAGGTTACGACTCACTGAGCAAGTTAATAAGAACATTCAGCCTCAGCCCTGGAAGTGCTTCTCCAGTCAGCAGAGCTTTCACAGCTGTCTGAAATCCACAGACGGGTACAGTGTGCATCAGTGGAAGGAACTGTGAAAGTTTGGCTCTGTCTGATCACAAACACAGAAGTCTAGAGAATAGTGTGGAGAAGAGCTTGGAGTGAACCGAGAAGCTGAAGCAAACATAGAGCTTGAAGATTTTGTTTCCCGACCGAGGTAATGTTACTCATGTTCACAGATGTGTTTTATGTTAAACAGATGAGAAATAAAATGCAAAACAATCTAAAAGAAACTAAAAATTGCCATTAAAAAACAAACCCTTAAGCAAACTAAGTTAACCCTGAACAAAGCAAAAAGACAAGCAAATCCATAAAAAAACGAACTAAGCAAAATATAAGTAAACAAATGGAAAATAAAAAGGTAATAGAAAACTGAAGCAAAATGACACAGTTGAAATTTTGACCTGAAACGAAAACTGAAAATTAATAGAAACCGCATAATCAAACTAAAAGTTAGTAAATAAATAAATACAAATGAAACAAGGTTTGAATAATAAACATTTCATCCAAATTGCACAATTGTTAGTTAATACAAACCACAACATTTCAAATGACACTGACAACAAGAAGCATGTTGAGACCTTCATGCAAACATAACATTACTTTTGCTATTTTAATTTGATTGGAAGAATTAAAAAAAATGTGTGTGTACATGCAAAAAGAAACAAAAAATAAAAAGTAAATAAAATTGTCTGGGATGTCCTTTTAAACATAGTTTTATTTTTAATAATAATTTCATAAAATGTATTTAGGACTATTTGTGCTAATAATCCCAATCAAGCCTAATTTGGCTTCATTCCCTATCATCACGCCTAGACCTTCAGTTACGAATTTTATGGACATCCAAAGGTATTCCACAATTCAAATATTGAGCAGAGTAAATCTAGATAAAATCAGCTAAAGTAATGCAAAAAATCTATTTATACAGTTTATTAAACGTCTTTCGGGAGGAGAGTATCTGGAGCCACACCTACTTCAATCATTCAATCAACCCTCTTCCATATAAGCCGTTCCTTCCTCCTGTTCCCTGACTCAGTCTGAATCAGCTTCATTGCTCCCACCTTCCTCCCTTCAACTCTCATGGGGGTCTACTCGGACGCATCTGAGCAAGACAGCAAGCCTGCGCATTCGTACCCGCCACACAAGCTTACGAACTTAAAGCAGGTCCAGATATTCGAACTTCTGAAAAGAGGAAACAGATCATGGCATGACACTGGAAGGTAATATCTAATGTTTACTTCTATTTAATATCAGTTCAATGCTCAGTGATCATTAATATCAGTTTAATTGTTTCTAATAAAAAAAGCAAGATTTACAGTGGAGTCCATTATGAGATGAGAATAGGATCTAAGGCTCAGAACCTGGGGCAGAATGAGAATCTTTGTTGCTAACCTCAGATTGAATTGAAAGACCTCATTCGACTTGGTTACCTGCATTACCCTCTTTCCATGAAGAAGACAACAGAGATGTGCCAACAGTTATGACCTTTTGGCACAACTCTGATGACATAAGACTGAGTAGGATGTCTTGAGTAGTGTTGGTCCATCTTATGAGCTTCACAGAAAGCTTCCTCAAAAATAACATGTTTCTATTTGAGTATTTAATTCATTAAATGTGCAAAATACCACAAAGCAACTATACAGTCTTGCACACAGATAAAAAAAGTATCTGCAGATTCCTAGATTATTTGCCCTCACCATTTTAAAGATTATAATTATATACCAAGGTGAAACTGTGATTAACTGCCTTCATCCCCACAGAGTTATCAGATGGTTGTTTGTTCCCAGCTTTCCAGAATAATCTATTTGAAAAAAAAAATGTTGTTATTCACTTTAGAAAAGAACTAAAGTACAGAAAAGGGCTTGTTTTGGTGGATCTGGTGCAATTAGTGATTTGGATGATTTTTAACCTTGTTTGCCCTGTGCTTTGAGAATACTTCAACTCTTGCCTGCACTGCTAAAAGCAACTTCAACTAGAAAAATACTCTTGTTATTGCCTTTAGGTATGAGGGTAGGCAGCGCAGTGCTTCTCCTAAAGGAGACCAATCAGAGCTCGTAGACTGGCTTTCTGCTCTGAACCAAGAGAGCTTTTTTTTCTTTTCATCTCTTTAAAACATCCAAAACAAGCGGTAATATGTCCTGATCATGCATCCTTAGGGTCCAGTCTATAATTTATCCCTTGCTCATCAGATCCAGGTAACCTTGAGAAACCGCACCAGAGTGAATCTCTCCCATGGTGCTCTCATATCAATGTTTTGACCTAGATGGTTTATCATCTATTTTTGAAAACGCTGCTGTTTCTTCACTGCTCTCAATGGGATTACAAGTCATAAAGCCCTAAAGATGCACAATACCTGAGAGAGACAATCTGTGATGGCAAATATTTCACTCTGTTGCTACATTAATAATATACACTGCACAGACATCCCTAATTATATCATGAACTTTAAATATTAAATTTTTCTCTTTCAATGGAGCCCTCTTACCTTGGAGCCAGAAGTTGGGAAGGAAAGGAAGGAAAAGACAGGCCTCTATGCATCTTTTCACTTGTTTTGGCCTCTGTGTTGTTGCTAGGCAACAACTAAGCTGGTTTCCCTGACTGCATCACATCTTCAATCAGTGACAAGAGAGGCATAGAGGAATAACAGGAGTTAACCTTGAAAGACTACAGGAAAGCAAGTGAAAGAACACCATCCTGACGCCGCTTTCCCAGTGAATATGGCAAATGATCCATAAAACTTTTTTGTCTTTTGTTTCTTTTGGCTTCTTTTGAAACGTGGATTTAAAGATATGAATGCATTGCATGTCAGATGAAGTGGGCGAGAGATGAAAGAAGCTCATATTATAAATAGATGGAGCAGAGCTTGCACGGATTTCACTGGAAATTGAAAGGCAAATTCAAAGAAGGGGAAAGGGAACACTGTGATCTTTTTCGATGCCAAAAAAGATCTGCATTCCAATCTGGCTCACATTTTCATCAGCTTATACATCAGAAATATTACAAGAACTTTTAATTTTCATTCGAACAATGTTGCTTTATTAGTGGAAAGTAAAATTAAAACTTTTCAAAAAGTATTTTAAGCATTATTTGAGGGCTTCAGAAAGTTGCTTGCAAATCCAAACACAAAAACTGCAATATTGTGTAAGGTTTATTCATTTTTACATTTGCATGACGCAACAGAGTCAATGTTGGTTCTAATCGGAAACAAAAATTACTGCAAGTGGCTTCATTTTGTAGAATGACAAAATAGTGCTAAAAGTATTCAATCACATGTTTTTAGACACATAGAAACTTAAATGACTTAGTATTCTTAATCCATAGAGTTCAATTTTAAAAATGTCAACTCTTCTGTGAAAGCTTTATGTAACACTTAAGGATTTTTTAAGACAAACATGTATGAGGTCATGAGATATTTTTCAGCCCAAATGGAAGTCAAACGTATTTATATAGCACTTTTATGTTATAAAGCAATTTCACAGAAAGATGATCTTTTTTAAAAGGAAAACAATTTAACAGATTCAAGGAACATATTGCATTCATTTCAGATGTGTGGGAGGATAGAAAAAGACCCCCGAGAGGGGGAAAAAACAACAACAACACACACACACACACACACACACACACCCCCCACACACACACACACATATAACTTAGCCTAGACAAAATTCCACCTGTGGGTGAGTCTGGGTGGCAGTCACCCCACAAGGGAAATCAAACTAAACAGACAAGGACTAGTTCTTTCATTTCTGTGTGGCCCATTGAGTTCTGAAGACCCTTTGAAAAGCTGGTCGAAGGATATCACCTGGAAACATAATGAAGAATTGCAACATAATATTCACATTGTATACAAATTCTACTTAAAAAAAGAATGATGTTAAACAAAAGCTAAGTTGGAGCTTTTGTCTAGAGCTCTGGAGCTACATGTGAGATTTCCCTTCTTCCTCCTCTGATGGATTTTTGTTTCTTTTAGTTTGTGGTAGTAAACTAAAACTAATTTTGTTAATGTCCTTTTGTAAGAATATATATCCTTCCATCTTGAAGACCTCTACTTTGGGTCTTTACTTTCAAAGATCCTGGTTTGTTTTCTTCAGACCTTGTGTATTACTATTATACCAAGATGCAGTTTGATTGTTTTTTTTTTTTTTTTTTTAATAAGCACCGAATCCAAAGTGCTAGTAAAAAATAAAGTATTTATATTACAGATTATGTAGGGCACATTGCATGGGTTTCTATGAGAGGTTTGATACATCAGATATTGGTACATTTCTATTTGGTAATATGGTTGATACAAAAATGTTTCTATAAAAAATAGTATCTGTGTCCATGTGCCTGATTTTATACAGCCGTGGCCATGACTGAAACATCTTAATTCCTTTTTGGATGGGTGAGTGAAAATTTGGCTTTTCCACTGCTTCCATCTACTGTACGTGTCAATAGCTGCTGGGCTCCAACTGACCCTTTCAATTTGAAACCCTGTGCAGTAAAGGTAAATAAACATTCAAAGTGATTGTCTGTTTTTTTTTTGTTTTTTTTTTGCATCGCAGCGATGCTCTCTTTCATTATAACATCTGCATTAATCTCCCAGAGTGAGCTTAAAAGGCAAACGTGATTGAATTAAGACATCAATGGTTTTGGATCGAAGCATGTGATTCTGGAAGCTGTAGATTGGATTTTTAAATGTGTTTTGTTAAGCCGACTTAGCGGGGAGTCGAATCCATAAGGGCATGGACTAATTCTGCCAATGCTCTTTTTATGGCTGAACAAATACAGTGCTCACTGACATTGACCAAACAAGCATCCAAAAGTCAAAAACCACGCAGATAGACACTAAGGGGGCTGAGACTGTTTAGCCCGAAACACATTTTTTTTAATATGTTCATATAGTTCTCAGTTAATTTGTCTATTAAAATACATCCTACAAATTTGAAAAGGATGCCTTTAACTATCAAGTACATGTGTTTTAGCCTTTGTTTTGCAAACAAAAGCACTATGAAGGCAAAATCAACACATAAGTGTAGATAAAATGAAAAAAAAAAAAAGGTTTGGGTCACACAAAAACCTAACAGTTACTATAATACTAGACCTCTCTATAGACCATGAATAAATAACCAACTGAAAATGGTCAATATTAAAAAACCCTAAAGCAAAATATCAACCTAAACCTTCCGAATGTATATAGTGAAACTGGATGTATTAAAAAGTCTGGGGATCTCCACTGGAGTAATGCAGAGTTCAGGTCTGTTATCGTGTGTATCTAATCGAATCAAATCATCCGTGAGTCAGCGACAGGCTCTCCTGAGGGTGCTCTTGTTCTCGTGTTGTATATGCATCTCATTGCAAGATGCACTAAGCCAGTCTCCTCTGTTTAAATCCAAATGATCTGAATGCTAGCTTATCCTCTTGCCCATGCTTGACAGCGTGATGATTGCAACACCCTGGCTGCTTATGAAATGTTCAAATAAGGTTGGGTAGAGGGGTGTAAATAACCATAAATACCTGTTTCACAAGCATGATTCAATACCAAAGCATTTTAAGACTTTTAAATTGTCTTGCATTGTGAATTTAACAGACGAAATCGAACATAACTGATGTAACCTCTGGATTATTGAGAACCGAACAGATGCATTGCACCTGTCCTTGTTTGAACTACCACTTTTTTCTGATGTCAATGTTATTTTTAAATGAATTTCAGAAGCAATCAGCCCCAGGCAAAATCTGCAGTGTAAAATATTCAAGGATTCAATCATGGCAGGATAAAAAGACAGCTCTGGTGAAAAATGACAAACAATAAACTAATTAACAAGATGCTATTAAAAACAGCTTCTTGAATTACAAATAGTGCTAGCAGACAGCGTGACTGACATCATGAACACATTGCTCTGGTGTTCTTCCTCAGCTTTTGTTCAGATGGCACACTGTCAGATTCTCATCTATTATGAAACTCTGTTTTGCATTAATGAGTCAGTTCTAGAAATCTATGTCAAGAGCTGCTCTGCACACATAGGGTGTCTACATTAAGAACAACTACTATTCTGGGTTGTACTGATGTATGGAGAAAAGCTACAGTGCAAGGCTATGATGTACAACTTTCCCTCTTCAGTTAGGGCCACAAAGATCTGCTAATATCTTCATCACTGCGAAAGGCAGAGGTACACCTCGTACAAGCCTCAAGTCCATTGTTTTCGCCTAAATACACAATAGAATGAAAATCGATAGCTCAATTCCAATGTCATCTTTATCCTTAGTGTTTAATTTGAGATTGTCACAAATGGAAAGGAGGCGATGTCAGTGCTATACTCAGGTTTATTTATATATACTGTATAGAAATTTTTAAAAAGTATAGGATTCCTTTACAATGAAACTCATAAATATGTAGATCTGGGAGGTCCTCAGTCGGCAACAACATGTAGGAATTTGAAGAGGGTCAACAGCACTCAAAGACAGGTTCAGAAGGGAGAAGTGTGTTACTGAAACAGGAGTCTTAAGGGGAGTGTGAGAAGAACAGACATTTCTGAGAGACAGAGCGGGATCAATGGGAAGCAGGAATGGAGCCAGGTATGCAAAGTCATACTGGAGAGTCTGTCAATCTAGAAGGTACAGTGAGAGATTGGGAGATAGCTGTGGATGGACAATGGCTTCTTAGATTGGAGTGTTGTTGGGAGTGTTGAGTGCTGATTGAGGACTGTCTGTCTCTCTGGAAAAGCCCTCCACAGGGTTCAGTAGGTATTTTGATCTTTCTTCTAGAATTACATTTGTGAGTTTTGAGCATAGACATGTACAACTCTGGACATATAAAAAAGTACAAAAAAACTAATGCTACTAAGCATTGTCATCACATTTAAAATTTGTGATATCCATAAAATAAAAAAGACACCATGATGTTAAACCAGGAACGGGCCATTCTCAAACTGTTCAGAAAAAAAGTTGGATGTTTTGAGGTTTTCAAAGGTTTTATCTCCAAACCCAGAAGAAACCGTTTTTTTTTTTTTTTTTTTTTTAATATTGTACTTCATATAAATGTACTTCATTTCATTAAATTATTTATGTTATGTTCTTGAGAAATTCTGCTCTGTGGTGTTACATAGCCTGCCACTTTGTGACTATCATTCCGAATCACATTCATTAAAATATACCACTATTTCACTTTTAGAAATAACATCACATAAGGCTTAAAGTTCAATAAAACTACCTCTTTTTCTTGTCAGAGCATTGCTTTAAGCATGAAGCTGCTTAAATGCAATAAAAATAGATTCAAAGCAAACACTGAAGTCACAGCTCACACAAATGGCCCAATACAGTTTTTATTTTTCCTGAGCTCACTGTGCCTTGATGTTTGAGAGCATGATTAGATAAGATTCTACATTGTTCACTGAACATCCAAACAACCCAATTAAGAAGAAGGGTTTACTGCTGCTGAAAGGATACCCACAAATCCCCTGACAGCCAATTAAAGAAGGGCTTTTCACCCAAAGATGTCCACGAAGGCCAAATAACCAAGTTAAACAACCATCGCAGGATCCCGTCATGGTTAGGAGACTAAAAGAAATTACACTTACATTTACATTTATGCATTCGGCAGACAATTTTATCCAAAGCTACTCACAGATCGGAGTAAAAAAAAACATTTTTTCAAAGCAACCCTATTTAATTCATTTACCAACAACAAAAAGAGTTTTGCATCTTTAACGCTTCAGTGTATTGTCTGACAGTATTTTTATGTGCAACAATATATTTACTAAAATAGCCTTAAAAGAAGTCAATAGAATAAGCAAACGTCCTCAAAAAAAAAAAAAAAAAAAAAAAAAAATATATATATATATATATATATATATATATATATATATATATATATATATATATATATATATATATATATATATATATATATTTGTCTTTGTATTGTTCCTGCTCTTATTATCATATACTGCATCCAAAAATTCTAAGAAATAATGGCTGACATCATGCTCAAACATACCGGATTCCACCGAATCAAACTAAGCATATTTCTCAACTCATTTACGACACTGTACATTAAATGGGTAACCACCTTTTTGGTTACTTTGTTTCAGTTTATTGTGCCATGCATGGATGGCATTTGATTGTTTTGCAGAGATTTTGCTCAGGTTTGCTGCTTTAGTTTCAAATGATTTACCATTCAATTCATGGTTGTTCACTCCTAGTTTGAATTGTTCAATTGAAATTGTTCAGAATAATTAAAATCATTTTTTTTTTATCTTTGGTCCTGGGTATTTAGATAAATTCTAGTTTTATTTGGTTCAGAGCCCCCTTCATATTTTACCCATGAGTGTTTATGTGCCTGACTGCAATTCACTGAGGCACATCTCAAACAGTGGCATTCTGGAGAGTACCCGGCATTAGCAGACAATCATCAAGATGAACCAGTGTCATTGCCATGGACGTCCATTCATTATAAACTCCATCTTCCTCTGGCCATTATCACATGGACTCAAGCTTGAAGGACAGAGGCGATGGCCACTCTGGAAATATTGTGTAATCAAATGTGCCCCGCTGCCTACTGATGTACACAAGGCAAACCAGAGGCTTCCCTCTTCAAATCATTACTAGATCCTGTTAGACACAAGACAACATGAGTTTTACTGCTGTAACATCTGTGAAGAAAGCAAATGACCACAAGCAATCACTTTCTTCTTCTTTTTTTTATTTAAAACTGTTTTTTTTTTTTTTATATATCTTCATGCAGTTATGAACCAATATTACTTGGCCAGTCTTTAAAGAACTCCATACTTCTTCTTCCTCTTCCGGTTGAAGGGGGATAAATCGAAGCAGAGGCATTCCCAGGAGATACAGGGAGACAAAGTATATGGCCGGATCACCTTTCTCTTCACACGCTCTTTTCACGTGTGAGGCATGTGAAGTGCCTCTGTGTTATTGTGGACAGGAACTTTAACAACACCAATCACAGCTCTTCAGTGGAGTGTTCAGTTGCACTGTAAATAGTTTGCCTAGTAACTAATTTGGGATTTTATATTATTATATATTTATAAATATATTTATGCCTGGTTTTGTATGTTGTATTCTCTTGTTTCACCACAGTAAAAATTTCATTTTTGTTATTTTTTTGCACTGTATATTAATGGGAATTGTCTAATACAAAGCTATCTATGATCAAAAGTATCTTACAAACATTTTTTGAGTGCAATTTGAGTGCACAGATGTAAATAGTTTATTGTGAGGTTCATGGTGTGTTTTATGCTAAATGTGCACATTTTTAGTTTTTTTTGTCTGACTTTATAAATTTGAGTGTACCTCAAAAACTAAGCAATAAATTAACTTAGAATAAATTTAACTGTGTTTTCGAAATCATGTTGTGCAACGTTTTAATACAATTACAATTTTGAGGGATAAAGCTATAAAATGTCTGTGATCATATGTGGAGAAAAAAACTATTTTTATTTTTTTAATTTTAACACTTTCTTCAGTTAATATTGAACTATCCCTATTAATGTTATTAAAATCTAGGATTGTATTGATGGGTTATATTCATGTATGGCAAATGAAAAAAAAAACTCCAAAAAGTATTCAAAATGTGCCTGTGTGAAATTAAATAAAGTAAGTTAATTAATAAAGTATTTATCCTAATCCTTTCAGTCAAATACTTCACAGATAATGCCAGTGGTGATTATGATAAATAATCGGCTCCTCATTATCAGTAATGTACTCCATGTCATAACACCAAGGCCAAGATTTGACTGAAACCCCTTTAATTACTACCGTCTGTTCATACATATTGCTATTTTCATATTCACTAATTCATATTCATGAACTGACCATGCACTAACTCTCCAGACACTTCAGAGGTCTATGAAGACAGAATAAATAATTTAGAGAGACCTCTAATATTATAGATTATGCATTACATTAAGTAAAAAAACTTCTCATTCAATTCTTGAAAATGATTGAATAAAGCAAAGTGGAGTGCCTGAATGAATCGAAAATTCATTATTTGATTTTGACTATGTTACCTGCTGCTGAGAATGAAACAAATGAAGGTGTAATTTTCAATAAAACCACAACAACCTTAATATGTTTTTAACATTTCAAGAATATGACTGATACGTTGAAGCATGTGAAAGAATAGTGGACCAATCATAACCTATAGGTTCCAGTGTGAAATGATCTAGCAATGTGATTAGACACATCAAAAACGTACAACGACAACATGTCTGAAAGTATTTCAGAGTGAAATATGAAATAAATCCACCATATCCAAACCTGGTCCTCTTATAATCACTGATTGTTATCATCAACGTCACATCAACGACTTCTGAAAGAATAAGGCAGCCCGAGGAAAATCTCAAAACTCAATCCGTTGCTACATAACCCCAAGCAAAATTGCTTTCAGGTACGTTTTGTAGAGGAGGTCAGGTAAAAATTCCAGAACTCAGGGCTCCTCTGAGGATTGGGTGGTCCAGACTGAGTCAGGTGGCCCGAGGGGCAAAGAAACATCTGAAGACATTAACGCCTGCTGAGTGAACTTTTGCTCCCTAAAAGAGAAAACAGAAAGTCCAGACGAGTTTGGTCTTGATGCCGAGAGCCTCCTGGGAGTAAACTTCTAGGGCAGATTCATATTTTCGTGATGAGGAACAGGGTTGTCCTTAACAAAGGTGAGGAGCTGCAGACTGCCCTCTTTTTGGTGCAAATGCTTTGTTGAGGCTGAGGGAAACTGGCAGGACAGAAAATTGAAGGTGTTCAATAATGTAGGGGAGATGGACAAGAAAGCCCGGGACAAAGTCTGGATGTTTTAAGTATGTTGGGCATCCCCAGAAAAAAAAGTGAACGGGTGGAACTTTGTAAAATAAAGTTCCTTGACTTTTTTTCTCCATACTACAACAAAATATATGTTTGTTTGTTTGTATATTGCTGATATTCTGATTAATAAGGTTCTTCTTGATCATCTGATTGTCTTGATTTTCCATGAACCATCTGCAAGTTTGTCAATAAAAAAGAGAGATGGTTCTACAGCTTAATTTAAGTCAAGCTTTGTTTGATTGTACTGATTGGACTGGATTATATACCTTTTTTTTAAGATCTTAAAACTCATGAGGTCAAAGGAACCGCCTGCAGAGCTCAAAGACAGAATTGTGGCAAGGTGCAGATCTGACCAAGGTTACAAAAAATCTTTGTACTTAAGGTTCCTAAGAGCATAGGGGCCTCCATAATCCTTAAGACATTTGCGATGACCAGAACCCTGTCTACAGCTGGTCATCTACAGCTAGTCTGATCAAACAGAGGGTTGACAAGTCTTAGTGAAAGACGTAGAAGAAATCAAGTCATGAGATGGTATAAAGTTGTACAAAGGCAGGCCTTTCACTAGTCTATGCTTTATTGCAGAGGGTCCTCTCCTCAGTGGGAGACACTTGCAAACTAACATCTTGGTTGGGAGACAACCTACTCATAGCTTTTCCAATACAATCCCAACATTAAACCATGGTGGTGGCAGAATCATGCTTTGGGGGAGTTTCTCATCTCCAGGGACGAGATGACTGGTTGAAATAGAGGGGAAGATGTCCTGGACAAAAACCTTCAGAGTACACAGGATCTCAGACGAATTACCTTTCAACAAGACAATGACCCTAAGCATAGAGCTAGAATAATGAAAGGTGGTTTCAGAAAAACAGAGCCCTGATTTAACCCCAATTGAGGATCTAATTGAGACCTAAAACTGGATGTCCACCATTGTTAGCCATCGAACCTGAACTGAAGAGGATCTGCAAGGAGGATCGGCAGAGTAGCTCCAAATCCGGGTGTTAGGGCCATGTGATATTTCAGTTTTTCTATTAGAAAATGTGAACAAAAGGATTTAATAACTAAAATGATTTTAGCAGATTAGGAAGGTCTTTACAGAAAGTCTGAATACTTTCCATAATGAAAAAACACATCTGTGTGTTTTGCAATGTAAATACATTTTCATCTGTTTAACTTCTTTAGACATCATAAAAACTCTTCGATTGCTCTAGAAAAGTTCAGAGCTGAAAAAGAGCCTCTTTATATTCCTAACAGGAAGTTCAACTGGAACGACAGAAAGAGGGATTAGCTCATAGTTGGAGTGACCCAGTTTGTGCTCTTGAAGTGCACTTGAGGTCATTGATGTGCTCATAAACTCCATGAGACACTGGGGTGTTTCTATTTTGTCATTTCACATCTTAGAAAGTTGCTCAAGTGGTTCCGAAAAGCACTTTGGTTGATTTGGTCCTGAAGTAGGCTCCAAAGACAATATGGCATCTCAAAAAAGTCTGGAGTCTGGAGTCTTTTTATAGACAATCCATTCACATTTTCACAAATGATTCAGCATAAATTGTTAAAACAGAGATGACAAACTGCGATATGGGTTTCTCTTTCCATGTAAATAATTTTTCTTTTTTTTTTTTTTTGCTATTTTGAGGGTCAGTATTGCTGTAAAGTACATTTGAGAAAACCCCTTGCTATACAAATTGGTTTACATAGTTACATTGTTTGCAATGTCCATATATTCATAATCTGAGAGCAACATTTTTTAAAAAAAAAGTAATAAACAATATGTTCTGGTCATGCTTTATGACTAAGATGGGATAGACTGTAAATCATACAAGTAATTTGGTTCTCTACCACAACATTTTACTTGCAAATGAGCGCAGACACCTGCTTGTTGAAAAAGTTATTCCAAAATAATTGTCATAAATCGCCTTTTCCCATCTGCTACTGTAATGGTTTCCTCTGGGATTGCTTTGCATAGATTTTTACAACACTCCAACTGGTAGCGATTAACTTTCTTTTAGCCAGAAGAGCTTTAGTCACTTCAGCCACCGATGGAGGTTAAACTCGGTGGATTAGACAGAAGGGCTTCTTCAATCAAGGTCAATGTGTGGAGTTACCTGAGTGTGAGGGTGGGGCTGGGGGGTCAGCCATTCCATAGCATTCCTTTAAGTCAGCTTACAGTATCAGGCAGGTGTAGCAGATGGCTGCTACAAAAGATATTAAACATATTCATTCATTCAATTTCTAACCCGCTTATTCCTGCTGCCAACTCACATCGGGCGAGAAGCAGGGGTACACCCTGGACAGGTCCCCAGTCCATCATAGTATTAAACATATTGATTTTCTATTTTTTTCTACAACAATTATCTGCAGAGATTCTTAAATGAGCATTAATTTAATTTTGGCAATTTACATTGACATTTTCAGACAAATAACTTTACCATAAATGAAGCCTCTATTCTGTTACATTCTGTTCATGCATTTTATATTTTTAGGCAACAAAATTTGATTTGATTTAAGTTTACATTTGTTTTGCTTAATTAATCAATAAAAAATAATTGAAATGCATATGCCTTTAACTGTTAATAAAGTTTTACACATTTATGCTTAGTTATATGGTTGTACTTGAAATTAAAGTTTGATGTGTACCAAGCTATTTTTTTTTATATTTTAGCTATCCCAATCCCGAGCTATTAAAATGATCCAACAATAAATATTCTCATTATAGTCACTTCTTAGTGCTCTTTCATTTTTTTTTATATCTTTTCAACTCATCAAAGTGATGGCAAGCACTTCCTCTTCAAAAAAAAAATCTCAAAGTGTTACCATAAAACATTGATTTTTCTTTTGACCGACTGAACAGCTGAGTCTCTAAGATGTCGAATAAAAGCTAATGTGGTGAACAGCAGATGTGTGCTAGATCATAGATTTAATTCAGTTAAAAAAGATTCTGATCTCAGACTCGGTGAGTGAACATACTCTTCAGTTATATTTACAGGCTAATTAATGTCTCTCTGTTCTTGACAAGGTGCCTATGTCACAGAATGTAACCCATAGACAAAGTGCTGAAGCTTCAACAGCAACAGCCACAACTCATTGCCTCATTGATCTCAAGAAAGGTCATTACTTTAATTAGATGCCATGTCCTTGACAGAAATCTTTAACACATAAAAGTTTTTCAATTAGCACCATTCTGTGAAACTATTTGAATATGGGTTTGGCATAATTCTATCAATCTTTGGAGAAAGAGAGTGCTATTGAGGGATTAATGGTTAGGGATGCTTTGACATTTTCTGGTGAGACAAATACATGTTTAAAGGTTTGTCAGCATCTCTGATACTGGTAAAATAGTGTATCTTGGAGTGATCCTGGTTTAATTCTAGGCAGTAATGAGCGCTTTCCCATTACATGTTGGCCTCTTTCTTCTTCTTCATCATCGGGCAAGTAGGCACATATTACCTTTTCCCAGACACTTCCTCCAGCTCTTGTGGCAGGACAGCTTGACATTACCAGGTTGCCATGTTTAAGGTCTTTCCCATCTATATCTGCAGATTGTGTCATTGAGTTCCTTGCCTTCTCCAGCCACCTAACCCACAATCCACTGGACTCTTATGGTCCTTGCTGCAAGAGCGTTTGACACTCACATGCGAGCTCTAACCCCAGGCAAGGTTCCAGTGTGGGACTTCAGTTACAACATAACAGACGAGGTCATCGGTCCTGTTTTTTTTTTTTTTTTTTTTTACATATGGGTTTCGTCTTTACTGTCCCTGTAAATAACTAAAAAAAAAAAAGATTAAAGTTCAGAAAACCTTGGTATCAAGCAGACAAAGACTTCATGTTTCAATTCAGAATAGTTGTAATTTCACATCTGAATATTTTTTTTACATTTTTTTTTTGTTTTAATTTAGTGGCAATACTTTTGAATGCCGTAGTGGCAAACTTTTGGTGGTATGTATTCTTTCATGACCTTTTTTAGAATATTGATACCATCTAATATAATAAAAGAGTTGCCATTTAAAGTAATGCAAAATTATCCACAGGTGTTCCGCCTTGTACGAGCGCCATTAACATGAAAATAAAAATAAATAAAGAAAAAAGAATGCACTAGTGCCCTGCATGGGGTTTGCTCATTTGGTAAACATTAAATCAGTCTTTTGTCTCTTAACATGGGGATTGGAACCGTGCTTAACAAGTTAATTACCCCATTTGCCTCTTCAAGCATCATTCACTATTAACATTCAGCAAATCCACACAGTGAGCTACGCTTCATTTGATTTGACTTTTTGACCCCAGCGTCTGAAATTTCTTTTGTCTTCATTATTACAAATAACTGCTTGTAGATGAATGCAATAAATAAATATGCAAGGCACAAATATTATTCTCTGCTTGTACACCCATAGTTAAAGTTGATGTGCTCCTCTGTTAATTTAACCAAATGCACACATATACACTTTTACACAGAATAATGTTTCCATACAAGAAAAATCATATGCAAAATAATTGAGATTTTAGATACAAATTGAGCAATTAATGCAATTAAATATTAAGACTTTTTTTACAGCTTTGGGTAGTTTTCAACAATCTTACCCAGAGATATATTGCTCTGCTGCTTTTAATGCTCCTGTCTGACCACACTTTCACCCCCTGAATTTGGGTCTTCGTCATCACCAGAGACTTCAACACAACCATTCACTACACAGAAGTTTGAGCTGAGAAGATCATGTGGCACTTCTAAGTGTCTTTGATCCAGATGTCAGCAAGCTATCCAGAGATCAGAAGCTGAGACTCAAAAGATCCTTCATTTAGTGGTATTACAGTTAAGAGCCAGAGCTTTCATTAGAAGAAGGTGGAAGACGTCCAGTCAGACGATTCAGAGCACTGCATTAAAAGCCTGAGTCAGAACCGGTGCTTGATGCACCTCCTGAGGGAATGCTAAAAATCATACTTTGGCACAATGATCAAAACATTCTGAATTTGCCAATTGTGGGTAAAAGTGAGTCCAAGCAAAAGAAGAGTTTGGCTCCAAAATGCTATAAATACATAAATGTAAGATTGAGAAAAAAGGGGCTTGTTAAATTATTTATTTCTGTTTCAAACCACAATAGATTTTAAGTCTCTAATACCATACACATCAACCTAAAATGTAATAAAAAAAAAAATACATTGAAAGAATAACAAGTAAAGGTGAATTAGAAATGATGGAAAATCCCAAAATCAAACATCAACATCAAGATTGACATTAAAATTTAATTAGAAATTCTTTTGGCAAAGTTTTCAGAACAGCTAAGCAAAATGTTCAAATCAACCTACAAGTGACAAATAAAATCACAGCTACCTGTCACCAACTTCTTCACACAATGGAATTTTCAAAATCAAAACACAATACTAAAATCAATAAAATTAGTGAAAAAAAGTTTATGGGCATTCTTGCTTACACTGCTCCTCCAGCTCATAATTAACATTTTTAAAAGGTCCAAATTAATGATTTAAAATTTGAAACCACATTTAGCTCTATCTAAAACAGAGCAGTCTTCTGTTTTTATTTTTTATTTTTTTTGTATGTTTATAACAGGCCCAGCATGAGGCGATATGACTCAGCATGAGGGAAAAAAACACTCATGCAGCAATTCTTTGAAGTTTTCAACTTGGCGTTCAGGCAGACTGGTTAGCCCAAATGACACGGGAGAAAAAAAAACGAGCAATGTAGATGAAAGTGATTTCACGAAGACAGCTCATTTAGTTTTGCATTAGTTTCAACATTTTTTGCATTTACTGATTTCCTCATGGTAAATACAGCATTCCCTTAGAAGACAAATTAATGAGAGTTTATTAAAGCGGACTCATTTGAAACTGATTAATCATCCCAGGACACAACTTAGGAAAATCTAGTTGTAAATATCAAGCCAATATGATTGCAGTTCTTTAAAAGATTTTGTTAATGAAGGCGATTGTTTTAGGTGTTTCTAGTACGGATTCACAGTTATCAAATTAATTAATCTGTTAATGTATTGTGCTGGATTGAGATTAATGACAAATGTAACAGAAAACAGGAAATAATTAAATAATCAGACGAGTGGGTTGAATGTTCATACAATAGCTGAAAATCAATGTGAAGAAGTATTAGTTTTCAGTCATTTATGATGTTTTGCATTATTAATACATTTTAACTATCTATTTATATATTTATTCTGTTTATATAGTTATATGTTTATTCTGCTTGTGAGGTTGTGCCATTTGAGTTTATCCAGACTTTTCTAGCTCCCTCTGACTGGAAAAGTTTACCTTTGTATCACAGAAAAGCTGTTCAAACAAAGATAATTAAAGAAGGTCATAAAAATGATATAACACATTTCTAGTACTGCAGTACATGTGCAGTACTTCACAGATCAATGCACAAGTGTAATCTTAAATGGAGGGTGCAGATGTCCTTCTGATGCTCATTTTGGCAGAAAAAGAGAAATAATAATTAAAATGTTTTTTTTAAAAATGTATTATTGGTGCAGAGACTATAGTAGGCCTACGACACAGCTTAAAAAAACAACTAAAGGGAAAAGTACATGTAGAGAAGGTGTATACCTTCATGTAATGTACAGAGAGGCCTCAAATTTAGCCTTGTGTGTAGAATATTCCATTTTTACAAAAAAAGGTATATTATTAAGTGCTTGCATTTATCAGGGTTCAACATTATTAAAACAAAAAATAGACTCCAACCATTTTCATCAGATTAAAATACAGACTGTACAACAATTGCACGCCCTGTGCTGAACTCTCATAAATATTCTAAAAGACATTTTGATTCAATCGTGGTGGCATCGTCTATTTTTGTGCCTTTTGTTTGCGTGATGTTTATGAAGCGTGTGACTCACGTTTGATTTCATCCAGAATGGGGGAGGGGTGGAATCTGGTCTTCTTTAAATCACTAAAAAAGCAAAAAAAGTTGAATAATGCCGTCCTCATTCCATCAGTTGTCATATATTAATGTGGATATCCAGCACTATACTTTGGTAGAGAGTATGTCATTGATTAGAACTTAAACATCTGCTGTTATAGCTACAATTATGGTTAATTACACTCATAATTGAAAAGCACATTACATCAACGAGTTGTATGCTACAAAATAGCAAGTTACTGTCATGAGTGACCATATGAAAAGCAAAATGATAACCCTCGTTGTGGTCTGAGATAAAAAAAAAAGTCACCGTGTCTCCTCGTTTTAATTTTTCCTCTGTCAGTTATTGAACATCGCTGCGAGCACTGGAGCAGATCTATCCGCCTTGCTCTCTAATTCCCCAACTTCAGCCAGGACTGTCAAGCTCTGGCAACCCCATATTTGCCTGGCAACGACATTCGAACAAATGTTTCGAGATAAAACTGATCCTCTCACCGTGTGACTGAGCACACCAACAATAGAACAACACCCCAGCCTCTGCCAATGAGCAGCAGATGTAGAAAGTTCATCCAGAAATTTGCATTTTGTCATCAAATTACTTTTTTTTGTCAGTTTGTTACATATCAACATGCTTATTCATCAAAGCCACCCTGCCAATAACATAACAGTATATTTATAGCTCCAATATCACCTCTCTAAACAAACTGAACTGCAACATGGCTGATAATAGACTAGACTAGACTAGACTAGAATAGAATATTAACAAATAAAACAAATTAAATTAATACCCAAATCTCGTGAGAATGCATGCAAATGGCATCTAATAAATACAGTCTTACTTTAAAGTAACATAATATTTTGTTATTGAAAATTCTGATAACTCATTATTATGAGAACTCTGGGAGCAAGTATGGCAGAAATTTGAAACTACACAAGGAAAATACACATTTATTTAGCTTTAAAACACTGATAATGCTGAACAGCTAACAAATCACGCTGGAGGAAGGGGGAGGAGAAAACCCTGAGAGAGTTTGCTCTCAGGACCCAGAACCAAAACGTTGTTGTCCACTGTTATGCTGCCTCATTCAACTCCCTATTGTGATGCAACTTCCTGTTCTATCTCAGACATCAATATTCTAAATATTTGTTTCTATTACAAACTCTAGTGATGTGTAAGGTAGGTGGAGGGCTGAGTTCTTTTCATCTAAGCACCCCGATAGCCATTCTGGAGCAATGGAAAGTCAACAACCCTGTGGATCAGAACTGATGGGCTTTGGGAGATGGGTGAATCTAGAGGGTCGATGTGTGCCAGTGGATGTAAGGCTAAGGAAGGTTGAGGCAAGTCCGCAAGACTGAGTTGGAGCAGAGCAGTAAGTGGAGCCAATACAGTATATGTCATCCACGACACTCTCCCACATCAGTCCAAGGAAATGGCTGTCTTCTGTGCAGAGGGGGTAGAGGCAGGCAGGAAATCTCTGTCCATGTGAGGAGCAGTAACATGTCTCTGATGAGGTGCAGCATTGGGCCATCTTGGCTAGTGGCCATGTTTCTGCAAATATTACTGCCGGCCCCAGTCTTGGGGCTGTGACTGGCCTTGTTACCACCACCCCACTGTGGTGTTCTCCAGGTGCTGGAGTGTATGAGCTTGTCCGTGGGTTCCTGTAGTCCAGACTGCCAAGCAGCAGTGCAGATAGACTTTTCCTTGGGTAAAAGGTAAAATTCAGAATGCCAAGGATCTGCAGAAGAAAAAGGGTAAACCAAAAAGCTCTCCATGGTTACTTGTTTGTTGTTCTTTTTTAGTTCATTGGTCTGTTATTCTGTCATGCTGATGGAGCTGAGGCAAGCACGGAGGCTGCGCAGTTCATGTTTAATGAACACAAATAATGTCAAGAGTTCATGGAACAAGGAGCACCACATAAATTATATACAAAAGGAACACTGTGAGCAGGGGGAATAAATAGACAAGGCAATCTAGACTAACTATGAAGTGAACAAGTGCAAACTAATAACAGAAATGACGATCAGGTGGAACAGGACTAATTAAGGAAAAGAGCACAGACATTGGGAAACATGGAACATCGAGTCCTAACATTTGCAGGAAATTACGTCCTCAATTTTTGAAAGCCATAATTGTGTCTTGTCTCTAACAAGTCTGTTTTGTGTTTGTTATTTTGGTTACTAGCCCATTTAATGGAAGGAATTCCCCACTAAGTACTAAAATAATTGCAGCATCTTCTTGTTTTTGAAAGATTATCTGTATTTGCACATTTATACAAGGATAATTAAATACTTGTGGTCACATTTGATTGCATTGTTGAGCCAAATTATGCTAAGCTGTGGTTTGTCAGATCCAGTATCTCTCGCATAGCTTCAGATAATTGATGGCATGCTTATGCATAAATTCAGAGCAATGAATATTTGAATGAATGCAAATTGTTCTGAGAGCCAGAATCTCACTATTAGGATTATCATGTGACCCCTGGATGCTGCACAAAGCTCTGCTGATTACCTCAGCGCATTAACAGTTGTTATTCCTCTCGATTGCTAAAGGCTGTTAGGCTTTATCAGCAGTTATCTGTCCAATACAATTACCGCTGTGATAGGAGAGAATAAAGTTACAGAGGTCACGATGCCCAGATGCTAATTGTAGGGAAATATATAGCTATAAAGGTTTATGCGCGCATTCTCCACCAATATGAAGTGAAATTTGTAGCTATAAAAGTTTGTGCGCGCATTATCCACCGATATGATGTAAGGGAATATATGGTGCAATAGCTATAAGGGAATTGATTATACCTGAGGGTATAATCGGTGATTCAAATGAGTCGACTCAGTGTCTCGGACAGTGCATCGGAATCATTTGAACACACGTGACTGTTGTCCAAAATACGCAACGTAGTTACTGTATATTAAGGAAAACTCATCAGTTTAACTCAAATGGAATTATTTAAAGGTTTTAGATAATTTAGAAGGTTTGAATGTTAATAATCTCCACCAACTGTACTATAAATACAGTAAAATCAATCTTAAGAGCACGGTAGCAAAGATCTACAGAATAATGCAACAACTTGCAAACATTACGAGATACTTCTCTTTTATTATAAAAGTAAATATTTATTGGAAAATATTCAAGACAGACAAATACTATTCTAACAAGTAGCTAGCACACACACACACACACACGCATTCACATTCATACAGATGTAAGAGAGAGAGTGAATTCTGGGTTTCAGACATTTAGCAAGGAGCTGACTTAAGAACCATCAATCAGGCATTAATTTCAACTTTGCATTGAGTCATTAGACAAAGCTAATTAGACTAGAACAATGCACCAGTAAAGTAACCGATTCTGGAAGAATGTTACTTGCGCTGAAAGTGATTCGGTGTCCCGTGTCTTGCTTCAGATGTCCTTTGTGAAGAGATCGTTCGATGAAGAAAGTCGGTCGCTTACAACATTGAACTTTAACGGAAAGGAATGAAAACGAGTAAAAGTGTCGCTCTGGTTGAAAGTCTTTCGAACTTTGAGAAACTACGCAAAACTTCTTCTGCGCCTACGAAAAGCTTGGGCGGAGGCGACTCGTGTGTCCTCCATTGTCCTTGTTGCTGGAAGCGTTGTTAGGAAGGCTTTGATCTTCTTCTGTTTCTTTCTGCTTCTGTTCTTTCTCTTTCAACTTAACAACTTAACAACTTCACAACTCTTTCAAACTCTGTGAAACTCTGTGAAAACTGAGATTTGAATTCTGGTACACATGTTTTAAAGGGTGGTTCAGACCAATAGCGTGTCTTTCTGAAAGTTCCTCCTTGAGGCGGTCCTATCCAATCAGATGGCAGTTCCTGTACTTTTCTCCTTGAGGGAGGTTCTGTCCAATCAACAACAGTCTAACACACTGAAAATCCCGCTAAAATTAACAAAGGAAAGCTTGAACAGATACATTATTCTATAGTTCTTCTATCGCATTAAGTAACTAATCAAAAGCAAAACTTCATCAGAATAAAGTGGGAAAACCATCATTCACACACACATCCATACATGACTATGAATATTCCTGTTACTTGATGTGAAGAGGTTATATTTAAATGGTTCCTGCAGGATTCAGCTCGTACAACTCATATACAATTCATCTCATATAAAGAAATTATAACAAAGTCCAATGTATATCTGTATACATGAAGCCATGTGGTTGTGAGTCATTTTGTATTGTTTGATTCACTGTTTATTAGTTGTTCCTTTAAATGATCCTGAGTTTGTGTGCCTGATCTTGTGGGCTGTTGGAGAGATAATGGGTTCGTTTGAGATTCATGAGGCATATCTTTAAAAGGGATGCCATAAACAGTTGTCCTTTGACCTCCTGTGCCTAGCACGGCTAGGGTTTCGGGGTTGAATCTAGTTTAATGGTCTATGGGGACCATAAAGCATTGTAATCTGGACTAGCGATCAGTCACGAGGTCCTTGGAGGTAGTGTGTCGAAGCATTCTTGAAGTCTGTCCTAGGTTTGTCTGCATTATCTTGCCTTAGACCCTACATAATTAACAGTCTAGTTGCCTTTTGGAGACGTTCATGTCAACAGTTAAAACATATATTCATAGGTTCATATAAAACTTGACGTATATGTTGATTTTATGTTTTATATTAGATTGAATTTAATTTACCTTGAGGGTCAGGTAAATTACTACACTACATAGCAGGACAATCTCCTAAAACTACCGCACAAATATCATTGTAATTATCCCTTATTACCCAATTTCTGGTCCAAAGTTTGTGTGACAATGTGCCATGATTGAACCATGAGCGCCAACGAGACATTTCACATCTGACTGAATGAGTGCTGGCAATAAAAAAAGTTTCGCCCTGCCATATCAGATGTGTTTTTTCCAAGAAAATTGACCAATGAAAGCTGGTTCTTTTGATAACGTGAGTAGGACGTAAAATAACAGTTTGATGGCACTCATGCTACATTTTCATAGCGTCTCCACTTCAATAGCGTGACATAGAGCCACCAATAAATAAACCGCTTGAGGTTCATGATTTTTTTTTTAATGTGTTCTTTGATTTCTTCTCTATTGTCATCTTTTCTTTCCTGTTTCCCCGTGTGGCCTGGAGTGCATTTGTTGTACGTGTCATTGCATCAATATTTCTCCACCCAGGCAAAGAGCCCCCTGCTGAGGTCATCCGAATATTTGTGCGAATCTCAATTCAAACTGATGTGCTGGAGCCTTTATTCTGCGACAGGGATGCGCATTTAAAACACAGCGATGCCTGAGCAAACAAATGACTGAACAACCTGTGACAATAAAACAACTGCACAAGCAGCAATCCTTCAAAATCCTTCAGTTTAATGGTTAATTGCAAATGAAAACCTAATAAGTGTGTAAACTTTTCCTAAAATAGCATAGCAACATGCAAAAGAAAATTAATTGACCATTAGATGGAAAAATGCACAAAAGAACCACCAAAAAACAACATTTTCTTAAGAGACCCCAAAGAACTGTCTAGCTTCCCTCCTGAGAGCTTTTTATACACAGCAAACACAGCCTAAAAATAGCCCAATGTAGCTCCATCGAAAGCTCAGACCGAATGTGCCTTCCATGTGAGTTATAGCCCTCATTTAAGCAGTGCTCTGAGGAATGATCTAGAACCGAGGAGGTCTTCAGCCACACCAGAGAGACGAGAGCTAAAACAGCCCAAGTGAATGAGAATTGATCATGGGCTCCGTCTCAGCGAGAAATCTATTCTGGATATCGGCTGACAGTTCAATATGTCTGCTATAGGCCCTCTCAAGGAAAATAAGAAGATCTAGTGCATACAAAGGAATGTGGTGTGATTGCGAAAGCCACTGGGAAATCTCAGACACAATGCTTCCTTTTGTTAGTGTTCTTTCTTAATTTTCTGTTCTTCAGTGGATTGGAGGAGGCTTATAGGCTATCACAGCACCATAGAAAATGAGAAGAATGACAGTGAATGAGAGAGGGAAAATGAGAGCCTTCTTCACAATGCTCAAAAGTGCTGAAATGAACTCATACAGAAGCTTATTAAACCATACAGATTGATGCTGCTAATGAGCTTTGAACCAAAAAAAAAGATATTTTATCAATTTCTCAAAAAAGGCAACAGAATCTGGTTATTTAATTCCTTAATTAACTGATTAGTCAGAATGACTCAGAATTTTTTAATAAAACTTGCAATGATAAGTGATCTCATTGTGCCAGAATTATGAATACTTTCTGAAATACAGTGTTCTAGAGACCAGCAACATTTGGTGTTGGAAATAGTGGAAAATATCTTGTGCTTTTCAGAAAACTGTTCTACAGGAGCCGGTTTTCTATAAAAAAATAAAAGCTTAGTAATATTTAGACAGGGGGCTTTATGAATCATTGGAAACTGGAAAAGTGCAAATGCTTTTTTTCTGTCCATTTCCAACTCCTATAAGTGATACAATGCAACAGTGACAAGCACTGACCGAAGACATGTAAACCAACAAGCCATGATAGGTTCATTGATTTCAGACATGATAGGTTCATTGATGTTACTTTGGAAATACACAACTCCATAAAAACATTCAGGAGAACCTCCCCAAAATGCACATGATTACTCCATACTGCACTTTTTTACTGTTGAAATGCATGACAGAGTTTAACTTAATTACATTTTGGCTCTCTATCTCTCATTCTTACTGCAGTAAGAAAAGTAAATATGTGCAGACTAGGGTTAAAATAAATCAGAAGGGGCACACCCTTGTAAACACTTCAAATCCTTTGCTATTTCACACGAAACCTTTACTCTCAGTGAGACTAAACACATCTGGGTCATTCTGTATCATGTATTTGTTACACATGCCCAAGATGGAATAAGTCAGTGGAGCGAATGACCACAAAACAGGCAGATTCTGGTCACAGAGCAATCGATTATATCCCTTATATTGTTGTTTTAGGTTAATTCAACCTAGCCACCTGGCTGCACAAAAATTAAGTCATAGAATTTAAAAACAAAATATATCATCAAAAGTATTATATAATTAAAAAAACAATAGAGCAGAAATGTTTGTTATTGTTCGTATCTTGAATTTTTCTTCGTATCTTGAAGCAAAAAATTTCCCGCGAGACCTTTTGCATCTCAAACATTTCGTAACTCAAAGCATTCGTATCTCGGGGTGCTACTGTACTTTGAGTAAGTAAAATTAGTAGCAAAAAACAAAGACTTCAAGAAAAAAACTAACTTTCAAACCTGTGTTGGGAAATTGGCATTAGACACAGTTGTATTGAAAGATTCAAATGACTAAATGTAATTTAACAGATAAAAAGGAGCACCATGCTAATCTGCTATTTTTTTGAGAATGCGTGATTAGGTTTAGATGTTTTATACCAGTATAGTACTTAAAACTGATTTGTATGCCGAAGCATTGGCAAAAAACGTTCAGCTCTTTCTTTCCTGATGGGTGTTCTAACCGCTGGCATGAGACCGGGGCACCCAGAGACCCATCCATTACACCCCTGTGGCAGAATTAACTGCAGCAGCGGAGGTCAGCACAGGTCATTCTGCTAAATATTTCATGAGTCTCATAGATTGGGGTTATTCATCAAACAGCTTTAATAATGCGAACATACTTTTACACATAGCAAGAGTCCCATGGATGATAAAATTCAACACAAAGTGAAATATTATATATGCAAATATGTATATTTCCCCATACTGGCGTTTGTACAGAAACTTGGATAATTAGCCCAGGTGACATTGTCAATGGGCAAAAGGTGATTTAATATATCCATGTGTGAAATTGCCATTAGAAGAGGTGAAGGTGAAAACTGCCACACTTGAGGGATAGAATGAATAAAGTAATTCATCAAATTGTAAAATGGCCTTTGGAAAAGGCAAAATTCATGGAGAAAAAGAAAGCAAGTCAAGCATTTCCATAAATTACCAAAACACTCCTCTATAGCGCCTCTTTAGCGCTATTAGCAAGGCCGGGCATGTGACTGCACTGCCTTATGGGTGCGTTTTCTTTAAGAGAGTAATTTTGTGTAGATTTAGGTAGAGCTACCCATAGGCTTTTAATGAACACTCAAACATTGGATTTACTCACAAACACAACCTAACAATGTTAAGAGGCCACTGAGGGGCTTTATCTCCTGTATATATTTTTATAGCATATATTACATTTTAAAAGTCAAAAGGTAAAGGCGTATTCAGTTCCTGGTATCAGCATCCCTTTTTTAGATCTACATGTACATGCACTCAATCTGTATTTCCTACAAATACCAGAGTTCATCGGCTGTATGTGAAGAGTCAATGGTCAAGACTCTGTCACTGAAATCAAACCACCTCAGATAGAAAGGAATGCTGAAGTGGACAGAAGATTAAAGACCATCACAATGATTATTGAACAAAGTGTTTAGACCCAGTGCCAAAAAACACATTTGTCAAACTACGAACATAAATGTCATGTTGCACTTAGATACAATATGCAACTATTTAATCAGAGCAAGATGTGCATTTATCTTTATTCAACCACAAGACAAAAATAGGGCCATTTTATGGGGAATATTACATACTTTGATGCCATACATTGATCCTGTTGACCACAGTTGAGCTTCCAGCAGTTGAGGCAGGTACCTACAAGCTTGTACGGACAGTTGATCAAATTATCTTGTCATTACTAATGATTTTTAACAAAATAAACATATTTAATAGAAAAAGTTTTTTTTCTTTATTTTTTAATGTCTTCTGTCTTTTCCATTCTCACCTCCTGATATTGTCATGTGACCTTTGTGTTTTTCTCCCTCTTGCTAGCGTGTGTTTGTTTACTTCCTCTCTCCACCTTCGTCTCACACGTCTGGTCCCTTGTCTTTCATAATCTCCTTCCCTCATGTGTTTCCAGTCATGTCATTATTGTTGTGTATGAATCACGCCATTGGTGTAAGCGTGTTTTCCCCAGCTGTAACTTGGCTCCCTGCCTTTTGTGAGTTCCAATAATTATAATCATAATTATTCCTGTTTTGTTTATTTTCTTCTGTGCCTTATTTCTCTTCTAGTTGTCACTCCACTGGAGTCCAGTTTAGGGTTGTTAGCTTTTCCTTTCATGGTTATATATTTAACTAATAAATTGTATTGTTAACATTGTGACCTCAGTCACATTATAGCTTTTCCGCAGAAAATGTTTGCTATAGTTTCCCAGGTTTACATCAATTTTTTCCTCAGTTTCTTTGTTATCCAAGAACACCAAATACTGTAGTTGTTATCCCATCTAAATAAATGATGGATGTTGTGGTTGCTTATATATAATATGCTGTAGTAAAAAAAAAAAAATATAATAAATAAATGGCTACGGCCAAAAAATAGTCTTTAAAAAAAAAGTAAACCTGAAAAATCCATACAAATGTCATTTGTCCGTTCATAGTAAACATCAATTTTGTACTCATTGTTATTCTTGAAACAGATGTTAAACATTCTTTGAATCCCTTCACATCAGGTCAAGCACTCAAACGTTTTCAGTAAATTCCAGAAGATTTGGTTTTTCCAGCTGCCAGTGATAATGGAGAGAGCTTGTGCCTCTGTTATGCCCGCAGGTGTGCCATTATGCAGCGCTTAACAGTGTGCCAGGGAAGCAGCCCATTAAACACAGCCGAGGATGGAGACGCATCCCAATAGGGAGGGAGACTCAGTCCAGTTAGCATATTTCCTCTGTCTTAATGCAACAATACAATGTATGGGGATGAGTCAGGGCTCATCGCGGTGTGGAGAGTGTTTTAGCACTTAAAACTAGAGATTCCTGTTATAAAATAAAAGAGACATGCTGCCAATTCAACGTTGGCAAATGGGTTGATCTGTGAGCATGGAGTTATACACAAAGTGTCTAGGGTTCAGCAACAGAATCTAAACAGCAGTTGTATCCACACACAAACACACACACGCGCACGCACGCACACACACACACACACACAAAAAAGCGTACACAGTGTCTAAGTACTACATAAATGTGTTTGACCCAATTCAATTAAAGCAGCAGTTCCAGGAAACATCAAAACGTGATCTAAGAAAGGAAAGTACACAATTATGTTGATTATTGATAATTAAGCAATGTAAATTGTGCCTTTATACTGAAATCTGTTTAAAAGCACACTTGACCCTGGTAATGTTATATTTTTATATATATATATAGGTAAAAACCAGCTTTGAAATTTAATTTCTAACTTATTATTTACTAAGTTATAATAAATGAGTGTTTCAACTGATTTGACTGGTTCACAATCATTTGAACCACCAGGAACTATTTAATTTACATTACTTTTGCATAATTGTTGAAAAATAATGTAAAGTACTTAATTCATTGAATACATATACACCAAATATTATTGAACCAATTAAGTGACCCAAAGTGCCTGGTGGTGTGAATGGGCAATTAGTCATGACGTTTGATGTCCGGCAGCCTGATGGTTTACATTCACTAAACCAGTAAGACCATCTGCTTTGTGCGTTTCGATAAAAGGGGCTTTCACACCTGACTCGTTTAGTTCAATTAAAACAAACTAGAATTCTCCTTCCCTTTTAGTTTGATTTTAGAACTCTAGAATGCACCAAAACCAGACTCAATGAAGTGGTCTTGGGCCGGCTCCAAACGAACTCTAGAGTGGTCAGTATGTGGTGATAGAAATCTGATCTGAACTAAACACAAATGAAGACAAAAAACAAATGCTTTTAGAATAAATACAGCTACCGTACTCGCTTGTGAGTGGCATTATGGGTTCCCTTTTGTCTGTTTGCATGGCAGCATTGTCATGATAGCCCAGTAGTTTGTAATCAGAGCATCATTTGCAAAGTGATAAATACTAATGATACAGTAAAACATGCCAAGGATCAAAATAACTGAATACTAAATTTCAGGGGTTTTACCCTACTCTATTTTTATTGAAAAAAAAGTACATAAATAAATGAAAAGGCACAACACAATGATATAGAGAATATAAATATATGATCTGAAAGAACACATTCATGAAAGAACAGATCTGGTACAGTTCAGAAGTAACTCCTTGAGTGGTACGTCATAAATCTCAGCATCATCAGATCCAGAAGCTTATCACCCTCTGCACATTTGTTTTAATGAATGTATAAGCAAAAAGCTTGCCACACAAATCAGGTTAGCCTGAAACAAACCATGACCTTTTTTACATCCCAACGCCAGAGAGCCCCAGTAAAGAGGAAAAGGAAACTTCTTTTTTAAGAGCTCTCAACAATGAAGGGTGAGTTTCTAACAGAATGAAATGTATCAAGTGGTCTATAGTGAGAAGGCATCAAATGGTTTCTATGGAAACTCTTTTGAGGAAGTTAATCAAATGCTGTGATGTGCTTATCAGGATTCTTTGGGATTGTGGAGGGTGCTTGTGAAATCTCACTCTCATAAACCTGAGAAGAGCTCAGGAAAAGTCTCTCAATCCATATAAGCGGTTCTGGTAGATTACTGTATGTGTTTCATGTGAATGTGTTGTCTTGTTTCTAAATCTAGAATTTAGACGTTTCTGTTTTTGTTCACAAATATCAGGGTGAACACGTAAACAAGATTTATCTCAGTCTAAAATACTCAACAATGTTGTAGTATACTGTAACCCACAATATTGTAACAGTCAATGTTTGACAGATCACCCAATAACAACTAAGGATCCGTTGTTTCAAAATAAAACAGAAAAAAAATGACTTTCTTCTGAATAGAAAATCAACATTTTTTGTTTCTCAGATATTTTTTCAATGTTTCTTTTATTCGCTGATCTTGTATTCTATTTCTTTTTTCTCTAGCAGCAAAAATTATATCATTGTGTGCAGGGGTACATGTAATATGTATACCAGATCTCATATAGGCTTAGAAAACAAGTTTATTTAAATCGGATGAAGATATTTAACTCTGCATTAGAAGCTGATTTTGTTAGCCACTGTCTCAATGTAATTCAACAAGATAAACAAGAATGAACGCCTGATGTATTGAATATTTCTTCAGTGTATTCTCCACATATCCTGAGCAAGTACTAACATCTATAAATATATTATAATACATTTTTACCATTTTTACCCAATCTAAAAATATCTTAGTACAGATGATATTCATTGAGCTAAATAAAAAATAATTACGAGGTAAAACTGTAGCATGCATGTTTAAACATTAACAGTTTTTTAGGAATAAAAGATAACTTCTTGCTTAGATGGAACTTGTACTGTCTTTGATGTAGAACCAGAGGCTTGTGGTTCAGTTTGATGAGACCTATTACCTATTAATACCTTAAAATATAATGTTGTCGTCTTTCGTCACATGATTATTATTACTATTATTATTATTTTTTTTACTTTGTCTGAGCAGTAGTGTGTGAAATATTATGGGGAAAAGAAGAATAAAACTTTTGTTTGTCAATTAAAAGTTGGTGAAAACTTCCATCCGAAGCTCTGCTGTCTGAGCTTGTTATTCCCAGTTTAAAGACTGGAGCTGGAGCTAATAGGGCTTTCTCAGCCATGCGAAAAGCTAATGCTTCCATTAAAATAACATTCTGCTTTAGACAGACTGGTTCTGCAGTAACCATCTGATTTAAAACATTGACCAAATTTATGTACTTATTTTTCAACATCTTGAGGGAAGAAAATAAAAAGGTTAATATATAAAAATAGCCCACAGCACGATTCTGACTGTAGACTGATGGTAGCGTCATCTTCATCTCTTAGAGATGACCCAAACTAAGGGCTTTTTCACACCGCTGTGAAGCAGCCCATTAGAAGCTAGAGTTCAGATGGGTTTATATCATGTGAAAAAGATTCCAGTAGCAATTGCATCAAAGGGAGCTTATACATAAGCTGACCAGAAAATATAAACAATTTAATGTAGACATAGCTCAATCAAAAATAGATTAAAAATTAGTTTGATGGCAAAATTGTCTAAAAATGAGATCACACTGGTTGTTTACAGCACATTATGATGCAAATGTATGCATATATGTCTGAAAAACAATGACTAAGGTTTTGCAAAAAAATGCATATTTTTGGACGGAACCCATCTTAATCAGAATGCGACAGAGGTTGACAGAGATCTCGTTTTGGATTGTTGCTGTAATTTCAGTATCAGTAATTTATCAAAATGGAAAGTCCAATATATGGAAACCGATTTTAGCTATTTTATCAAAATGCTTTCAGCCACAGCAATAACACTATAAGTTTCTTTGTCAAAACCAAGACACTCTGGTTTTCATAGAAAACAGAACACATGGCCAATACATTTTTTCCAGAGAATATGGATGAAAAAAAAGTCAATAGGATTGGTGTTTAGATTGTCCATTGCACATTTACTGACATTGTGACTGACATCCTAAATTATAACATTGATTCTGTCTGTGTAACCAGTTCCTTTACGTAGCCCAGTGATTGGGGGGAACCTTGTTTTAGGTGCGAAGCACAGGTGTTTCTTCTTCCTCTTTCACCATCTTGCATATTCTTTTTTTTTTTTTTTATGTTGCCTGGCACTGATCAAAAGTTCCATCAGTCTTGTAAATTGTGTGCGTCTTTTGCAAAAAAGTGTCAGAAAAGCTAGTACAATCACTTAATAGCTAGCAAACCTTCATACTAGCCAGCAAATAAATATACTATTAGTTTTCACAGCTTAAAAAAATGACTTGAAGACCTTTGTTTTTTCTGATCGCAGAACACCGAGAGCTAAATGGTGTGATGAGAAAAGGGTATTGAAGCAATTGAGCATCATGTAACTAAGAGGAACTAGACTGACATTGCGGAGTGATGCATCTTGAGTAACTTGTCCAAAGCAAGCCTACTAAGAACCAATATTTTAATCCAATAAAAGTAGCATTAGTTGGCTGAGACTTTATAACTCAAGAAACATTCAAACAACAGTGCACTCATCAGAAACAGCAACAATGTTGATTGTCATCAGAATATTTAAAAAAACTTTTGTAAATGAAATATCTAAAGTACTTAAGTCAAACAAGGAGCTGCATTACTGGTCATAGAGGAGCAGTTTGCAACTTAATCATGGCAGTGGTGGCAAAAAAAAAAAATTACAGGGATTTGTTGATTACACACACTCAGAAAAGGAAAATCAAGAACAATGTGCTGAACCAAAGCAACATGCAGAGGAAATGTGCCATTAGTGAATAAAAGTGTGCATTACCCTCATTCTATGTCATTAAAAACTGGCTTGTTAGAGTTGAAAATCATTTTGCTTCCATTTCAGTCAAATGTAAACAGCAGCATTTCCAATATTCTGACTGCATAGTAAATAATTATTACATATAAATAACATGTAAATAATTATTACAAATCCAGCTCAAAATGAATTCATTTTTACCAAACTATAGGAAATATATCAGCAAACCCTCTCGTTTCTCTCCGACACATACACACAACAGCCTTAATCTGCAATGAGGCCTCTTCGAATGCTTCATGGCTAATCTGCTGAACAGGATTTTCCATACTGGTTTAGCAAACATGTTTTGGATTAAAGCCATTCTATTACAGAGCAAGCCCCTGATATAAATGGTGGAGGGGTGCAAAAAAACTAACAAGACTTGAGCCATGTTTTCTCAATAGCCTTTAAGAGTATTTGCTGCTCTGTAAGGGATCATATTCAGCTGAGAATAAAGGAGAATTCCTAAAATGGGACTTTATGGGATTATGGTGGTTGTGGGTGAAAAGCGAACATTTCTAGAGTTAAGAGTTTCTGCTTCAATGAGCTTAGCAGGGTTTTATAGAGAGTGACAGCCAAAGAGGTGCAGGAGACTGCCTAATTAGAGGTCAAGCACCATTATTAATAAGATTTGATAAAAATCTTTACTTAGCTTGTATCAAAGAAAAGTCACATTTTATTGGACACAAAAGGCGGCTACAGTGCTATGTAAAAAAAAATAAAAAAACATTTCAACATTCTCTACCAGACACAAACAAAGCAAAGGTAAAAAAAAAGTTTACATTTGTGTAACCTGTTCTTATCATGACATATGGATTGCCGATGGGAGTCTTGTGCCACTATAATTAAGCTCTTGGAAACAACAATTAGTAATTATTGCACTGTCTTTGAGTGACACTTCTCATTACGCATCGATGATAGCGCTTTAGGCTCCACACAGAAATCCATTGTCCAAAAGTTGCTGGTGGTGTGATCCCATGGAGCAATATAATTGGTCTCAAAGCAGACACACTGTGAACAAGAGCAGCGTGTCCATTAATCCAGACATGTTTGAGGGCCAGATTCAGCTCTACGGTTTCTACTCGGATGATATTTCCAAAGGGAACCGAAAGCCTCCGCATGTACAGAGCTTGTTCACATCTTTCAGGCTGAAAGACCAGAATGGCTTGGAACAGGAAGCGGTTTTCTTGTTGATGTTCCCTCAGCAAAAGAAGATTGTGTGCTTTCCTGACTGCACCATTCCTTTTTATTATGTTTGTAGAAGTTTCAATTGTAAGAGTTTGAGGGCAATGTTGTAGTTGAAACACCTCTCGGCATTCGTAAATTTCACATCAGTACCAATTTATCCCCAGTATAAACCCAAATTTAATCTTTAGAACGTGTTTTATTAGTAATCCAAGGAAAATCAAAATAATACTCACAAGACTAACCAATATTGTAATTTTTTTATTCTCTAAAAATATTGCACTTAAACAGTGTGTTGGTCCAACAAGGTTTAGATGCACTCAAAGTAAAACAATTAAAAAAAATAAATCTGAAGAATAATTATAGTAATGCTTTAAAATAGTTGCACACATTCACCTGATTATTTGGTGAGAAAGCAAGTCACTAATGCTTTAAAATAGTGCTCACTTTAAATAAGCTCTGAAATAATATGAGTGTACCAAGTGAAAATCATGATGTATGCAATTAAATGACTTAAATTCCAGTGCACCAATAATTAATGCACTCAAAAGTTTTTTTTTTTTTTTAGTTAACAAAACTTATATGAGGAGTTTTTCAGTAAATGCCTCTACACCGCGATCCGAATTGAGATTTGGATGAATCCTCGGATGGCTTCTCAGTAGGTTGCTCTTCCTCTGGGTCAAGGAAATGTTGATGCAATGACGCTCCCTGCCCGAAGATGGCTTTTAACATCGACTCCCAAATCCATGGCAATAGCGCACCACAAATCCTCTCATTGATGACACTATGTCAAACAGCTCCCTGTGATCAGCCTCCAACATTAGAAACTGCTCGACATCAGCTGTTGTTTCGATGTGTTTTTTGATTTCTTGTCAGTCTTATTCTTGCTCTTATTATTTTTCTCTGCAAAGTCTCTAAGAAAATAAAGATTGAGCGCCACTGAGCGTACACTCAGGTCATTTACGAACGTCTTTCTCAGTCTTCAAAACAGCCACCTTTCATTAGTCATTCTCCTTGCCAAAAACCAATTTTAATATGGCAGAGTAAAACTTTTTTTGTTTGGCACCACACATACATATGTGTGAGCTCTCATTAGCGCCCAAAACTTCGGAACTAAAATTTGGATAGGTGTGTAGAGGTTTTCTGATGGAGCTCCTGTGCTTTGAGACCAGGTAGGTGTTTTCCAAGGGATCCTCTGGAAGATCTGTTGGCAGGTGAGTATCAGCCACCAGACAAGAATACAGCAACACACCGGCTAGATGGCCAACTGATGTTATCCACTCAACGATCGCGCACCAACAGCCACACTCAAAGAACACTCTTAGACATCTGGAGAGCAAGCACAACACAGGTAAGTAGAAGGAGGTATAGCAGCGATGGAAGCAGGCAAACGGAGGAGTCCAGGAAGTGACTGCAAGAGATCAACATCGACGGTGGACACCAGCAAACAGAGTTTCTCTGCCAAGGGGTTGATAATTGTGATAAGCAGACGAGGTAATTGAGTTCAGGTGAGTATTTAGGGAAGTATTGCAGGGCCGGGCAGATGGCAGTGGGGAGCTTTTTGAAATTGACAAATAACAGAAGCTCACTGGAGATATAAAAAAGTTGACGGGAGACAGTTAGAGATGACATCCTGGCACCTCCTGAGTTTTATTTTTTAAAACTGCATTTAGTTTTGTGTATTTAAATTCAAAGTTTTCTGGAAAAAGCAATTTTGCACAACATTCTGCCTCTTTTCCAAACTTAAAATCAACTTTTTTACCTGAAACTTGTTCAAGAGTGCAGAAGAAATGTGTTGTAAGCACATACAAATATGCTTCTGTTTATGACTCCAAGAATAAACAAAAAAAAAATCATTAAGTTTTTTTTTTTTTTGCTTTCCATCATTTTGCTCTTTTTCAAAGATGTAGAATTGTTGCTCTTTTTTCTTCTTCATTTTCTTCAGATCATTTCCACTTGAGCTGATCTATGAATATACAAAACCATCAGCCAACGACGGCATTCATTCCAACAATTCAGTCACACACTACTGAAACAGAATGGCCCTAAAAGGCTCAGAACTGTTATGACTATGGTGACTCAATAGCTGTAGGCGATGGAGGTGAATGGTGGGTCCTTATTAAAGTGAACAATAAGCCACAACAAAAAAGTGCCCACTGTAATTGGAAAAGTATCTCATTCTCATGTAAACACTCTCATAGGGATTTTTAAAAGTTCTGCTCGTAATTGTGCATTTTAAGTGATCATATCTCAATTCCTCTCAGTTTCCAACTTCACATTTTGTTCCCTGGAGATTGTGTGCCCTAGAGCACTGTCCTCCTGTGCTCAATGACATGAAGATATGATTGTCCAAAGGACCATTGTCAAAGTGTATAATGTAGGACGTACAGCATTATATATGACAAACTTATCTGTAGATGAATAACTGACGCACAGGAGGGTTGTCTTTATGGTACATTATGGGAATCTGTTGGGCAGGTTCACACTAAGAACACCATTCTCTGCGTTTGCGGTCTTCTCACTGTGAATCATCAATAAAGAAGTTTCTTTTGTACCCTGGTTTCTGTGCTGTTTGTTCTTCAGAACATTGTTGCTCTCTCTTAGCGAGGTGAAGGCTCAGTTTCCACTACACCACAATGGGGAAAACATCTCATAACATAAACATGTTTCACAGACATCTAAGCTAGGAAAACAATGATCAATTGACAAGACAGAAATAAAACGAAACTAAATAATAAGAGAAACACGCTGTACATTTGGCTCTAAACACACAAGGTTGAACTTTAGTATTACCAAAGCAACAGATTTGTAATGATCCAGAAGAGAGGACACAGAAGACTAAATGTAGGGACAAGAATAACTAATACAAATGGGAAACACCAGGAACTAAAAATGACAAATTAACAAGAGTCGGGGTAAGACAGAGAGAACAGAACCAGAACAAGGTGACCATGAGAAACATAGATAAATGTGCAAACTGACATAAAACAGAAAAAAGAAGAATGCAGAAGCGAAAGCAAAGACTAAGGACAAAGTTGAGGAATAATCAGAGCACAATGACAAAGGAAAGATTAGATACGATATAAAACTTTGGATAATCCTGTTAGTACAACAAGTAGTTTATAACTAATTTAAATTTGATTATGGCAGAAAAATATTTTATTCATTTATTTATCTTTGCATTTAACAGGCAATTTTATTGAAATAACTTAGTTGATACCTATTTTGACCATTCTTCAAATTTTTTTGCCCTAACTAAAAAAATAGTGCTGTGTGAGCTCACTTTTATGGGTAAAATGCATAACAACTTCTTAGTATGGGCCACTCTGCGTATACCTGACCATGACATCATTTTCATTTAATCTCACTTAGAATCATGTGACCCCTTGCTCAACAGGCTGGGGCATTGGAAAGCTGCTTAAAAAAATCTTTCATTGCATTAAAGGCTTTGTGAATTGAGAAATACATAAGATACAAGCATACACCGTTTGAGTTGTGGCCATGGTTAAATGGGCTCCTACCATCTTTCCCTAAATGGTTTAAGATGTGGAGGGTGCAACTAATTTGTGAAGACCGTAGCCTCTTTCTTGTGTCTTGGTTAAATAAGGGACGTGTTAAACAGTGTTTGCTATTCCTGACAAAAGCAGTCATTTGAAAACAGAATAAACTAAACAGTAGTTTAGATTATTAATCTACATTTCACAATGATTTGCATTTCTCCCACACATGACGGCACTGTCAAACAAAGTCAGAGTGTTTCCAGTTGAATTAGAAGACTAAAATAAATCAGTGTTTGCTTAATTGAAGTAGTTGTGACATGTCAACTGAAGTTGTTTCTTGCACTGAATATCAAACAGCAAATCTGTTTAATGCAACTTGGCAGTAATTAGCACTATAAAATGAAACACCAAACCACAATATTTACTGAGCACCCAGTAATGCATACTTTAAAAACTTAAGATCAAACTGTTCGAGAGCAGCTGGATTAGACTGGGGTCTGACCACCGGAGTCCCACAGGTCCATGTGTTTGATCCGCTCCAGATCTGAGCTTGTTTAAGAGCCAAGTGGGATTATACTTTCATAATTGCCTCGGTTAATTAACCATGCTCACAAACGTCTCAAAGGCACCGCTCCGCAGCAGGCCCTGGCCTTATTAGAATAAATATATTGCCTTATGAGGGTAGCTTGGCAGAGAGGTCAGGTAAACACGCACAGGCTCAAAGGGACATATATATATACATTCAGACACTTCAAGTGTATGAAATGCAATAAAGCCAGCCATTTAATGTTTAATGTACTATAAACTTGAGGTTGTCAATTTGTGCTTGCATAATATATTTTTTGTCACATTATGTAAAGGTAAATACACAATTATCCATTCATCTGAGTTCTTATGAGGATTATAAAAAGCTGAAACTGCATTTTGACAATTTACGGTAATTACAGGACAAATAAAGTAACATTAGCATTTAGAGGTTCTTTTACTTGAAACCCCTTCATTTACATCAAATTTGAATGGCATAAGAGTTGACAATTTAAACAAACAAGACATAATTATTAAATTGGTGTGCAAACATATATGTCTTAATGAGGTAAGCATGCTAGGTGTACCAAGGTTATTTAGAGTAAACAGTTAACACCAAGTATTCAACATTATTTAGATTTAACCCTTTGAAGTCTCTGATGCATCGGTACGCATGCCAATCACAGCAGCTTGTTTTAATTAAGTAGGAATGATGCAAATTACCTATATTTTTTATTTATTTACCTATTTTAATTTTTTTTATTAGCATTGACATTTTAAATAACCCTTATACGAGTTCTGACACATAATTTGCATGATAAAATGTGAGAAAATGCACGCTCAACTTTCAATTTGATTTTAAAGACCCCAAATTGGTGCCATCAGTGGCAAAAAAAGGCATAAACCTTGAAAGTGCATGAGATGGATTGTGTTTTTTTTAAGTTATTGGAACAGTGTATGCGGTTATCAGAGGTTTGCCTTTTTTATATACAATTGCTTTTAATACAAATGCTCAAAAAGACCCTTTTAAGGGTTAAGTAAGACTTTTAGGGGTAAACTGTTCCCACAAATATGTTATATCTTTTTTTGAGTTTATTATAATGTACATAATTGATATACTGATTTACAGTAATGTTCTTAGTTGTTGTTTTGCCAAAAAAATCAAATGGGAAAAATTTGAAATACAACCTATGAAATAGTTAGTGTCAGGCATCCCCTGTGTGTCCTGTATGGCAATCCCCCCTTTATTGTCTCCACGTGATCTATAAATTACTGCATGTTCATTTCTGCAACAGGACTAACAACAGAACCCATTTGATGAGGATAAGTGACAAGTCTTCTTTTCATTTTCTTATCATGAGCTTCATCATCATCATCATCATCATCATCATCATCATCATCAGCAGAAGGCAATATAATCAGTTGTTATTTCTGTATAGATCATTAACACAGCTTTCCCTCGGCTCAGTCGGTAGAGTTGCGCCAGCAACACTTATTGCTCCATCAGATTTGAGAGATATTTATGCTGAAGGTTTTATAAAGGACTCTAGATCTTATTGTTTAAATGAAAAAGAAAACTTTCATTTTCCATGATGATAAATTCCCCATGCAATTCTCATTTCCCTGAAGTTTGACACATAAATATCATAAAACCTCACATATGATGAAACTAATATAATGGAAAATCACCATTCTTAGCTGAAGCAGGCATTTGCCACAGAGCTTCACTCTTTTTTAATAATGTGAAGGGATTTCTTAGAGAATTCCCTATTGAGTTTATTAGAAGAACCTGTGGAAAGCATATACCTTATGGAGATGGGGCCTGAATATTAATTTTCAAATAACAGTATTTGAATATACATACAAAATGTCCATGAAACTTGAACTTGCTGTTTGCATGTATCAAATATTAATTTAGCATCCACTTTGACTTTATTTTCACTGCATGGGCACTTTTGACACAAGCTAATGCATGTCCAGATTAATGAATTCTCAAAATATGATGTACATAACTTGTAAACATTTGATTTCAGCCCAATTATTGTCTATCCATAGAGCAGGATTCTGAAGAAGGCACTTTCATCACAAGGGTATTCTGTAGTAATTGGAAGAAATTTCTGAAAGCATGCTAAACAGTCCTGTTTCCATTTCACATCCATTATAGACGAATCTGCTGGATTCCTTCATAAATGCAGCTCCTGGTGGAGTGCAGTGCCAAATAATCTTGCTTTAAGCCTCTGAGGTGAAGTAATTACTGCCCTGGTTCAAGATTAGCTCATTTTACAGAAGCAAATAAAAGGAGCATTGGTTTTCCTCCAAATTCTCATCAATTCAAATGAGCCTTTTGAACAAGGTGTGATTTTGAAGTCCAAACCTAATAACTTTACCAAAATTATGTGGAGAGTCATTTTCATTTTGGTAATATGCAAAGCATTCTAAAGTTAAACAACATTTCCAATAATACATTATTATGCCATTAAGGTAAACAGAACCACTGAAACATACTGACTGTAAACAACCTAAGCCCATGTGATTAAAAATTAAAATAATAACGATAAAGTCCATGCTTCATTAAAAAAAAAAAAAAAAAAAAAAAAAAAATAGTAAACATTTTTTCAGCAGCTGGATCAAAATGCTTTTTTTTAAATTACCTAAGTATTGCAAAATAGTGAGCTTATTCCTCAAGCTCACTTTTGGCGCCAGGTGCATGGTGTACACCCCGTATCACCAGTCCATCATATGGCCAATTTAAATACTTTAAAACATACTAGCTTTTGTTTGGAAACATTTACTAATATTTATAACTCATGTGTGAAATGTGCAAAAAAATAAAATAAAAATAATAAGTTAGTTCAGAAAACATGTAAGTAAATGCGAGTATCATAATTTGTTAGAAGTCACAGTAAAATTTTGATGCTGTCAGGGATGGAACATTTTTGTAAATCTCATTCCGCAACTCCCTCAAAGGTAATATGTTGCCCTTTACCATGTGGAATTTATAATTTTCTTGTGATAACATTGATTTTCACATGCATATTATTTTCCAAAATCATAATGAACTTAACATACTGTAAACTTACTGGTTGATTTGAAAACTTTCAGACAAAAACGAGAGAGAGAGAGAGAGAGAGAGAGAGAGAGAGAGAGAGAGAGAGAGAGAGAGAATTAAATGTTTTCCGGTGTATTTACATTCTAACCTGTTAAAACGAAGCGAAGAGGTCATGTCTTCATGACTCACAGCCTCAATTATGTTATTAAGTAGAAATCCCATTCTCTGTTGCAGCTTGAAAAAAAAAAAAGATAGGTTTGACGTCAAAGGCTTCATTTAGACATTGTTGAATCAAATGTTGACATACTAGTGCAGAGATATTGAAATAAAAAATTCCAGTGTTTGAAGTAGTTGGACAAACAAATTGTGTAGTTGTTATTACCTTTTAAAAGTATTAATAAAAAAAAAATGATTTAATAAAAAATGATTATATTTGAAAATGATAATTAGTGTAACTTTAAGTTCTTAGTAATGTTGAAATGTGTTTTATTTATTTATATATTAATTTTAATAAAAAACAATAAATAAAAAACACACCTTGCACTGCCTTTAATGATACATTACTAATGATTTTCACTCTAAAATAATTGTTGCATTTATTCATTTAATAATATTAAGTAATAGTATTAAACTTGATCAAGCCTTAAAGCATTATAATATGAATCCAGTTTTAATTTAAATTATAAATACAAGAGGAAATGCGTAAAGTCAACAGTTTTTCAACTGTAATTTGTAGACAATCCATCAATACCAGCAGCAATCAACCAGGTCTTTTTGTTTTTTATACAAAATTTCCTTGTTTAAATAAAAATGACAAACATTTAGATCAGCATAAAACCAGATCAGATTGATTCTTTGTGGAGACTATCAATTGTTTTTGACACTGCTTCTTGAATAACTTTGTATTTGGACATCAAAAAAATGCAACCTGAAACATATAAACTTAAATGCACAAGACTTTATGGAAGAATTTTTACTAAGTGGTCCACAGTAACACTGTAACAGTAACAGCCCTGTAAGTTAAATAGTGCCAGTGAAGTCAATATAGGTTCTCTGAATGTGTAATTGAATCTACTGTGGGTAATTTTCTGAATTTGAAAATATAGTTTGAATGCTTAAAAACTTAATAATGTTGCTTTAAATAATAAAGATGTGATTTTGATTTTTTTTCATATTCTCTTTATCTAGCAATTAAGGGTCTGTAATGAGTCCCATGAGGCCATTCATATTCTCATTTTTCACAACGGAGCCACAGAGAGTCACTTTGGATAGAGACCCCTCAAAATATCCCAGCAGCGGTTGTGTGGTTCCCAAATGAAAGCAAACAGTTCTGCTTTGACCAGTGGTCTTCTATCATTGAACAATATCAGAGCACAAACTGAAAGTGCATTCTCAATTAAAATAATGTGGAGAAGTGATTATGTCTTGATGAGAGTTTTCAGTCTATTTGTTTGGGTACTAAGAGCACTTTGGCAGTGGACGGTTAATATGAAACAACCTCTTGAAACAGTTTATTGGATTTCACTCTTGCATTTCAAAACTGATGCCATTGTCAGCTTTGGAATAGCAAACACTTACTTCGGATCCAAAAACAGCCAGTGAAGTGCAAACACAAATGGTGATTGAAATTTGTTTCCTTTCAGAGATGAGAATTTACTGTATTCAACAATATTTAGGGACTATGTGACTATGCTGGAGATGTTGAACATGCAAATGAAAATAGAGACACAATTTCAGAGAACTGAACCATGCATAACGCAAGTCTTGGATTTTATCTTAATGTCATCTCTGCAAAGCCTCAAAGGTCAAATTTCAGCACTTTCACACAAATGTCACATGCATCATGCATTCTATAGAAAGTCAGCATTAATATTTAAAACTGGTTATATACATACAATATTGACTCTTCAAGTGAAACATTACACAACTATTTCCTACATGTGTTCTGTTCTCTAGATTTACTTATAACGTTCTTGTGATAAAAAGAGACAGACGGGAACAAATGAGAGAAGTCATCTTTTCCTGGAGCTAACACAAACCCAACAGCTTTAATTGAGGTTTTTGTGAAGCATTCTTGGGCTCTGCACCTCTCTGAATGCTGATGAGCTACTGGCAACGTGTGGTCCATTATGCATATACTTCTCCGTGACCTTGAGCTTCACATTAAAGGTTCAGACCGCCGTTGCTTGTCAGAGAGAAATCCCTCCAGTGAAAACTGCAAAACTCTGCTTCATCAGCCAGACATGTCTGAAAGGCCATCACTGATCAATAAACCCCATTAAATGCCTAAACATGCCCACTGCTTGGTCTCATTTTCTCATTAGTAATCAAAAATGAATTAAAGTAGTGATTTGGGGTTTGTATTAATTAACATAACTTTAAAGAAAATTATGTCAGTACAGAAAAAAATTACCATTTTGGCCAAAGGCTTGCGAGATGAGATGTAACCTTCCAGAAGACATGTATAACAAAGCTCTGATCATATAGAAATACGATTCGATCCATGAAGAAACTCTTAAGCATTATGTGCCTCAGTATCCGATGACTTTCATGGATTCTGACACCCCACTTTCACTGACTTGATAGAAATGTGGTCACCAAGTTATTGCCACTGATTACTTAATGTAATTGTTTTGATGTATAAATTAATTCTTAGTACTTAAGCTATACATAATTTATCTAGCTGTTAAATCTACCACTGTAACTCCTCTCGAAACTTGTTAATCAAATATATATTTTTTACCTGCAATTTAAGCATTGAAATAACATAAGCGTTTACTAGGTTTTGACATCCTGTAATATTTTATATGCTTTTTTTAATGGTTTATACCATTATAAACTTTAATATTACATTAAACTATAACATTATCCTAAGGCTTATAAAACTGTTATTTTGGATCCTCATGATAGCAGTGTAATATGCTTTATTTCCTTGTGTATAGAGGCAAGAACTTCCTATATATCTATGGGAAACTTCAATTTTTAAATAAGTTTAGCTCCCCATTTAATTTCTCATGGCTGTGTTCTTTTTTTTCTTTCTTTTTGTTATTTTTATTCTGTGTGTGTTTATTAAATGACACATAGCTTGATCAAGGAAGTGGATTAGGTAAGGTGATCTTGGAAGTGGATTAACGGTAAGACAGGAAGCAATGGTTTAAACTGTTTAGTTTTTTTTTTTTTAAATGAAGTGTCAATAACGATTTCATTGACTATTTAAATCAATATTATTTTTTTGTGATTGATTATTCATTTCTGTCCTACAATGTAGAGTAGCTCAATGTTTGTCGATAAAAATCCATAAGTATTGACCGTTCTGCACCAAATCAAACACTACTTGAAAGCGTATTTCTGACCTCTATTTTCAATAGGAATAGCTGTAGCACAGCATTTCAGCATGACCAATGGATACCTCTTAGATGCATCAGGATTCAGGCATGTAAAATATTGAGTCCATTATTTAGTTACATCATGGGTAATCAGAAAGTAAAACAATGCAAACTCGATGGAGCCAAAAAAAAGTGTACTGACAAACTTTATGCTATATGCAAGTAGTTTTGCATCGAGCAATATAGGTTTGTAATATTATGGGTATACAATAATAAGAAATTACACATTTCACTCTTTATATTTTGAAATCTAGCCTTTTCTATTCGTAAAGAAACAGAAATAGAGTTGGGTATCAAGAAGTGATGGTACCAAGGTTAAAGGGGATGATGTAACAAGCCATAATAACTCCTCCCGAAACTTTTTTACCAAATGCCAGTTTCAACAATCAAGTAAAATAAAAACAAATTAGGAGGCACCAGAACATCTTAATATTCAGATCCAGCTGTTATATTTTGTGTTTTTTACATTAGTGTTGCAATCACATCCTAACATAAAACTGCTATGTTTCTTCAAGGAAAGGGGTCTCAATCAAATCCAGGGCAATAAGTTAACTCTCACTAATCAAACTCTGTGATAATTGCTTGAGTGTGTCTAAAAGAAATACAATGAAATGCATGCTCAAAATACCAGAATCATCTGCCAACAAGAATAATGTTTTGATTACAAAAAGTCTTAAACACTGCATTTCTAGCTATTTTGCACCCATCCTTGAGGCAAGTCGAGATATTGAAGTAAGCAGTAGACTAAAAAGCATGAAGTGACAACCAATGGGGAGGAAAGCTGGGATAGATGCTAAATTGAAATTTTTGGTTCATAAACACAGCAGGATATCACAAGAATAACTGATGAGAACATCAATGCCTGACTAGCTAAGAAAAAATACACTTGACTGTGTGAAAGTGCTCAACAGCACACAAGGCAACCACATTTCCATTTAGTCGTTTAGCAGATGCTTTTTACTCAGAATGATTTAAGATTCATGAAGCGTTTGCCAAAGCAAAGCATTTCTTTAAAGGCCTTTTGCATCTTGTTGAACCATAACCGAACCAGTCGCCCCAGAGCAACAAAAGTATCACCATATGCAAAATATCTTTCAGAGATTCATGTTCACACACACAGCCCACGGAGGTGCTGCTTCTTAGAACTGTGGTTAAGAGACACACAAGTTCAAATGCTCTGCTGTGGTAAAACTCATCTGTGTTCTAGGTTGGCAAATGTGTGTTTGGCTGTTTCACTTCTTTTGAAATTCTTTGACCAAAGAGGTGGAGGTCTTTAAAGGGATGCAAACAACAAACTAAAAAGAAGATTCACAAATATTTTTTTTTTATTTTCTCCCTCCAAAGACAAAAACAGAAGTGAGTGCAAGGAGACCAGTTCGAGTAACTTTTCTATTCATTAAACAATACCCATAAGCTTTTTGTTTACATTTAAATAAGAGATAAAATATACTTATGTTTACAAAGTTGTTGTGTGTGAAGTTCAACCAATTTTGTCACGTATCTAAATTACCGTACACACATGGCAGGACAATGTCGTAGCAATAAAGGGATTTATTGGTGACACAGTGTACACTTGAATGGATATCTTCCTTAAAGGACTTGTAATGTCTTTGCTGAGAAGGTTTTGCTCTTTCACTGTGAGATCTGTAGAGTTTCTGCTGAGGTGTTTTCTCACTCTGGACTGGGAGTGTGTCGGAGAGCGAGTGGTATCTATCCAGCAGGTGAGAAACCAAAGTGAAAACTAGAAATGAAGAGAGGAAGCACTACACTTAGGGTGCTAACTGAAGTGCTCAAATCGATATCCAAACCAAAGTTGGTGATCGCAACCCAACAGGAACACTCCAGATAAGTCTCCAAGATCTGAGACGTAAACGCTGCATAGGTAAGTAGCACAATGGTAATCGTATGAAGCAATCGAAGGAGAAAATCAGCAAGGGAGCCCAGAAAGTAAACACATGGGGGAAGGACATTGATGACGACTCTTGGAGTATTTCTTGGCAGTCATTGGTTGATCACTTCTTTGTCACCTGTGTTGTTGTACATACATATTTTAACAATTGGTACGATTTGACCCCATTCAATGCTTATAACATATATAATTTACATTTTTGCTTCAAATTAAATGACATTTCCTAAATTGAGAGTGTAGTTTTTTTGTTTTTTTTTTCTACACATGATGTTGTGCCATTTCTATAGAGGACAGTGTTTTTAAATTGTTTGGTGTTTTCTAGGGGAATACAGGTCATTAAACCCAACAAAATATCCGTGTTTATTTTATTATTTTTTTTAGATGAACATTAATTTTGTTTTGAAACTTGTAATGGTTTCTGCTGCAGTCAACTCTCCATTCAAAATATTACCATGGGGTTCGTCTTGATCTGTAACTAAAGTTGGACCACATTACTTGCAATAGGGGAAATCCAGTATGAGCATTGGAACATAGCTGGTTTAGAAGGGATATTAACTGGTCAAAGTTTGGAAGTTTGTCTGCCAGCCCAAACTAGCTCTAAACTGTTGAAAATTGCATATTTTTAGAGATTTAAAAAAATAAAAGAGCCCCAGGCTTCAGTCATATACACTCATTTCAACAAGAAAATCACTCTCGACCTGAAATCTTAATGGAATCTTCCAGTGTGAATATCACATTTTCAGCTCATATTGTGCCTTTGATACTGTGATGTGCTGCACATTGCACATTACTAACCTTATTTTCAACCCTGAAAGATGTCCCTTCGAAAACTTCAACACTTTATTCAACACTTTGAGAACATCATTGAGAAAGGCATCCAAATATCTGTTTCAACCTTTGGTTCAGATTGCAGCTTGTTTCACATGAAGACAAATGACATTTGGAAACGTCTAAATTAAAATATCAAACTTAGCTTTAAACCCCAGCACTGTCAAATGTGTGATATCTTTCTCTTATTAATACTGTGTTATTATTATTTGTTTATAGATCTTGGGAAAATATCAGTGCATGTACGGATCCAGGTGAAAGCAGCTAAGTCTCTTCATGAAAGAATTACCCCTACTTTTATGACTTTAGTGTTATGGTCCACATTATTCTCCCTATATAGGTATGCATCGTTGGCACCTGTACAGAGTGAATAACAACACACAGCTAACGCTGACATGACATTTTCTACAAATTACAGCCATTCTGACAGAGGCTCTTTAAACAAAGCTCCTGACAGATGAGTGCTGATTCTGTCCATCTTACGACAGCTCCTAAAAAGCTTCTGGCAAAGGCTGTTTCTTCAAAGGTTAAAGCTGACATTTTTACATTACAAACCTGTCACAAATTACATAAGAGGGATTTTTATATTACTTTTGGTTGACCGGATGGAAATCCGATTCCTGGAATGTGACACATAAGTGGTTTGCTTGAGCTATTGACTATAGATAAGGTTTAATGGACATTATTGCAGATCAGCGTTGTATTGAAAATGCTGTCATCATTGTATCAATCACTTGTCGTTATTTATTTGTTTATTTATTTATTTTGTTTTAGGATCCTATATGTCATATTATGCTTAAACAATTTCTGATGTTGAAGAAAGGGTTTGTTATTCACCCGTTCTAAAAGGTTGAGGTCAGCCTTCTTTTTGGATCAGGTAAATTTGTCTTCATCTGTGATTATAAATCATTGCTCATCTGTTACTTTATAGAGCTCGATTTGTTTTCTGATGAACAGTCATGTTGGAACAGGGAGGGGACACCCCAGTTTCATTGGGCTCATGAGAATATTCCATTGAAATTCAATTTATTTTAAAGACCTAATTAAATTATTTGAATGGAAAAAAGAATACATTCAACAGTAAAGTGTATATTTATTATTGTTTACTGCTAATAAAAAGATTTTTACTAATATATTTATATTCATGTAATTGGTATATTTAGTTTTTTGCATGTATGCTGTTTACATGAGAAAATGTGTGTTACAAGTTAAACAAACATTTCCATAAACAAAAACAAAAGTTTCTTTGTCTTGAGTTTACATTTATTTATTTTTTTTTACATTTCATATTTAAGTATCCAAAACTTTTCAGTCGTTTACTTTCATTTAATCACATCTAATCAAATCTAATTGCAATTTTTTTTTTACATTATTAATAAATCTTTAATCTACATTTTTTATGTGATGGTTATTTTACATTTAATTAGATAATTGTTTTTCAGTTTTGTAAAGTTTTTGAGAAACAAAAAGGCTGCTTAAATGCCAAAAATGTCCAGTAATATACTTGCTTTATTTGTAAATAATTGATATAATAAATCTTAGCAGGTCAGGTTTTCACAACCATTTATTAAACCTCCGCCTTTATATTTATATATATATATGTATATATATATATATATATATATATATATATATATATATATATATATATATACACACACACACACACACACACACACACACACACACACACACACACACACACACACACACACACACACACACACACACACAACCATATAAACAATCTGCAATGTGAGCTGCATTTAGAAGATAAAGCAGCAGGATTAAGTTTGAGTTCTTTTGTCTGCCGTGGATTTTGGGATGAGTTTCTGGAAACCAGTACTTTCCCATCATTTATTCATTCAGCCGATGCCACTGTTCACAATCAGATAGTCTTTTTGATCCTCTTTCCCTCCGTGGGATATTCAATATTTATTGCTCCATTGCCCATTAATGTGCCAGACCTCCTTTATAAGCTGAAACACTCTTTCGCCTGTTATTATAAAAAAGTAAAGCCGTTGAGGGGGAAATAAAAAGAGGATTATTGAGAAAAATGAGTTTAGATTAAGGTTCTGGAGTGCTGGATGTAATTGCGTTTGTGCTTAAGAATACGCATTATAAAGTTTGTTTTATGAACTTCTGCTTGGAAATAAATCAGGTTTAAAAAATGTAATTTCTCACACATTGGACCTGCTTTAATTGATGACAAAAGCTAATGGTGGAAAGCATGTCCAAATCTGTGGTAATACTCTTTATGTTAAAATGATTGACATTGCCTTCACTCACAAACACTTGTCCTTCCGTAACCTTATTTTAACAAGTCACAGATAATCAATGTTTAATTCAATATTTTTTGAGGGACAGACGTGTTGATAACCGTCCTCAGAGTAAAACAAAAGTTCAGCATTTCTGTCTCATCACAACTTTAAAGTAAGTGAAAGGTAGAGGTGTCACAGGAAGTATATGGTGTAATACATCAGGAAACAGCCTGGCCAGAACAAACATATGCAGATGCGAGGAAGGCAAACAGACAGCACACATCTTCTCTGTCAGCTTTTCATCGCCAGTAAACACTAACTGCTAATAGCAGAAACGTCATTGCTATATTAGAGGAATCCACCAATCAGAGAAGGTGCCGTTGCCTTGGAAACAATCATTCATCATCGATTGCTGCTTAACATTGAAAGTTGTTTTTTTGTGTTGCTTCTGACTTTAAAGGGAAGTTAACCCTTAACCCTTAAAACTTAACCCTTAAAATTCTGGGGTCTTTTAGAGTTTTTTTTTTTTTTTTTTTTTTTTTTGATCTGATCTTTTTTGAAAACATTTTTTTGTGGCAATGCTTGATATCATTTTTCTTAATACAACCCCAAATACTTTTTTTTACAAATGTTTTTACATTACATTACACAACAATTTCACAACAAACCTAAAATTGTGCAAAAATGTAATTCAAAGTAATACATTTTGTCATTTTTACAGCAAAAAAAAAAAAAAAAAAAAAAAAAAAAAATATATATATATATATATATATATATATATATAGAATTTTTTTTTCAAAAGTATTAATACTTTAATTTATACTAAAATTATTTTGAACTTTGAGAAATATCCAAGACACACATTTCAATATGTCCCGCAAATATTTGTTTAAAGTAGAGGATATGAGAAGCTTTATCGACTAAAAGCCATGTTTAATGACAAGCCTTTAGGCTAATCAAGCAAAGAAATTCATCCCATGTGAATCAAAACACTTCAAATAAAAGGCTATGCTTTTCTTCACATATAAATAATCCCTTGATATTTGTTTTTAGATTTACAATGAATTGCAGCCTCTAGACCCAGTTTGCTCTGTTTTGTTTAAGCTGTTTTTCAAGCCAATCGTAATGTGGTCGATGATTTTCACCCATCAGCCCGAGATTGCCTTTTTAAATAAGGCACATTTTTCTTCAACAGCAGCTTGAGGGAACTTCATTTATAGACTACAAACAGTAGGACGTCATAGCCAAAGCAGGAGCAGTGAAGCTTTCCTCACTAAGAACTACTAAACAAGAGAAGACTGAGTCAAACAAGTTCCTTGATTTTTTTTTTTCACACAAAACATGTATATTGTGAATTATTATTGTAACATTTTAAACATAGTCAAATTGATGCAAAAGGTCTGTAAGGCAAGGATTTGAGAAAAACTTACCAAGTGAGCACGGACTGTCCGGTACCCCAGGAATTACTACACTAAACCCAACTGAGAATATTATATTTTGTATAATGAGGGAAAACATGATTAATTAATATTAGGAGGCCATATTAACCTGAGCTGATAATAACTTGACTAATAACTTTTTTTTTTCTAGCTACACTCTTGTTTATTTTAACTACTGTATGAAGACAGAACAAGCGGCTCCAGCATTACCCACCAAAATAAATCAGTGTGAATGTCCAAATCAAAAAAGAGACAAACAATTTAGTTTTTTAATGAATGGACTGGCGTATTTGTTTTTAATTCCCAAAATCCAACACAAATCCCTTGAGTCTGATTTGCACAATTTGGAAAACAATCATTGATGAGATCAATGATTCTGGAAGTTTTTGTAATTAATTCAATTATAATGCATTAGTTACTTTGGAACCAGTGTATAAATATAAATAATATAAATTGTATGCATATATATATATATATTAATTTGTTTATTGCACTAAATATGTTAATTTTAAGTCAAAAGTGGGCTATATATAGTTTAATTTAATTGGTTTGTCCTGTCTTTCTAGACCTTTGACCTTCAGTATAAAAATTCTTCAGAATATTGCTCTCTATAAATGTATAAAGAAACTTAAACTTTGTGCAGGATTTTTTTTTCACCTTAACCTCAAATATCTCCAGAACCTTTAATGGAAATTTGGGAAAGATGATGCAGAAGGTGGTAGTTAAATATGATTTTTATTGTTCCATTAGCTTGTGAATGTCAAAAGATCAACACCAATTCGAACAAACATTCAGTTTTCTAACATTCGTAAACACATTAAAGCCCTTACCTTCAGTTTTAAAAATTGGCATGCTAACATAGAGCTATCCTTGAGCATGTTCCAACCATCTCAATTATCAGTCTCATTTTCTTCCTGAATAGAGACTTCAATTTAACCTACCCATCCTCTGAAGTCAGAATATCGTCCTCTATTTTCTTAAATGTTTTCACAGCTTTTATATTTGGGGTCAAGCTCCTGAGTGGAGTAGAGACAGAAAACAAAGGTGGCGGCTGGTGAGTGTTCTTCAGTGCTCGGCTCACACTGATCTTTTATTCTGCTGAGCAGCAGGTTTGCTTTAAGTAAACAGATTAAACATAAAGGAAAGAGAGGGGCTTTTAATTTGTATGGATAACCAGTGGTGCTGCTGTGGAGATTGCTCTGCTGTTCATTATTTTCCCCTGACTTGTTCTTTTTCTTTCAGGACCCCTCTATACTTTACTTGAAGAAGACAGAATCCAAACGGTGCAGCATAATATAATGATCAAATATAAACAAGTTTATTAATTAATTATAAATTAATGGTCCTGCTATTCTCCACACAATCTTTATAGCGCACATTGTTCTTCAGAAATGTATGGTTCTGTTGTTCTATAATAGGTTTTCTGAAAAGGAAACAACCATGTGCACAATGCCTAGTTCAAAAATATACAGAAGAGTGTATTATAATTACACTCTGAATGTGACTTCCTAACATTTCTTTAATACACACCTGTATTAAATGTGGATTGACCCTCAGAGGAGCATCCAGAGTTAAATTTGTATCTGTGCTTTGATCCACTGCAACAATCAAAATAAATGGGCTCCTTTAAGCCCCTCTTAGTTGGTGGAAAGCAGTTGGCTTCATATCAGGTGCCAAGCTCTTAAGCTGATGAACTATGAACATTTCCTGATCTTCCTGACATCAAGAGGGAATAATCTGCTCTAAATCACTCTGTACTCAGGCATTAAATACTTGTATAAAAGCTTGATGATTAAAAGTTAGTTCAAGTTCAAACTAGTTACATACCAAGTTGTTCTATTTCATTTTCTTTTAAAGTAATTTAGTTTTAATTGTAAGTTTAGTTTAGCTGCTATTTCCAAGCTTCATCAGTTTAGGTTGATATGGTTTTTATTATACATCTTACATCACTAAAGTTTCACTTCATAACCTCCAGAGAGTTAAAATCTTTCTTTTATAAACTCTTAAAGCTCAGGAGATTTATGGGCTCAATCCCTGTAATGGTCCAGAGTCTCAGCTTGTGCAGTGCTCCATGCAGGATCTGTACTACAGGCTGTGTTCAATTAGTGAGGCCATTTCTATCTGCCCTGTGCAGTCAGCTAGCATTAATAATGGCGTCGCTAAAGAGCATGTTGACGAGTGAGAATTTCTCATCCTACTGACAGACCATAATGGGAGGATGCAAAGACACAGTTCACAACTCACTCATTGCCCCATTTTGGAAAAAGTGCTTAATTTACAAAAATCAAATCCTCACTGATGATCATAAAAGGAAAATTATTTTTATGATGTTAACCTTTCTCTGTCTATTTTTATTGTATGGGATGACAGGTGCCATTTTAATTATTTAACATTTTGAACATTTTGTAGTTGAATAATGCTTTAAGATATTTGTGTATCCAATCACACGGACTATTTACAAAATTGTGTGTCATTACGTTTTGTCATTACATTTCTGAGATTTTAAATATATTCTGAAAAGAACGTAGAAAAGTATACATAGGGATGCTGTTAGGAACAGCCCTACTGTTAATGTCCACCTGCTCCATCTCTACTCCACATATCAGATTTTTATGATGAAAAGTGCAATATTGAATATTGATAGTAATACAATGTCATACATAATGAAATATTATATAACAATAAAATACATTAATTAATTCATTCATTTTCCAACCCGCTTATTCACTTTCGGGCTCACATAACTAATCATATTAAATGTATTCATGTAGAATAAACCGTATTTCAAGAAAATTGATTTTAACACCATTTTGAAAACTTCACAAAACTGTTCAGTCACAGCTGTTTGCAATCATCAATCAACCAGCTGCAGCTTGTTAAACTATAAATACAAAATAATACAAAAACCTCAGAAATGTTGATTAACTACATTAGTCTTCTTGTTCCTTAAGCACAATTTTAAAAGCTAGACCAGAATAATTATCATTGGTTTAATACAAGTGATCTTTCTAATAACAACAACAAGGAATTTGATGTAAAAAAAAAAAAAAAAAAAAACAATGGAGAATTTCTCACTGTTTACACTGATCTTGGGTCCATCATCACATAAGGAAATAAATGGTAACCTTTTAAATTAAAAACAGGAAAAAGATACCAATGAGTCATGTTGACAAAATGTCAAAAAATGTTAAACTTTTCCCATTTTAAAAAGAGTTTAATATACACACATTTAATTGTTGAATGAACATATACAAATAGGATGAATGCACTCATTTGTAACAGGACAATGACTACAGTATAATTAGCAGAAAACAATTCCTTCCTCTATAGATTGCCTCTAATTCAATTCCTAATAAGCTCAAGAGGGAATCCACATGGCTTCTAAATTAATTTGCAATTTGCAGAAAAAAAAACCACTGCTTAAGATTTCTTTTCAATGCACTGAAAATTATCCGAGAAGTTCAACCCTCAAATTAAATTCATGCAAGACTTTCCTCCAGGAATATGATAAATGAATCCTCGAATGACCAGGACTCACACTCCAGTGAATCCTCTGTTCATAAATACATTTAGGCACAAAGAAATGAGAAAAAAAAAATGCTTTGAGGATAGTCAGCAAGATCCCAGGGTGTTGGATGTCCTGCATAAATTTACACCAATTCTAAAGCTACTCTGAATTCACAGGAAAAGATGAGCTTTGCAATTTCGAGACACATGAGATAATTTGATTATAACATGCTGTGTAAATATACAACATCAGAAAGACTAGAGTGAAATCTTCACGGCTGGTTCTATAGATATGCAGAATGAGCTGCTGCTAAGGGCTGCTTTTTTAATGCAACAGTAATTTACAAAATCTAATCTAAAGAGAAAAAAAAACTCATGATAATGAATGATCATATTTTTATTTTTATCTATAATGATCGCATGACATGATGTTTTATTTATGCGTATGTGTGAGTTGAGACAAGAATCCGAAAGATTTAGGTCACCTACAAAGATTTTTGGGAGTATTAAAACTAAATATTGATTAAAACAAAGGAAGTGGAAAAAATAAACCAATCCATGGTGCATGAGACCCAGGCTTCAAAAAAACAATTCTATTCAGTAAATCTCACATGAGATGATAGAAACCATAATGGATTTGAATGTCCAGGGAACCTCCAACCTACAGAATTTGGCTTGAAGTTAAGATCCTGTGAGAGATACCACTCAGTACTCAGAGCACCTTCGTAAAATCATCACAGACAGCAAATGCCAGTATATCAGTCTAATGGAGGCTTTTGACTTTTGATTGTTATGTGACCTTTTGCCGGCAAGTAACAGGATAGAACCAGAGCGAACACTCTCTAAATCATATAGAACTGAAATGTTAATTTATGAACCATATTAAAATTGTGAATGTCAATGTATTTTATTCCTAGATGGTCTATTGGACTACAGTCTCTGATACTTTTGTTATCTACCATAGCATATCAGGTGACCTATTATTCTGCATGCTGAATGAATGTACTTCATATATGGACTTTTTCTGTTAAAGATGTCATAATTAGAGTTATGCAGGTAGTTGTATTACAATAACATGTACAAAGTTAGAAGAACAAAGTACCTTCAGACTTTCACTTATGTGGCCTTCCCTGCCAAAATTATTTGTAAGCTACACCCTTGTTAAGTGTAAATGACAGAGAAACGGCAAGGTACACAATCCCCAGTCTAACTGGTTGAGCACTGGGAGACACACCCCAAGGGCAAAACTAGAGTGTGCACTCACTTTTCACACTTCTTCCCTTATTTCTCTCTAACCCCCTCTTTTTCCTTCTAAACTTTACTGCCAATTTCAAACTTTGGCCTCTCGGCACACCTGAGGTAAAAGAACGTCTAGGTTACTTGCGTAACCCCACGTTCCCTGAATAGGGAACGGAGACGTTAGTCGGGATTAGACCGACTGAATGGGAGCGAATCACCGTGAGAGCGACTGACGAACATATTAATGGGCAAATTAATTTGCAGGCGAAGGTGATTGATTAGCAATCAGCCGGGTATAAAGCCGGGCGTGCCTAAGCCTCAGTATGGAATTTTCCGAGGAGCTGGACCTACTTACCTCCCAGCTTACCTCAGATCCATGACTTCCAGGGCATGGCGAAGGGTAACGTCTCCGTTCCCTATTCAGGGAACGTGGGGTTACGCAAGTAACCTAGACGTTCCCTTTCAGTCGGTCCCGGAGACGTTAGTCGGGATTAGACCGACTGAATGGGAGCCTCTGTAAAGGGCCATGCCCGAAGTCCTTCCAGACAGGCCGGCACTAAACACAAAAGAGGGGTTAGTAACAAGGCCGTGTACCTGAATGGGGAACTCCTTCTGCCCCTGCCCGGAACACTCATTGACGGGGAAGTCGTCCAACACTGAGAGCATCTGCTGTACTTGGTTGATGCTGACGACCAGAAGGAGGCACCCCTCGACCCGCAGGGAGGAGTGGCGGAGATCGCGTCGAGGCCCGAAGGGCTACCAGCGGGTCATCGTTCTGCAAGAGAAAATCGGCAGAGACGGAAGTCATCGTTACGCACCAAAAACAAGGGGAGTAACGGAACGGGTTCATACTAGCCACCTGAAGGGGGAGCTGTATAGAGAACATAGAAAGGGAGCGCCAGAGAGGGACTCCCAGATCTGTACCCTAGTTCTGCGGGGACCAGGCCGGAGCAAAGCCACCACACGGAACCTGGCAGCGCTGACTGCTCCGCTCAGTCAGATGCCGAAGGGGGGAGGATGGGAGAGCCGCCCGAAGGGGGAGCTCTTAGAAAGGTGTACTTCTCCTGATGACGAGGAGAGTACTGCAAGCTTACACCTGCTCCGTCCCCTAAGGGTGACTGCCACCACTCAGGACCGCAGAGGGAACAGAGCCTACATCAAGGTTGTAGAACCTGATGAACGTATTAGGTGTAGACCAGCCCGCAGCTCTACATATGTCGGAGAGTGAGGCCCCTCTAGCCAACGCCCACGAGGCAGCGATGCCGCGAGTGGAGTGGGCCCTCAGATGGAGAGGGCAGGGAACCTCACACACCTCATAAGCAAGGCGAATGGCCTCCACTAGCCAGTGGGCAAGCCGTTGCTTGGAGACCGCGGAACCCTTACGCTGGCCTCCGAAACATATGAAGAGCTGCTGGGAGCTGCGAAGCTCCCGGGTTCTGTCCAAGTAGATCCGAAGAGCTCGCACAGGACATAACGAACCCTGGGCTGGTTCTGCCTCCTCCCGGGGCAGAGCTTGCAGGGTCACCACCTGGTCCCGGAAGGGGACGGATGGGACCTTGGGGATGAATCCGGGCCTGGGTCTGATGGTAACCAGAGAATCACCAGGGCCGAATTCCAGGCAGGATTCGTCGGCGGACAGTGCCTGGAGATCTCCCACCTCTTAATTGAGGCCAGAGCGAGCAGGAGTGCGGTCTTCAGTGAGAGGACGCGCAGCTCCGCAGAGTGCAACGGCTCAAAGGAGACTTCCGCAGCCCAGACAGGGCGACGGAGAGGTCCCAAGAGGGAACAGAGGGGGGTCTAGGCGGCCTGAGACGCCTAGCTCCCTTGAGAAATCTCACCGTCAGTTCGTGGCTGCCCACTGATTTCCCTTCGACCCGAAGGTGAAAGGCAGAAATAGCGGCGGCGTAGACCTTGAGGGATGAAGGGGACAGCCCCCGATCGAACCTCTCCTGGAGAAAGGTCAACACGACTCTGATGGGGCACGACCCGGGGTCTTCCTGGCGGGAAGAGCACCACTCGACGAACCGACCCCATTTACCAGCGTAGCATGCTCGAGTAGAGGGTGCTAACGCGTGGTCCAAAGTTCTCACCACGGAGGGTGGTAGAGGCTCGGGGTCCACCGCGGACAGATATGCCATACGTGTAGGGCCCAGAGGTCTGGCCGCGGGTGCCTGTATCCCCCCCCCTGAGTAAGGAGGTCTGGACTCAGAGGGATCGGCCAGGGGGGGGCTGTCACGAGCGCGACGAGGTCTGGGAACCACGCTCTGTTCGGCCAAAAGGGGGCGATCAGAAGCAGTTCGTGCTCGTCCTCCCTGACCTTGCACAGTAACTGTGCTAGAAGGCTCACTGGGGGAAACGCATATAAGCGTTTGTTCCTGGGCCAGCAGTGTGCCAGCGCATCTGTCCCGAGAGGAGCCAGGGACAGGGAGTAGAAAAGCCGGCAATGGGTGTTCTGGCGGGAGGCAAACAGATCTATGTGTGCCTCGCCGAAGGTGTCCCATATCTGCTGAACAGCCCGAGGATGGAGTCGCCATTCTCCTGCCGTGGGGTGGAACCTGGACCTCAGAGACCTCAGAAAGCACTCCGTCTTCCAGACCTTCAGGTAAGGGAGCGCGTCTGCCGTAGGCAGACGTAAGGCTCCCCGACGCCATGCCCAACTCGGAACTCGTGAGAGAAGCCATAGCTGCAGTGGTCGCATATGCAGGAGCCCGAGTCGGATGACTGGGGCTGCGGCTGCCATATGCCCCAGGAGCCTCTGAAATAACTTCAGTCTGACCACTGGTCGAGAAGACACCGCGAAAAGGGCGGTCAGCAAGGCCCTGGCGCGATCTACCAATAGTTGCGCCAGCATGCTCTCGGATTTCAGCTCCATCCCGAGAAAAGAGATGGTCCTCACCGGAGTGAGGCGGCTCTTTTCCCAGTTGACCTTCAGACCCAAACGGTTTAAGTGCGAAAGCACCTTGCCCTGGTGTCGGATCAACTGGTCTCTGGACGAGGCTATGAGAAGCCAGTCGTCGAGGTAATCCAGGATCCGAATGCCTGCCCGGCGGAGCGGGGCTAGCGCGGCCCTGACAACCTTCGTGAAGGTGCGAGGGGATAGGGCAAGACCGAAGGGTAGGACCTTGTACTGGTAAGCATGGCCCTCGAAACAGAACCTTAGAAAGGGTCTGTGTCTCGGTACCACTTCTACCTGAAAGTACGCGTCCTTCAGGTCGATTGTTGCGAACCAATCTCCAGGACGGATGCACGGTAGAATGCAGCGGACCGTCAGCATCTTGAACCGGTACTTGGCCAGGTGCCGGTTTAGACGCCTCAGATCCAAGATTGGTCGCAGCCCGCCTGCTTTCTTGGGGACCAGGAAGTATGGGCTGTAAAACCCTCGTTCCATATCGGCTGGGGGTACCGGCTCGATCGCACCTTTTGTTAAAAGGGCATCGATCTCCTCTCGCAGGAGTGAGGCGCCTGTTCGTGGAACAGGAGTGTGAAACACACCTCGAAACCTGGGGGCGGACACGAACTGAATCGTGTAGCCCTGCCGGATTGTCCGGACCACCCACTGTGAGACCCCGGGAAGCTTCCGCCAGGCTCCCAGGTAAGCTGACAGGGGTCGTGGTCGGGACGTGCCGATGGTCCCCATGGCGGGGCCGCCCGGAGGCGGACTTGTGGGCGGAATCACCAGGGGAGGACCCTGGGAGATGGTCAGATGAGGGCAGGGGTGGTGTGCCCCCGCGCTCTCTGCCATGGCCAGCGGGGCTCGGGCCCATGTCGGGGTCTTCGTCGGAGACCGAGGAAGAGGAACCCCAGACCGTCGGGCATGCGAGACCGCTATTCTCGGGTAGGAAGTGAGTTCTATCTTTGACACAATAGGTGCCGCCGTCCCGGAGGACGGCAGCGAGGAGTGTGTGGTGGACTCCCCCCCCCTGGGGGAGCTGGGTCGATGACCAGACCCAAAGACGAGCTCATTTCCTCCCGAGTCGCCAACCTCAGGGGCGCTTCTTCGTGGAAGCCCTCGTCTGCCGTCGAGAACCCTCTGAGGTTGACTGCGACTTTCGTCGTGTGGGGGTCTTCCTCGGACCAGAGGTCGAAGGATGAGACCGTGACGAGAGTCGCTCTCTTTGGCGTCGCACAGGCGGAGAGGGGTCCGGCACAGAAGCGGCAGGAGCCCGCCGCTTCCGACGCGGGACCATGAGCTCACCCAGACCCTCCGCCTGTTTCCTGATCGTGGAGACCTTTGACGCAAAATCATCCACGGCGATGCCAAAGAGGCCATCTTGGGAGACAGGTGCATCCAGAAACCGGTTTCGGTCATCGGGAAGCATAGAGGCCTGCTCCAACCAAAGATGGCGCTCCTGTACCACAAGTGTGGCCATCGTGCGACCGATGTTCAGCGCTGCTGATTTTGTAGCACGAAGCGCAAAATCAGTGGCTGAACGTAAGTCCATTATGGACTGTTGGTCGCCACCACCCTGGTGCATGTCACGGAGGACCTTGGCCTGAAAGACCTGTAAGGTCGCCATGGCATGCAGCGATGCAGCAGCTTGACCCGCAGCCGAATAAGCTTTCGCCATCAGGGCAGACGAAACTTTTCCGGCTTTGGAGGGCACACTCGGACGAGATCGCCAAGCGGCAGCACTGCCGGGGCACAGGTGCACCGCGACAGCCTGCTCCACCTGGGGAATCGAGGAGTATCCCCTAGCTGCTGCACCATCCAGAGCGGTGAAGGGGGAGGAGCTAGAAGCCCTGGCAGACAGGGGAGCCCGCCAGAATTTTGTAAGCTCCTCGTGCACCTCCGGGAAGAAAGGGACCGCAGGAGCGCGGGGGACGGAGCCCCGGCGCTTACCCAGGAACCAGTCATCCAGCCGCGACGGCGCTGAGCTAGAGGGCGTAGGCACCTCAAGCCCAATTGCGGCCGCGGCTTTGGAGAGCACCGCGTGAGCATCGAGCTCCGGCTCGGCCGAGACCCCGGAGGGTGGCAGCGCTGAGCTGGAAGAACTCGAAGATCGCGCCCCTTCCGATGCTGCGATGGATAGCAGATCGTCATCAGGATCACACGAGGGGCCGGGTAACGCCGAAGCGCTCTCCGACTCATTCGCGGACCAGACGGGGAGCACGCTCGGCATTTGGGGGTGGTGCGAGGAGTCACCTGACACCGTTCGACCCAAAACATCCGGGGAGAAAACAGCCGGCTCACTCCGGTTCGTAGGAGCGCCAAGAGCCGAAGCTCCGGCGTCCTCTTCCTCGAAGAAAGACCGTCTGTATCTCAGCGTGCGGGCCGGCAGAGCGTTGCAGTGCACACACTCTCGCCTCACAAACGCTGCGCAGGCGTGTTGGAAGCCCAAACACTCCACACAGCGCTCATGACCGTCTTTCGACGAGATAAATCCACCGCAGTTAGGAGTAATGCACGTTTTGCTCATCGTGTCGTGAAAAACGGACAGGATTATGAGAAAACGGCTGAAACACTGGACAGGCTTGCCTGAGAGATCTTCGAGGTGCTGGCGTTTTGGTGGCGTGCTATTCTGGGCTAGCAGAGGTCAACACCAAGTATGCCGAGAGGTAAGCAACCTACTGATCTTTCAAGCGAAAAGAGCGTCAAAGTTCAGGAGAGAGAGTCTCACTCAGTCAGCTCCGAAGGAAAATTGCATACTGAGGCTTAGGCACGCCCGGCTTTATACCCGGCTGATTGCTAATCAATCACCTTCGCCTGCAAATTAATTTGCCCGTTAATATGTTCGTCAGTCGCTCTCACGGTGATTCGCTCCCATTCAGTCGGTCTAATCCCGACTAACGTCTCCGGGACCGACTGAAAGGGAAATTTATTTCTTCTTTGTGTAAAAGGCAAATTGTTTTAAATACAATTACAAATACAGATTATTCATAAAATAAAACCTTAAATAACCAGTTAAACTTGTGATAAATGGCCATCTAATAAAAAAGAACCTGAAAAAAAGGTTCTAGTGCTTTGTTTGAGCATTTCTTTCTGTAAATGCTGTATTTTTACTAAAACATTTAGGCAGAGTTGTCTACAACGAATACACAAAACTGACCTTAAATAGCAATATGCTCAATACACCCACAGGTCTAACATCTATCATGTGTGGCACCATAATTGAAGCCTTTAAAGTGCACACTGAATGTAGATTCTTTAGATAATTACACATGTTTTCATATCCCAGCATCCCTGTGCATTACACCAGACCTGCTTTAATGCCATCCTCCTACACTTCTGTCTCTCGAATTGACAAAGGAGGCAAAGGATAAACACTTGGACTGAACTACTGTCAGCCCAGCAGTCAATGGGACAGTTTCAAGCTTGTTGACAACCTCTTTGCGTTTAAATGGCATGTCTGCTTTCCTTTCCTCCTGCCTGCAGGAAAACACAGAACCTTATGATGCCAAACAAGGTTAGCAGACCTGAAGAAGTGAACACGCTTCTGTAATTTGCATAGTAATAGCAAGTGAATACAGCTTTCCTGTGGCAAATCCTCCAAGAAGACAAGCACCTAAAAGATAAAGGCAATTCTGCTTATTTTACACCAAAACTGTTTACCATATTATTTACTCAGTTATTGCTATTAAATAACTATGAACTTGAACTAAAGTCATTAAACCATTTTATAAGGTGTCACCTACTACTTACAAAAGAACTTACTCTATTATTGTGGGATCATAAATGTAATAGTTACTGGATCTGCTTAACCTGTTTTCAAGAATGGTAAATCGTTTGGTTTTATCTTTTCATATTCTTAGTGTTAGTTACTCTCTGTTTGAATTGCCCAGAATCTCTGAGGTGTGACCGTTGGATAATTAATGTAGATAACCCATAAAGATGCCCCTAGAGCCTGGGTGGGTCGCTAGACTTGTCTCCTAAAACATAGATAAGTAGCTGAGATTCTGTTTAGAGTTGGACACCTACAACAAAGCGGTACATTATTAAATAATCCTGATTCTTGATATCCCAATATCTCCTATTGTATTCTACACTACACACTGTGCACACTACACACAATAATGTTTCCTGTAGGTACCAAATGAGTCAATGCATCGCAAATGCATGCACATTACTACAGGGAATCTCTTCATTGAGATTTATGTTGTTTGTGTTTGCATGGTTGTGGGTGTAAGTAACAGTTTGGAAGTCTAGAAGCTGGAGGAAGATGCTCTGGGAGTTATGTGTGGGCAGTTTACTATCAAAGCACATCAATTTCAACACCCACTGCTGTAATTTCAGGAACTTTGGGAAATAAATTACGACATTTCTCATCTAGAACATAAAAGATGGGTATAAATGGTGAAGGATGTTCTAGTAATCAATTTCTGCTGCATATACTTTAATTATCACAACTCTAAAAAATGGGAAATTTACATAAATCTGGAAAAAGTTTGGTTTAAAAGTTTAAAAACAAAGCATTTGTTTGACATTTTATTTATAATGTCATTTCACATGCATGATACTATTGTTCTAATGATGTGTCAGCAAACTTTTTAACCAGCTTGCAATATACTTGTTACATACAGTTGGTAGAGCATTGTGCTAACAACACTAAGGTCATGGGTTCAAATCCCAGGGAACGCAAAGACTGGCAAAAAATGTATTCATTCGTTCAAATGTAAGTAGCTTTAGATAAAAGCGTCTGCCAAATGACTAAATATAAATGTAAATGGTAATGTAAAAACTGTTATTCATACACATAAAATGTACATTTACCACTGCCACTGGACATATGCCCAGAGTATTCAAGACTGAAAGTAGCTGCAATGCATTATGTATAGACTGCAAGGTAGTAAGAAGCCAATCGTGTAACTGAAGTCCATAGTTTGAAGTCAATTCCAAACAGCATCTGTTTTATTTTTTCCGCTCCTGACTGAGCAGCAAGAATGTCACAAAATAAATACAAAGTAGAGAAAAGAAAGGCAGGGAAGCTTGGTGACAACAATAAATAAATAAATAAATAGACAATAAAGAAGAGTACAACAAAACAAATGAAAAATATTGAAACAAAATAATCAAAAATGATTAAAACCTAATGAAAGCACAATACAGAAAATGAAAAAAAGTAAAATACATATATAAATAATGTTATTTAAATATATATGTGTGTTTTTTTCTGTTCATACAACATACTTAAATAATGATGTGAGTAATTGTGCTTTTGATAAATATTTATGTTAAATTTTTTAAGATAAAGACTATTTGGTCTTACCCTTGTAAATATTGAAATATAGAGTGGCTGTTCTTAATTACACCAGGGCATAATAACCAGGATTTATGCTCCATGTTTCACAGCTTCGTTCTTGAACAAACAAACAGTTTATATGAGCAATAAACCAGAAAAGCTATCTAAGAAAATCAACAAAACAAGTTGCATTTTAAATCTGAGCATCCCTGCAACAAACTCCATAATATTAAATATATTTAATAAATGCGACTACATGAAGAAAAGACACCTGCAATTACCAAAATGATGACAAAAAAGGCCTCACATAGAGAATATTGCTGTGTGTTCAATCTATTCATATCACATCTACACAAGCTTCAAATTTCTGAGAACAAATCATTATTCTAGGTACAGCCATATCAGTATTGATTTACCCCCCATGGTGCTAGCATGCTAAATTGGCATATATGAAGGCTAGCCTGCAGCTGTTGCTAGCCCCGTTTAGCCTTCAGCTCTAAGATTAAGCTAGTGCCTTTGAGCTCAGTGGCTGAACTCATTTAATATCGTGACCACTGTTCATTAAGAACTCAAAGGAGGCTGGGAATTTTCTCTTTAAGATAAGACTAATCGATGATTAGCTGAGAAAGATGTGATTAAGCTGCCCTGCTCTCATGAACCACCCAGTTTGGACCTGGAGATGGAGTTATCTTTACTTATTTAACAGCGGTGAAACAGACTCGAGGGAAGGACGGGTGCTGCAATAACATTATTGATTTGTTCTGTTGGTGTAAACAACGCCCCATTTGAACAGCATGCAGAAAATCTGGAATTTAGAAGCGCTTTAAACATTTAAGCACAGCAGAATCATTCTTTGCACAAGTAAAGTTGATGTTCTGCCACACTTGGATGCTCTGAGTGTTTAAAGGTTGGGTTACTGAATGTAAATGCAATGCATCATTAACTCTTAATTGCTGAGTGGAATAATGATTCTCTCTAAACAGAGAAAGTGTTGTTCTCTGTGTATATGTTGATATTCATAGTAAAATGTGCTTGTGCCAAGCAGATTAGAGCACATTGTGCTGGTCTTTATACGTCACTAAATCTGCAATGATTCTGAAATCTTTTGACAAATGTTTTGGTGACTATCTTTACAAAATGTAAAATCTATGGAATATTTCACTTAAAGTGCATCCTGTACTTAATGTTTTTAAACAAAACAGAAAATTAACAATTAATCAACAGAAAGGCATAATACATTTAATTTAAATGAATTGAAAAATGCAATAAATGCAGAATGTATTTATTAAAAATCCAATTAAACAAAACTAAATTTATTGAATTATAAACAATATAAATTGTTTGAATGACACATTCAAATTAAAAATAAAAAAAAAATAAACTCCATTTGAGGTTTCAAAGCAAATCAATGCTGTTATTTTTCTTCTTCATTTTCTCTCCTTCATTTCATAGGTTGCCAGTTCATCACACTCCAATAAACAGAATAATCTACTTATAAATAGGCCAAATAACAGATTAAGACACAAGTTTTACTGTTGGGACCCCCATGTGTTATGTCTAAAATGTATTCCATGTTAAAGGTCAGGATTCTCCTCCTTTTTACATTATTTTCTTATCTCTTGTTAGACGCTTAAGATGAACTCACCCAGCTTGTATAAACTCTTACATATTACTACAATATATAATAACTTTGTTTAGCAGGCTACTGACGCACAACTGCAAGGCCTTTCATCTTTGCAAGATAGATATACATAAACAATGATGAGAATACATGACTAAAAACACAAAACTATCCTTAAAATGAACAAAGAAATAGGTCTGAGTGTGTTGTTTTACCATCATTCAACCCACTGTGTGTGGTGACGTCAATACGAAGGTCACATTGTCATGGTAACAGAAATGCAAAAATGAATAGCAGAAGGATTCATTTTTAGGTCCTACATTTTTGTCGTTGGTGGATAGGCTGGATCGACTTGTGCTTCTTTATCATAGTTTCTTTTTGTCTGTGCTGTTCGAATAAAGCGGTATAATTGGTGGGTATTATCAAAATTTCATTGAGAGCGAAATCAAATTGAGAATCCATTAGGGAATCTGCATCACTGCTCACATGCTTTGCAAACTATTCACCGACATAGTAAATGTTGGTCAGCTCTCAGGTGCCCCCTTCTACCTGTTGACAAGTGAAACAACTTCTAACACTGGAGTGTAAGTGCCAAGGAGGGTCAGGCAGGGCTTCCTCAAGCCTGGTTGCATCTTACTGTAACTCTCAATCATTTCAGTAAAACTAAGAAGTGCTGCACTGGAAAGTGGTACTCAAGTAAAAGTACTTCTAAGTTATTCTACTAGAAAATTACTTGAACAAAAGTTAAAGTACTTGATTCTTCTCAAGTATCAACAGTATTTTTATGTATTTAAATCATCATTTCAGTAAACTCATCAGCACCCGCTAAACTTGAATATCAAAGGCTTTCTGTAAAAAAAGAAGTTCTTTTTACTCTGCTCAAAGTCTTTCGGATGTTTAGGATGGTTCTCCCAAACTCTGTTTTACCATCTACCAACAGGTGTTCTTTGGACCGATTCTTCATTATTTCTGGACATTTTGCATTCGACTGAAGACCGTTCACTGTATTGAAAACATTGGCGGTGATTTTGAACTGGTTTAGGCATGTGCAAACTAAGGGAATCAAAAATGAGCGTGCTGATTTGTCAAAAAGAGATGCACATTAACGCAAGGAAAGAAGGAACTTGTTGATTCGTCAAAGCTTGCATGTGGCATTTTTTCTAATTTATCTCTATGTTTTCATTATTTCCTTCTACGAAAGTAACAAAGAGAATGAGTGAAATGTCGAGGAGTAAAAGTACACATATTCGATTCAAAACAAATACTCAAGTAAAGTACAGTGGAACCTCGAGATACGAAATTAATCCGTTCCAGGGTAGAGTTGGTATTTCAAATTTGTTGTATGTCGAAGCAAGTTTTAAATGTAAAACGCAAAATTTGTGCAATGGGTCTCAGAAACTGTTTAAGTTTATAAACAAAGAAAAACCAGAGAAAAATCAAGTAACTTTTCTTCAATCCTTAAATCTTCACATTAATAAATAATAATAAAATACAATGCAAAATACGTAATATGTACACAAATGTGAATTCTTGCAATGTGGCAAAGTGTTGGAGGAGGTGGTGGGGGTGGTGAATGGATGACAGAAAACATTTCTTCACTATACCTTCTTTCACAAAATTCAAATACCAACACGAAACCAAGCGTATGGGTAGACAGTACCCAAAGTGTGTGTGAAGGAATGGAGAAAGCACTTCTAAGAAGGCGTTATGGGTATGATCTGACCAATAGGAGAGCAGAATGTTTGTGTTATTCGTATCTTGATTTTTTTTTTGTATCTCAAGGCTAAATATATTCAGAGAGACCTTTCGTATCTTGTATTTTTCGCAACGTGAACCATTTGTATACCGAGGTACCACTGCACAAGGTCTTAAACAAAGTATTATTACTTCGTTACATTACCATAAATGGTCCCTTAATTTCAGTTTTTTAATGTGTGACAGTAACAAAAAGTTAAATATATTTATTTAACTGCATTATGAGAAGAAAACCCCTTAGACAGCTGCCTCCCTGCAAGGACAAGCCAGATTCAGAACACATTTCTACACCTCAACTTTTCAAACCCTCATGTGAATAAAAATTTCCTCTATATTGCCTCAAAATTGCCATTTTAAATCACAGGCTGATTTTGTAATGAAATGTAAATGACGAGCACAGGAAATGTAATCAAGGTTTTAGAGTTGTTTATTAGATTATAACCACCAATGTGATTTGAAAAGCTCCATTAAGTTAAGCAATACCACAAGCTGTGCGAGGTCTCTGGTGGCCCAACTTTTAAGGAGAAGGAAAAAGTCAGTCTTCTGAATCGATCCACACAACAGGAAACAATGAGGAATTGATCAGCTCCATCTAAAATCAAAGTATACTGCATTCAGAAAGTCCAGAAATATAATAAAGACTTAATCTTTCTTTACATCTTTCAAATCATAATAAAAAAGTAACATAAAAACCACCAGAAAATTGAAAACAAAATAGCATGCACAGTGTTTCTGTCACATGAACCTCCAATTACACATACTACAGAATCTAAAACTCTCAATTACTAAAATGAATATCTTTGGAGCCATTGTAATGGTAATTAGAGCAATAAGGGAGATTATATTTTAATAAGCAAGCAGTGGTCTAATTACCATGTTGGGTGTAGGCAAAGAGCATTAACCTAGGTAAAGCTGTTTTAATTGGAGGCTGTGATTGAGCAGAGGTACTTAACCCTTGAAAAGAGCATCCTGGTGTCCCGGCTGATTCCACAGATGAAATATAGTATGACCTGTGGATGGTTAACTCGATCATGATCTTGAAGCCCATACATTATTCAGATTATTCAATTCGATTCAATGCCTTCATTATCATTGCATAAGAATATGCAACAAAATTCAGTTTCTACTCAATAAAGTGCTAGAAAATCTGTATATACATATACATAAATACATTGATACATGCAAACATCAAATTCAGTTCCAGTGTGCAAAATAATAAATAAATAGGATGCAATAAAAGTTATAATATGCAATAAAATAAACGCAATGAAAAGATGTTTGACCTATGAATAAATGAAAGTGAAAGGAACATTCATTAATGATCAGTTTTTGATCATACAAGTAAGCTGTGCCACCCTAAGAATATAATGTTTTATACTAAAAATCTAATTTGTAATATTCATAAGCAGCAACATTCAAAATTTCATTGAGCCTCTGAAGAAATCCAGCATTGAATCATATCTTGCTTGCAAACAAATCTGCTGTAAAATGACTATTCCATTAACTTCTTGATATCTAATGTCACAGAAACTACTGTGGTAACTGCTGTTAACTACTAGTAAAAATTTGATTTTTCTAAATTGACAACACACAACCCCACCTGAATAGCCCACTTTAGTATTCTAAAGTATTAGGCAGAATCCATTCACAGGTTGTACAACAGTTGAGAATTTCTGATCATGGCACTGAGCATCTCCTAATAATCCCCCAAGCCATCTTTAGTGGCAGATTTTGGTTTGAGTTCTGAAACATATTTTGTTTGAATCGTTTTAGTTTTGACACATTAAATTGAAAATATAAGCAAGGTGTGACTTCTTAGCAAACAAATAATTTACGTATTAGTTAATTAATTACTTAATTAAAAGAAAAAGATGGCTAACCTTTGCATGGTAAAACATTAATCTTGAAAATGTGAATTATTACTACCCCTTTATTCACCACAAAAAAACCTCCAAAACCTGGTGAAGTGACCTCAGAGACTTCTTGTGAAATTCACTTTGTATATTTTATTATATTCACATGCATTATACATGCATATATTTCCCCCAGCTCTTAGGAGCACATTTATCAACAGCACCATCAAACACACATTTTAATGCTTTTTAAACTCATTGCATTCAGTCTTTGCGAGATGAACTGATCAGCAACAAACCGCCAAAGGTCAAGCTCATGCGCATGGTGATTACTTTACCATCCTCCATTGCATTATTGTTTGTCTTGCAATTTCCTCTCATCAGGTTATCATCTGATTATGCAAATAAGCAGCTGCGCTGGGCACCTTGCTTGCCTGGAATGTGATATTTATCACCATGGCGATGGATATGGGGAACCAGAACTGGCCAATCGCTGGCTTTATCTGACACAAGTCCTTCTCCTCATCTGATCTCGGTGTGTGATGATGCGTGATGATGATAGGCACCATGTCTAAAAATAGTCCCAGCTTTCACATTGCTTTTGCATAATCAGGACATTTCACCCGGCGTTAAATCAATGTTGACACTGCACCAGGGGGACCACGGGCATGATTGTCAGACATAACAACATCCATTTATCTCCCTTTAAAAACTCCACTTGCTTTCCTGATAGTATCTGGGGTATTTGACTCCGGACACATTCAGATGTCACATCACATTAGACGATGGTAATTGAGCTCATCCGAAGAGCTTCAAAAAGGATCAACAATATCACTGGCTCATGCCACAATAATTGAGCAGACATTGGAAAGATCAAACCTCATCAGAAGGGCTGGTGAAATATTCATCATTTTACAGAAAGAATGGTTTTGAATGAAAGAGGTCAATTATGGAAGACAAAATGTCCTCCGAGGCATGGGGTTAATTCTGGAAGTATTTCATCAAGTTTGCATGATAAAAACCTCAAAGTTTTTAAAGCAATCAAATATGACTGCATTCACTATCTTCCTCTGGTTATTCCCTACTACTTACATTCTTTACAGAAACACATGGATATGCACTTGAAGAGGACGTCTTGAATGTTTGTACTTGTCATTGAAGGGCATAATAAAATAAATAATGTTAATAATGGTCTTTTTAAATAATGAAGTTTGTGTGGAGCAAGAGGTCTAAAGCATAATAAACTATAACACCATTGATAAAAAAAAAAAACAAAAACAAAAAAACACTAATCATTAACAATGTAAATGTTGGTATTATTTGTGGGCTTTCCTAGACTACATGGTGTGCATATGAGACTGCAGATAGACTACTATGAGTGATTATTCTTTTTTTTTTGCATCAAGATGAATTTTGAAACAGTTTCATGTTCACTGTGCAAAAGTATTTATAAATTTATTTTGCTTTTATAAATGACAGAAAGAAAAAAATGCACATTTATCTCGTAATTATGAGATGCATGAGTCATAATTACTTCTTACTAAGCCACAATTATTACTTTGTATAATTATAACTCACTGCCATCATTTAGATCTTTGATAAATATAATGAACTTCAGAGTAAATAAAAAAAATGTATTTCTAGATTGAACACAAATATATAAAATATCGAAATCTCTATATGAATCAAATTAATTTAGTAATTTAATTATTGTTTTTATATTCTTTTGTATTCTTACACGTGCGTAGATGTACAAGTATACGGCATAGGTTGATCTTGTGTTTCAATGGCTGGGTGAAAAGAACAACAACTTCTGCAATAACAATGATTCTGAAGTTAAAATGTAACGGTGTTCAAATTAGAAAGAAGAGCTGTATCGTCTCTACAACAGGTACTGGCATCCTTTTTGACATATGTTTCTTTATAAATCTTAATGACAGTTTTTTTGGCTGCACTGTAACAATAGATACAGCAATAGTGAATGTATTAAATGCTTTATCCACTTGTTCAACTGTAAATTTGATCAGACAAGGTTCATGCATCTTAGTAACATCAACTTTGGTTATTGTTTAACATACATGCAATTCAGGCAATGAGCAAGAAAGTGGAGCTGACAATTGTCTTTTTTTTTTTCTTTTTAAATTATGGAATCTACATTTCCATCTAATTTCCATATCCAAAAATATTTGAGTTCTGAATCCTCCACCAGCTCATATTTTCGACATTAAAAGACAAACGTCTTGCTTTCATGACCTGTCTGTACCAAACAGTTATCCACACCAAAAACCCACAGAAACATTCCTCGGTAAACACTGACTGGATTTTGGGGGATTATGTTTATTTTATTGCATATTGTCCATTACACATGAGACTAATTACTGCGTAACCTTTGCTCACGTGGCTATTTTCTACTCTCATAAATATTAATTTGTTTAGCAGTTTTTTTTTTGTTTGTTCTGTTGCTGCTTTTAAAGACACGGCATCTCAAATTGTCAAAGGTTTGCTGCAGTGTCTACATAACAGAGATGCTGTACATTGATAACAATCAAATTCATTTACACTTTGGTGTCTATTTAAAATACTGACTGGAATTACATGAGTAATTAAGTACTGAAGAAGGTCTGAACCACACACTATGGGGTTGTATCTTTTCTGGCAACAAAATAGACACATGTACACATGAGTGTGTGCTGCAGGATTAAACGAATATAGTCTTTTGAGATGTAAACTGTCTGTAATGAGATGCAAACTGACACCCAAATGCTGGGTGATAAGAAAGTCTATAGTGCAGCTTCAAATTTAAAATTATATAGAGTTTCCATGTTCTTCATCCCATGTGAGGGTTAAGGGCTTTGGGACTCAAATGGAAACATATGAGTTAATGTTTCAGATTGTAAGGAAATCAAATTCGATGAATGATAAAAATGTGACCGTTCTAGGAACTACTTGTCCTAGACAATGGCAGAAGAAAAAAGGTTTGCCAATGTTTTGGGATGTAAAGGAGTGTACTGTCAAAATCCCAATTTTAAAAGAATTGTCTTGTCTGGTTTTAAGGACCACTCCTTTAGGACCAAGGGCGCCAACGTGACATCACACATCTGACCGAATGGGTGGTGCCAACGAAAACTTTTTTTTTTGCAAGAATGACCAATGAAAGTGGTGTGAAACAGCCACTCGTGATGCTCATCCCAGATATTCAAAGTGACTGTGCACAGGAAACAGGAAAGAAGTAGCGCACCACAAATCTCTTTTATTCCCTCTTTTAACAGCCCCCTATGATTAATCACAAACAGTATAAACCACTCGACACTCATGATTTTTTTGGTCAATGTGTTTATTGATTTCTTCTCTGTCATCGTCTTCTTCTTTTCTGTTTCCCTATGTGGCAAGGAGTGTATCTGTTGTACTGTAAACGCCAAAATTATGTTACAATGCGCTTGTACAGAGACAACTCTATTGTTATAAAATAATATTAAGAAGAACATTGTGATGAAAGAGACCAAGACAAATGGGACATTTTTGGAATAATGCCAGAACTTCATATCTTTAAATACACCTACAAGCACAGTTCTGTATCAAAATCACTGCAAAAACTGTGAGAAAGCATGTCTGAAAGGGGGTGAATGATGAAAAAGTTTGATACATCTGACTTGGCCATTCAAACACAGGTTGCTTATGAAAAAAACTGGAATGTACCCAATCTTGGACCACATTTTGAGCCGTTCAGACTGTCATAAACAAATCAGATATGGGGCGTATATGGGCAAAATTTTGGTCGATTTGGGTCTCAGTAGACTGCAGTTTGAACATAACCTTAAAAATAATTGATGGTTTTGGGTGTGAAATCTTATTTTATAAAATGCCCTTTTTTCCTCAAATGAAAAGTTTTCTGTAATTTTCCCCCTACTTGTTTTTTTTTTTCTCAAACCTTTGAGTTACTCTTAAATTTGGCAGAAACAAAATGCAGGCAGAGATTAAACGCTGATATGTTTGCTTTGTATGGCTGATGCATGAGAGGAAGCATTGGCTTTGTCAGAAGGTGAGCAGAGGTTTGTGAAATGTGCCGAGCGCTGGCGTTTTCATCACTCACCCAGGGGAAAACACTCAGCAGAAAGTGCTGAGGTGAATGTGCAAACGCTTTGAAAAACCAGCGGCTGGTTTGTCAGCAGAGGTGTCACATGAATGCACCATTAGGTCTTTCTCCACCACCGCTTACATGATGTATGATTATGTCTTTGACGAGCCAGCATACACTTTTAAAATACAGTGGCAAGAGGAATTAGACAGAGACACAATCTTTAGAGTAGAGCTGGTGTGATGTCAATCATTTAAAAATGACAAAAACAGCATCTCTGGGGATGCCTCATTAAAGGACTCATGAAAGGTTTTTTCTTCAATAAGTTTGTGAAGAAGTAAAATTCACAAATCCTCAGAAAATGTAGCAAATTTAGCCCATGCAATAAAGCAGGTGTCATTGCAATCTACTTATAAACGGTTATTTAATGTGTTTTATTTTTGGCTATACAATGTTAAACATCCCATCTCTCTCAGACAATACAAAAGTAATTGAAACAGCAGTTCATTAATAAATAAAATAATAAAGAGGTACATATTATTTGTTTGAAAGCAGGGTAGGGGATTTCTCGGAGACAATGCTTACGTTAATTCACTCTAAACTAAAACCTCCAAACCCATTCACACTTATGACACATATGATATTGTAAAATTTTCAATGAACATGGTGGAATCTGCTTCACCAAAAAAATGCAAATTATATTTGCATTAATATAAAACATAAGATTTACAGTCTGTTCACACATTCCATGCTTAGAGGCTGACAGCAAAGCGTATATTTTTGTTTTAAAAAAACATCCCCCTCACTGATTTTTGGCTACAACCATGTTTTGGTTTCAGACCTGACAACTTTGGCTTACCGGCACTGTTATTTGTTAATTTCCTTTAAAAATCTTTTTAAACTGAAATGGCTAATAATTAACAATTGTCAACAAAACATATATAATATAATATTGAGTCACCCAACACATTAACTTTAGTAACTTTAGTATGTCATTCATGCTTTAGTCATTTTAATTTACAAGAATTACAAATACAATGCCCGTTCTGCTATCCACTTTAAAAGGCTCTCCAAAAAATTACACAGAGAAACGCATGATATTGAAAAGAATACAAATACACTAATTTAATACTTGAACTCATAAAGCTTTTAACAATCAATCTAAAGGGTTTATTGCGGTGCTATGGCTGTAATTATTTAGTCATATGAAGTGGCATTTTATCTTTTTTTTGTGATGGTGTGATGATTTTTTGTTTTTATTCTAACATTACAGTCGTCATTACACTCTTTTGTCGAGTGGTACTTTTGTTTCCTTTTAAAGTGATGCAGAGTACTTTAAATATAAGGTGTATCAATACACCTTATTTAAATATAAGGTGTATTTGGTGTAAATATTTTTGGTGTAAATAAGACATGCATCTTGATAAAAAAAAAAAACAACTTTTGATTATTTCAGTCAGCATATTTAAAAGTGGGAATTAATCATGAGATTGTGTGAAGATGTGGGTGAGGTGAGTAAAACAAAAGCCATATGCATACTGGATAAGTAATTTCCAGAGAGCCCTAGGCTTGTCTTGTGCATTGAGTCACTCGTTTTACTCAGAATTCATCTACATATCGGAATATTTCGTAATTTCATAAACAGGTAGTCAGGTTCATAAACTAGTAGACATGGATAGCAGCATTGGAAAGTATATTCAAACAGGCTAATGTGACCTTTATTTCCCTGAAAGATGGACAAAGCTCTACAAATACTGAAAAAATAAAACACTCAGTTTACATTAAAAAATACATTAAAAAATTACATGAATTCCTTAGAATTTAATTAAATTTGATGGGGAAAAATAATGGGGATGTACTGCAGTCAGAATTCTTGACAATGACAATTCACATTGGAGGCTTGTTCTATCAAGCCTTGAGATCCAGCAATATATCAGAACAGCCCTGAAGTAATGAGCAATTAAAACTTGATTTTGTATTCACACGCAGTCACTAATAAGTTAAGTTAAATCCTTAAATTAAGGAAACCCTGCACTATTACTCAACTAATTTGTTTAAACTATGTCTGGTGACAAATAGCTGCTTTGCATATTTAAATGAATCACTCACAAAGTTAAGTGCTTTATAGATGCACACCTTCTGGTTTGATATTTGAAAAGCACAACCTCTAAACTCGTATTAGGCAACTACATCATGTAAAAATAAGTTAGCTCTGCGATGTCAAATGTTTTTCACCCATGCAGAGTTTTAAGAGAGAGAGGAAATCGGGGACACACTAATGGTTAAAAGGGAGATGAATTCAAGCTTTTGTTTTATGCAAATTGAACTGTCACACCAAACTTTTTAGACAGAACAAATAAAACAATGGCATTTTAAACACCCAAAAGGCAAGCACATGAACTCTCACAGTTCACAGAAATACAGAACGTTCTGTGTTCTGCAGATGACCATGGACTACAAAGGATGTTATAATAGAACATATTTAAAGGTTGGCTAACAGAACTGCAAAGGAGATGCAACCTGAAGTCTTTATGTTCAAATAACTTGTAATTTACCAACAATTTTGGCAGAGCATGGCACTAACATGATAAAATGTAAAAAATCATTCATGAGAATAGTATAATAATTAAAAAAAGAATTCTGAAAGCATTGTTTTTTTCTTCTACTTTTTAATCAACAACAAATTGTTGCAAATTTGTACAAGATTCTTCTTAAGCTATCAAGGTTTATGATATATAAATGGTCTCTTAAATAAGAAAGATTCCATTCCACATAAGAACTCCATCGTTGCAGGCCTCCAAGAAGAATTAACTTTATAAATAATTTCTTTGTATCCTATACACTGAGCAGCCTTTGGAGGATGTGCTCAAAAGTAGGGGTCAGATCACAGAAGGATCAGTTAACCAACAAATGTAAGTCCCAACTCATTCAATCTACCATGGGCGGGTTTTGTAAAACAGGCTCATCTCAGTTACATGGTGCTCACTATACATTATGGCATTTCTGGATTCTGATTGGCTGGTGTTGATTAATTTCGTATAATCCCATAGGTAGTCTGGTTCAGTCTGTTCACTTATAATATCTATATGCAGTTATTGGTAACCACAATAATTCAGTGAGGAGTCTTAAATGCCAAATACAGTTAAACACAATTTTTTGCCTGGTGTTAAATGGTTCTGTGGGAAAAGAATCACTCACAAACTTATCTCAGAGTATGTTTACAGTTTCACTAGCACCAATCACTGTCAAACTACTCATCGTAATTAGGACGTATTCTGGTTCCTTTTTTGCTATCAGATGCAATGAGTGGAGCAGATATTAGGGCATCTGCCTAATTATGTCCAATAATCTGAACATGTTTGATGGGTTAAAAGAACACGTTGTGCCTTCATACATTAGTGAGGGATTCAGTCTGGTACACCATCTGTAAGAGTCTGTGATGACTTTCAATTTGAGAGTTGATAAATCTGTCTTTTAACAACCTTATCACAATTTAACAAAAATATGCACTTTGGGGAGAATACCATCATACTTGTTTTTGGCTATACAACTCCTGGTCGGTTAGAGTGAAATCGAGTATTGTGTAACACCTCTGCAGTTCATGGTGTCAGATAGAAAAATCTGGAACTAGTCCGAGGCCAAAGATGAACTTGCTCTCCAGACAAAAGGCTTCTCTGGCATTCTAAATAAAGCTGTTTCATTTACCCTGAAGTCCTTTACACCATGGTGTTCATGAGCTCAAAGCAAGTTTTCAGCTTTCTTGGGCATTTTTTCCGAAAATGTAAATTATAATGCAACATCTTTGTTTTCTTCTACCAGAAAAAAAGAAAGATATCCAAAGAAAAACCCACAAAAAAACAACAACTTCCAGCTCAAATACAGGGCTTTCAAAAAAAAATGGGGCATTGCTGCTTTAAGGAGCACAATAAGAAATGAAGAATATTTGCAAGTATGGTCCAGAAGAAAGTCATTACTGGTTAAATGCCACAAAGTAGCCCACTTACAACAGAAAGACAAGCCTCCAAGCGTCTGCTACAAAGTGATTTGGAGCATTGAGAATAATATTGAACACATATGGCCACAACATATGGCCACACCCTACATTTGGAGAAGACTCAACATGGTCTATGAAAAATGGAACTCCATCTCCACCATCAAACATAGAGGTATGTCACTGATGTTTTGGGGATTTGTGAGCTCCAAAGGTACAGGGAACTTGGTCAAACTTGATAGGAAGATGAAAGCATCATGTTATCAAATAATAGTGGACGAAAATTTACACTCATCAGACAAAAAAACATGGGACAATACTGGACATTCCAACACAATGAAAATCCAAAGCACAAGGCCAACTTGACTTGTCATTGGTTACACCAGAACAAAAAAAGATTCTGGTGTCTCAGACTCCTAGCCTTAATACCACTGAACCACTCTAGGGAGAACCTGCAGTTCATGCAAGACAGCCACAAGAGTTGGAGGCTTTTTTGCCAACAGAAAAGATAAAGAATCCTATCGACAACTACCCCAAGAGACTGCAGACTGTCATTGATACACAGAATATTAAGAGCTAGGCCGTATAATCTTTGAATTTCGGTCATTTGGAAAGTTTCTGGTGTCGTTATGATTTACAAAGAGTAAACCCTGCTGTTTGACAATAAATGGCTTCACTTAACCACTAAGTATGAGCGGGAAAATGTTTCTGAAATTTTTTTTATGAAAATCTTAATTTTACAAAAATAGAAATACACTGGTAAAATGTGGATATCTTGGTATATGCTTGTTAAGGTGGTACATCAGTCATACAAAAAGCTGAAATAGTTTTCACAAGAATGTTAACTTTCGTAATATTGTTGCTTTTCCAGCTTGCAAGCAAGCATTTTTTGACAGAACGTTTTACCAAACATCCATATTTTAAGCACATTACGTTTGTGATAATTTGATATACACATTGGCAAATTGTCAAATATAAAAACCATTGTGGAAAGATAGAGTGTACAAGAAATTTATATTCTATTACCTATATGATGTGTGTAATATCATAACCTACTACATGTTCAATGTATGAAATGAAAATCGAAATACGAAGAGATGTATAAAAACTATTTTGAGATACACACCTTGTTTATCTTCACCCAACTCTGCCTGAAATATTCGAGTCTCTACTGGACTTTTCAGTTAAACTCACCATCACATGGTTTCTATGGAGACTCTGCCAATGGACACAGAGCCGCAAAACTGATTTTTAGCCTTGGAGAATGAAAAAAGAGAGGAAATGATGTGGAGCAGCAGGAGTCCGCTAAAACTCGAGAGCATTTACATTTTACTGAGATGCACTTTTTAAGCGTGTTGAAACATAAAAAGTAAAAATTCCATTTTACTTATTATAAAAATTCAGTCCTTATTACTTCAGAACCGCCTTTGTTATATGATACAATAAGCTCAGACGATGTTAGCATTCCAGCACAGCTCTGTGCTCACCGTAGCATAAGGCTTGTGTTTCAGGTAAAAATAAGGCTTTGAAAGGTAAAAAGCTCTTTTAAAGGTCACTTTTCTTCATCTCAAGGCATGTGTGTTCATGAAGAAAACATCGGGTCCCTTGATGCATGATCTTAAATCTGTTCTTAAGGGCCTTGTCAGGATGTGGAAGGCCAGAGAGGATTTGTATTTATTTATTTTTTCCTGGCATGTTATTTCTTTCCATCCTATGCTGAAATGACAAGAGGCCCAAGAGTTCACAAGCTGATCCTCTTTACCTTTACTTTTAAAGTTTGATTGATGCCCCGAGGAGTGTTTCTGTATTTCCATGAGTACTCTAAACTTAAATGAAACCCAAGCGAATAAAAGATTTGCACAAGAGCCATAGACAAAGATGAACAGCTTTATGCAATGGTATGAATCCCATCCACAACTCAATTGAGATTTCTGATTAGGATGACCCTGTCCAGAGTGGTCATCCATATAAATATCAGATTGCTGTCTCAGATTTCACAAACCATGGGATTTCACAAAAATTCCTGAATAGCATGACCCAGCCCTTAGACACCACCTATAAAGGTACATACAGTTGTTGACTTGTGGATAAGGAGATTGACTCGTGATCCAACTGGTGATCAGAATGTCTCTGGTTCGCTCCACTAGGCATCGAAAAAAGGTTGAGTGTTGAAAGCTTGCTTTCTCCGTAGTGTGACAACCACAACTATGGTGTCCTTGCTCAAGGGACCAGACTCATCTTTGTGAAAAACCAGTCTGATATGGCACCATTTATTCCGTCACATGTGTGATGTCCAATCCAATTGGCGCCCATGGTTTATGATCGAGGCACGTTTTCGCACAAAACTTTGGATAAAAAATTTGTATTGGTGTGTAGAGACAGAATGAAAATTGTTGGATTTAAACTATTTCAAAAGTCATAGTTATTTTTTTCTTGTCGTTATTGTGTGTTTTTCAGGTTTTTGGACTACACAAAATTTAACAATGACACTGAAAACATCTTTGAAAGTACATTTTTTAATAAAATAATTTATCTTGGTTAAATACAAATGTTGTACCTTTAATTGGCGATGCGTAACGCATAGTACTTTTTAAAATGGCAATTTCTGAGATAGACTGTCAACCTTTTCTAGAGTATACCCTGCATTTCACCTAGTGTCCACTGGAGAAGTCTCAAAAAAGACTCCTGAACAGAGAGATATCCTCCCTAGTCTTCATCTTTAAAATTGTGCCATTCTCAGGCTGTTCCCCAAAACGTTTGGATCCTAATCATGACTCAAAAAGACTTCTGAATAGCATGAAACTATACTTATCCTTCATTAATAAAAGCAAGCCATTCTCAGATCCCACTAAGGACTGTGCAGATCCTACCAAATGAATTCGGCTTTGGAACTGTCCAAAGCATTATTGTCACCTGAGAGAAGTAGATGTAAATCTCAATTTTCATCCATGAAGAAGAAGACAGTGGGGAAATTGTATTCAGAATCCACTGAGAATCCAATTGGGATTCCTGAAGAAATCATCTCTCAATACAAGATCTTGATGGAATAAAATCATGCAACTCTGGAAGACACACACGTTGCTATCTGTTTGGTTTATTACGATGATGTTATGCAACATAATGAAACCAAAATATTGGTATCAAAGTATATATTACCAAAGCGAAATATTGATGTGCCTAATTTTGTTTTTCATCAATAAACCAGTAACATAGTTGAACCATCGCGGGTGATTTTAGTAATGCCTAACTCCATTTAACGCCCTACTACTTGCAAACCTTGGACAAAAAATTCATAGACAGATGAATTATATATTTACAGAATAATTGCTTCGATTAATTTATGCTTTTAAATGCCATTGCTCTAAATCAGTCTGACAGAGAATGTAATATATGCATTTAAATTCTTTGCTGACTTTAAAAACACATGACATCAATAATTACTGTATTTAAACTCTTTGCTTGTCACCTACTCTTCTAGTATCCATTATTAATCCAAGTACATGTTATCTGTAGCAGTTTATATCAAGAACATCAGCTCATGATTGGACTACGAGAGCTAAAAATGGCATCATCATAGTGGTAGTGATATTCTTTGTTCAGCTCGACTGGAAATGGCTGAAATATTCATTCATGGGGAATAAAGTGAACAAGACAGGCTATAGGCCAGATGTATAACCATGCTAGGATTTATCCACGCTTGTCTGTCATTAGGGAACATAATGCAGCTATCTTTATCACACAACCTGCATTTGTACATTCAAATGAGCTGCTCTTAGGTCACACCGTCAACTTCTCTTTTATTTATTATGTTAATCCATATATACCTGTCGTCTCCCACTGGGTCCTAGATGAAGAAAAAAGAAAAATCACTTCATAACTGATCATTTGAACCCAACGGCCAGCAAGAGACACTTTCAACAAGAAATTCATTAACCTGATTTAACCTTCTAATCCTGACTGTGCTGGGTAAATCTGAAAGAGGTCATTTATCACGGGCAAGCAAACAGAAGAAGTCCCTTAAGCTGCAGTAATGATGAGTCTGACTCAGGTCACATAACCTCAGGGTGGACAAGCTGGTCTTTGTCCACTCAGAGACAGCCTAAGCTCCTCAGATCGAAGCACAGAAATCACCAATAAGGTGGTAGGGTGGTAACTGTTCCTGCGATTGCATGAAAGGATCAAACCAAATAGGGAGCTTTGGCATTCAAGCACTTGATGCAGTTTTCAGTCTTTTTCAATGAATATCTGTCCTTCTAAAGATCTAAAATGTAGCTTGAGTGTCAGACACCAAGAGAAAACACATTCTGATAAACTGGGTATAAACATGATAATTTATACAATTTTGAGTTTTGAGGAACAATTGGAGAAGTTATTACTTTTAAGGAGATGTAACGTGAGTGCATAAAAGGAATCTCTTACTCCACCTAAAAGTATTAACATCGTTTCACGGTGCTCCATGTCAATGGGAAAGTAATCTGAGTTTCCCAACATGTAGGAATGCCTTCAAATACGCTTTTTACCAATCGAAGATTCCCTCTGTTTTGATTCTCTAACCAGCATGTGGCATGAGCTTTTGGCTGTCAGAAGAGGAAAATCCCTATGGCAAGATGATAGAAAAGAATATGGTTGCCAAACTTGCAGAAAATGAACAAATTGGCTTATTTCATGCGGCCACCAGTTTAAGGATTAAAGAGAGGCTCTGGTAGCAAATACTATGTAAGTTCAGACTTCGAAACTGTAGTTCCTACTTCCTACTTCTGACTTCATGTTGTAATATATTTAACATTAATTTCTAAATTGGTGATGTAGCCTTCAATACATTTACTTTCAGTCAATTTTCAACGTAAATATCTGTATCAATAGTTGCAAATTTTTCACCAAGGAAGTACAGCTCCTTGTTTTGTTCTATTGCTGCCTCTATTGCTCCAGGCAGAAGACACATGACTAAACGAGCCAATCACAGTGTTTTATGCACACCATGAGAAAAAAAAAAACAGCTTGTGCGTTTTTTTTTGAAAATTGATTTTTTTTTTTTTCGGCTGGTTTTACATTAGCCCCGTGTAATTAAGGGTAAATATTTACTACATGTAATCCCCGCATAAAAAAAAAAAAAATACATGGGTGTGTAAAGACCCCGTGTAATTAAGGGTAAATATTTACTACATGTAGTCCCCGCATAAAAAAAAAAATCACATGGGTGTGTAAAGACCTCCCTTAAATGTACTACTTGGAATTTTATATATAAAGCTTTGCCTAAGATTGCTTAAAGATATTTTATTTTTATTTTATAGAAAACTATAAAGTAGTAATGCTAAAAAAGTCCTCAGACTTCTAAGGGTTAAGCCCTACCTACTCAACATGGAGCCCCCTTAACACGATATCCCTAACCCCAAGCCTGAACCAAATACTAAGCCATGGTAGTGATGTCACAGCTCAACATGCCAATCCCTAATATGTGTGTTTTGTTACCAAAAACACATCCAAACAGTTCAGAAAGGCACATAAATGATGCCACTCATGAAACGTATTTATAACAAGCGTTGTTACAAAGTCTTTGATCAGAAATAATCTCCAAGCGAGACGTATGCAGAGTTGCAGGTTTACTGGTGGGGTTGCTGTCTGATTTCTGCAAAGTGACTGTCGGAATGCTGTTGTTGTTTTCCATCACAGCAGCCCTCTGAATTGCAGGATGTCACAGTTTTCATGCTGCACAAACTTTGCCGTTCATCAGATAATCAGACTCCAATGGCAAACCACTTTTGTAACACAAAAGGCCATTGGTGAAATACAAACATAGTAAACTAAAGAAAAGATGCAAGTCCTTAGAAATAAAACGAAAGGTAAATAATAGTGGAGCCCAATCACATACGACACACAGTTTTTCAGTTCAAACAGTGAAAAGGAAGTCATGCGAAGGTTGTTTTGGACAGCCTCTTTTCGGCAATGAAGTGCACAATGCTTGAGAAATCAGCACTTAGCTTCTGTTTCAAAAGACAGATCAGGTACAAACTTGCCATTAGCCAAGAAAATATGTATAAATCCCCAGTCTTTAGTAACCGATCTTCAGACACGGTCTGTAACCTTCCATTTCTACTGAATCTAATACAGCACCTTCACTAAAAGTGAGTGAAACCCTCTCAGCAGGACAGAGATCTCATCCAGGTGTAACGTTATCTCCCTCCCTCACTCTCCAATGGTTTTAAAATGCCATTACTCCTCGAAGGATGAAGACACGAAGGAACAAGTTCACTCAGCAAGGCCTTAAAAATCTTCAGCTATATCAGCTCACAGGGACTGAAGAGGGAGCCCAGGAGTACGTGTTGAGGAGTCGAGAGGGGCAGAGGGATGTGATAAAATGTGTGTGAAGGGACTCGTGAAGAATCATGGATCTGCCTTTTATAGAACAGGCTTTCAGATCCAGCAAAGCGACACTTTGGCCATGAATCTGTCTGCTTTGTCTCCTTCACCTTTAGCATGAATGAGCACGAATTGAGTGGGATATATCACAACCTTTTACTAAAAATAGAAACAGAAGGAAAGCCAAGCAGCAAATGTGCATCACAAACATCAAACAAAACCATCAGAAATGGGTGAATGACTGTAACGTGGAATTTCCTGTGAAATCAATGAACTTCCCCTAGTTTCAGTGCTTTCGTCTGAAATGCCAAAAACGATTTGAGCCAAAACTGTGATGAGGAACACCCTGTTTTTTCAGCATAACAAACCTGCTGGTGTTATTGATAATTGGAGTGTTTCCAGAACACTTTTCATTGGAGGCCAAATAAGGGACATGCTGATCTTTCTTTTATAGTTTTGGTTTGATTAAATTTGAAAATATACATCTGATGAATTGTAATACATAGACTTTAAACATCAGAGTGATTCTAGTTCAGAGACTAAACTGAGTTATTAGAGCATTCTTTTGGAACAGCATGAACAAAATGTCCAAATTGGTAAGTGACTACATACTTGGATCTGTAAATAAATCAGTAGAAACTCCTTGGAGTTATCAACCAGCTGAATAAAACGAAAAGAAAGGTCTATTGTAAAGTATGCAACATCTATTAAAGATCCACTTCACTTGAAAATGTGTTTCTCTTATTTAAATGTCTCTCTAAGTGCTTTGTATATGCGGCTCATGAACTGTCTTTGTACAAGCTACTGATTACAGGTTTGACCTCAGGATCTTCCAGCAAACCTAGTTTTAAAAATAAAAAAGGCTGAAGCCACTGACAGTTCAGCTTACTCATGTTTGCGGAGGCTGGTGCAGCGGCATTTCTGGATGTGTTTATGAACATGACTGAAGTAAATAATGTTGAAGTTCAACTTAAAGTGCCACATTAAATCAATTTCACATCTTGAGCATTTATTGACCTCAAACTACAGGCAGCGATAATTTCAGGCAAGTATTAGTTCCTCGTTAAAAAAGATTGCTTGTTTTACAAGTTTGGAACTACTGTGATGTTTGTGTGTCTGCAGTAGGTAGGATACACATTGGAAGTCCTACGAAACAGAACACAGACAGATTTTGTGGTTTATTTTAAATGTTTTGCATCAATAAAAATATATTATAAAGTGATCTGTCTTGAGTGATCATGATAATGACTATAGTAACAAATAGGAGTGTCTGTTTAACTTCTTACCTTTTAGAAGTCAATTAAACAAAAAAAATCTAAAAAAAAACTGTAATTTGGAACATATCAACCATCATGTGGCATATCAGACTTGTAAAGTAAACAATGAAACCACATTTGTGAGAAAAGAGAACCTTCTGCGTTTTATGTTTAACTTTCGGAACATTGCTTTTAAAACAGAATTGTTCATTAAGTTCAGTTGGTTCATTAAGTTCATTTTCTGGTCTTACCTAAGGTCACAAATGGGTGGCGGTAAAGGTGGCTTGTACAGGATCAATAGTTCTATGATTAGTGGAAAATTTTGGCGAGTGGTGATGAGCTTAATGGATGATGATGTAACAAGCATTCTTCTCCTGAAACTTGTCAATGAAACTTGTCAATGAAGCTTAAGGTCACATATATATATATATTCCCTTTTGGGGTCACGGGTGTCTGCCGGTCATATATATATATATATATATATATATATATATGACCGGCAGACACCCGTGACCCCAAAAGGGAATAAGCGGTTTGGAAAATTATATACACACCCCACACTCTGATCTTTGCCACTTCCCAAAAACTTTTGTCAGCTGTGTGCATTTTTGTCCACCTGTTATTTGTTGGCAAATACAACAAAGTTCCACACTACCGTTGTCAATGGTCTTGACCTATAAGCTACCATCAATGCAGTGTTATAAATAACATTATGTGAGTTGCTAAACACAACCCTGGTGTTATTTTAACACTTTGTCAGTTTACACTAGTTGTGATGTGGTGTAAATTGCTGATAACTAAAGTTTTACAAAAGCCATGGGGACATATAAACGGGAAGCAATCAGCCCATCCTAAATTAAACCTAAAACAGGAAATGTACTCCATGTAAATCTGAGCCTTGTTTGCATCATTCCAGAATCCCAATCAGCCCTCGTCAGTTTATTAATTAACTAAACTTAAAACACAAAAGTATTTCATCAACTCATTTTCAAAGTTCCCACTAAACATCTGAGGGTGTTTCTGGCCAATTATTCCTTTCAACCCTGACATGCTTTACCCATTGTTCCAAGATACAATTAGGGAGACGCGGCCTAATTTATACCCTCTGCTGACATTTGGGCATTGGTTCATAAAGTGCCATAATTACCCATCAAAAATATGGGGTGCACATTTAACTGATGTTAATTAGTCAAAGAGTCAAAAACTTGAGGCAAGAATCTTTCAGCCATGAAACTTAACTGGAATCTAATTGATAATTGGTGTTCATTTTCCTCTTCTTATTCCCTTCAGACCCACAGAGGGTTTACAAAAGTTTTCAGTGTGGACGACTTGCTGCTTATTTCATATTCAGACATCTTGCATGTCCCCAGGCCATGCTTTTGTTCTGCTTTGACATTATTACATGATCCACTACTTCACTCTCTTTTGTAAACCAAATATATATATATATATATATATATATATATATATATATATATATATATACAAAGAAATACAATTTCCTTTATTCTTGAAATGATCAAATTACATGTTTAAAAGACAACAAAGAACATTTATGTTTAAAAGACAACTTCAGCCTATTTTGTATTCTTTCCCTCTGTTAAAATTGTTTTCATCATGGAATGCATGGCTGCTAGAACTGCTTGTTGTTTGAGCAATACAGGTTTCTCATCATTTACAAACACATGCATACTGTCATGAGTTTCACCTTTCCGACCTATTTTTTTTACTTTTTATTGTCTGTGTTTCTGGCCCTCCTTGGGAGTGAGATCCTTAACAGAATGAACCAGCCACGAGAGACCGCTACAGGGAAATGGAAAAGGAAAAAAATCACCAGACTGAATGAGATACAGGTGTACAGGCAATTAGCAGAACAACCATACGGGAGGGGCAAGAGCAAAGAGACATAAGGAAAAAAATAAAAATGAAGAGTGGAAAGGTGAAACCCATGGCACACACAAACTATTGAAACCACTAAACAGTGGAGGTACTTTATGCAACATTCATATCATAAATTATATCTTTTGAAATATTTTTTGAAAGACTGCATAGGGGGAGCAAATGTGCACACTTCAGAGAGTACATGACATTACAATACATGTACATTTTTTTATGCAACAGGAGATGCAAATGTTGTCTATATATACCTGTAGCATTTTGTACCAAAGGCCTACATACAGTGGCCTGTGCATTAATACATTGGAATGACTCAAGTGTGAGTCACTCTCTGTGTCAATAATAAACTGCTTTTCAAATCTCTTTTTGGATAAAGCATCTGGTGTCCCACAACTCAGCTTTCATGGTTCTGGCCCTTGAGATTTGCCAATTTGCAAAATCAGCTCTAAACTGAAGTGATTTATTGAAGCAATTTAGTAGTTAGCGACACTTCTGAAGTGCGATTTATATTAGCATGACACTCATCTCACTGTTCTCATTTAATTTCATGCCTCAATCTTTTGGAATTTGAGGAAATGAAGTGGCGGGAGTGCAACAAACAAGATGTCAAATTTTACTTCAGCCCCAGAGCAGAATCAAAAAGATCTTATTGAGAGTGAGAGAATTACTCTAGCGTTTTATAAAGGTCATGTCCTGAAAGCATTTGGTGCGGATTCAAAGAGAATGCTTTATCTAATGGCATTGATTCAGACTCTCACATCTATAATACAGTTTTTTCACTAAATTTCTATGACTATACAGATTTGTCCATCTATCTAGTCAACTTTTGCTCTGTGAATACAGCACCCGCTGTAATTGTCTATCTGTCCACCTAACGTCTGTCTGTCCATCTTCTTTTGAGTTCATGAATGAGACAAAGGTAGTCCTCTTTATTCTTGGCATGATTCTCCTGGCAGACTGTCGAGAGGAGTCATTTGTCCCTGTTGAAAGTCCCTTTGGTGTCAGGTTGCCTGCACAGAGTTCATTTATGTGCCCCAGTGTGTAGACCAAGGCCATTTGAGTGGGATGTAATGAATCTGAGGGGTGCATAATCAGTTTCTAGCCAGCTAATGAAGTATCGTGTCGGATTCCTGCTTTGCAGGCTAGTCATTAAATTAGCCCTCACTTACAGCCCACCTTACCCTCTCTCTGCTGCAGAGAAGAAACCTTATTCAACTCACATGTACAAACTCAACAAACTAATTTATCAGCATGCATAAAATAACATCCCAACATGCTTCACTTCATCATAAGTAACAAAATAAAAATTAAATGTAAAGTTCTGTTGTTAGCTCCTAAAACCAGCAGAGTGTTATCGTTACAAGTAAATGTCTGCAGTCTTACTTATTTCTTAAATGCTTATTATTTTGGTGTGTGTGCTCTTCACCAAGATAAACTTCTGTGCATACCCAAATGAATGACTTCACACAGAAGGCTTCTCATGCATCTCCAAATGAGAGCAAGTTTACTCACCACCAGTCTGACAGCCATAAATGTTTAAATGGTTGTAAAGATATGATTTCCCAGAGTGTGCTGAGTCTCAGTGATTGTTTATGTGTGGTACATGTGTCATCCATGCGTGCCAGCTCCAGAATAAACATGCAGTACACCTCATCTAGCTTATCTCTTTAAACGCTTGTTTCCTCACTTCATTTTCCTCTCCGCTGTTTCCAACAGAAGAGCAGGTGTTCATTTCGGCTTTGGCTCATACCTACACTGTTGGACCCAATGCATCTGCTAATGTTCTTGCTTCCTTTCAGGGGTCCATAATTAGTTCAGAAGTTGTGGATTTGGAAAAAAGTGGATCAGCAATGGTGTTTGTATGCCTCAGATAAGCAAAAGTATGCAGGGATCCGAAGCAATTTCAGAGTTTGAATCAGCTCCTGGGATGATATCTTTCACTGCATAATGAATGTGCTTCGTGGAAAGCATTAATATCCCCTTCTGTATGCATGTGAAAATTATGTTTGTGTGCACTGGAACTGGACGAATAGTGGATTTATTTGGTTCAAAAAGTATTAGTATTAGTTCCCCGGTGATATGCTGTTTTGCCCCCTGTGATATTTGTGTATGCCAAACTAGTGTAAACTATCAAATGTTAATATAAAAGCAAACAAGTATTTTAGAGCAGGTATATGTCACCTTTCACATGTTTTGGTAACCATGAGCCATGGGTGCAGGACGCATGAGGAAGCAGGAAGTATCTATGCTGCTTTTGGCACTTCATTTGGTCAATTAAAGTGTTGGGCCATCCTCAACTTATTTGGGTTAAAGTATTACAACCCTATTGTCAAGAGGTAGTAATCACATAATTCTTACACTTTTTCCTTGGGCAAAAATGTTATCAATATGCTATAAGTTTCCACTGACCCTCCTCCTGCTGTCAGCCCACAAGGCAGGGGTACACCCTGGACAGGTCGCCAGTCCATTGGAGGCTTAAGGACATAACTCTGTGACCTGATAACGATATTTGATCATCATTAAAAAAAAAAAAAAAAACCTTTTGTTTTGTTACTAGGGTTTTGGACCAAAACTCTGCTCTAAATGGATATCATCTACATCTTGAGAGTTTACCAGAGATCAGGACAGAAACTCTACTATCTGATAACTCTAAATGCACTTGTATTTGAATTCAAAGAACGTAAACTTTGACACTAGTTTTGCAAAGAAATAAGAATTGGATAAAAAGCTGTAAAATGGTAATCAATGTGTGTTTTCTGCTCCTGGGAAATTTCTTTTTGTTTACCTGGATTTTTCCTAGTTTCGTAGTTTCAGTTATCCACATTAATTGGACTAGAAAAACAAGCAAATATGGACCCTTTGAGTTTTTGTTTTTAAATAAGCACATTCTTGAAAACATTTTTTATTTATTTTTTTACACTATAACTCAAACCCTACGTTTGCTTAGCAAAATCCTGTATGGAATGAATATTTACAAAATACATGCAAATGTTATTCAAGTAAAACCGAAGTAAAATGCATTTAGTATTTATTTAGTAAAATTTCTTGGGGTAAAATATTATTAAAATAAAAAAAGGAGGAAGCCAAAGGGGGCAAACTTTGTGAATGCAGGCCTGTGTAAAAGAGCAAAGGTCTCAATCAAGCGCTCATTCAATTACACAGAGATGGGGGGGTGTCTTGATTGGGTCTTAACATCAAGAACAATAACAAATGTACTTCAGAAAACAAGATCAATTTGAACATTGTAAAGGCATCCATGGCCGATTGCAGCACAATGTGCTGAAGCACAGACAGACTCATGTGTGGATAATATGGAAGCAGGAGATGCGACAGGTGGGCTCTACTTTCATATTCAGAACAGTCTCTTACATTTCACACCACTTAGGAAGATTGAGATGAAAAAGCTCCGGGTGGTTCAGTCATCAGAGACAAAAGCAATAGTTCTGCTGGCAGAAAAACAGCAAGAATAAAAACAAGCCCAAGGATGAGCCAACTAAGAAATACAATGAAAGAAATGAGGGCTGCACAGCAACACATGAAGGAAAGTCAAACACAACAAAAACTACTTTAATTACAAACTTCTGACATTGATGAGGAGCGTAAACCAACTAAACTTGGCAAGTATGCTTGTGATACATTAATACGGCTAAGTAAGCGAGCTCCTGGAATACACAATCCCATAAATTAAAAGTTTATCATCAATAATTAGCTCATATTCTCAAAAATAAAAACAAATGCAATTGCATTTCCAGAGGTCTGCGTGGTCAAAGGTTTGCAAAGCTGTGGAGACACCCATCTAGTGCCAAACACAAAGTGTGAAACAGGCAAAGGAACAAAGGGAAGCTGTGAAAGCATGCTGACCTGATACAGCTCAATGTTTGAGACCTTGCTGTATGATTCACTCTCTCATTTACCACCACAAACCCAACACTACTCTTCCTTTTTCACAGAGATTCACACTGCCTAACAGTCCAGTTCAGGGTAATCTAGACTGCTTTTAAGCCAGCATAGAGAGGCCCTGTGTTTATCTTCAAAGAAACAGCAAGTATGAACCAAAGACAACACTGAGCAATGCTGGGAAATTAAAGGCATTGTGTGTTTTCCATGCTAATTGTAAATCTAAGGCTAGATGGAAAGAGAAGAGTTCAATAGCATCGACTGTCAGCGATGGCCGTGTGGGCATGTTTGATTAAGGGATGTTTGTGGAGAAAGTAGACAGACGTTCAGACTGTTCAAGGTATCTGTTCATTATTTGAAGTGTTCAGATGTAAAGCTGCTGGTTTCTATATGAACAGATTGCTTCAGATGAAGCAGCTTGCAGTGTTTTTTACATGCAACTCTGCCCATATGTCCACAAACAATATAGAATAATAAACCCAATATAGAAGACTAAAACCTATTCCATGAACCTGTCTATGTGCTGCGACTGAAAGTTTTGAGGTCTATAGCTATTGACTGCAGCAAATTGGTGACATCTGCACACTGTGAAACTCAACTTTCACTGACCCTGCACAGTCTGTTTACATGGCTGGTTATTTATGTAATTTTCAAATGATTTCCACTTATTTACTAACATAACGTTGTGCTATTTTTCCTGTACCAAAGTTCAAATAGATATTCACTATCAGTTCCAAAAATTAAATATTCACACATTTTCAACTATATATTATTTCTCACAGATTTATTTAGATACTGTATGTAATTGTAGCTAGAGTTTACAGGTTTCTGCTGAACAAAAATTCATAGATTTTAATGTGTTTAACAGGTCTCAGGTTTGGAACCACTTCAGGGAGAGTAAATGATAATTAAATGTTAATTCACGGTGAACCATACTTTCAAAAAGCCCAAGAAATTAATTAAAATCCAGCAGTAGTAGCGATCCTCTGCACTCTGCTCTCTCAGTGAGACTGAAATATATCAATACTCCCCCTATTTATTAAAAGCACTGGCGCTGGCTTGAACGGAGGTCTTAAATGGACCGGATCAATTTGCCTCTGGGTTTTCATTGCCTCCATTAGATGAATGAAGCTGGTGAGGAGGAGTCGAGGCTTCGTCTGGAGTTCTGCAGGACTGATGTGAGGCGAGCACGGGCCTGCAGCCTTCAAACCACTTGAGTAATGACTTTCACAGGCCTTGTCAGCGCTAGATTTATGTGGCCTACGCAGCAAGTCCACGCAATGTATCTCAAAGCAAGTGCTCTTTGAGTAGCCTGCAATACATCTGACCCCTGCTCATTTTTTCACTCTCTTTTAAGGTGGAAATTGCCCTTTATGAAAGGTTTGTACACAGGGTTGTGACTTCACATTTCATTATGATTTCCAAGAGTTTTCAGTTCCTTCGCAATCCTCAAAATTTTAAAGAAAGCTCTTCATTTAGGAGGGGAAGTATTGGTTTGACAGTGAACTCAGAATATTGCCCAACCCCATTCAAATAATATCTGTGAAGTCTGCTATGTCTTACAAGTGAAGTATTGGTAGGGCTAGTTTAAATACTTTCAACTTCAAAGTTTATTAGTTCAAATGATATCCAATCCACTCAAGGGTTCAACTTCTACCACAGTGACATGGAACATCTAGAATCACCTCCGGAGGAAATTGATTTGTCTTCCAATTAATATACAGTTATCCCTCCACTAATTTACAGCTGAAAGCCCAAACTGTGGTCTGAACAAACTCCGCTGACACTTTTATTAAGGTTCCTAGCAGGGTGGCGTTGATGTTCTCACCATGCCTACAAGAATGAATTATTGATGTCGGTCCTAGCATTATCACCCTACAGCCCAAGACTGCTCACTAATGCTAAATAGGACCATGCCTGGATAGTACACGGGTGGAAGACTACATGTGTACACCATGTTTCTGTAGGAAATGGTGCTAATGATGTTAACAAGGGGACCTCACCATTGGATCGAAGTTGGTCTTAGCGCCCAAGTGCATTAATGGATACCCTGGTCTATGCAGCAGTTTCCATTGGAAGTGTCACATTCCCCACATGAGGCAGGACTTTAACAGAGAGTAATTGGTGTTTATTGAACATTTGTGAGGTACTGGTTTTCACTTCTGGGGAGTCTTCAAAGTCAACTTATAGGAGCCCAGATGAGTTTCCGACACAGAGAGGTAGGTATTCCATGTTATGCATACACCACCTGGCATGAAACGAGGGAGCACAGCCATTAGAGTGCCAACTAGTGAACTCAGTTCTGTCTTTAAGCTGGCAATGGCGATCACTCACCAACTGGAGTAGTTTTCAGATGTTCGATGCGAACTGGAAGGAAGAAAAGAATAGGTAGTTAGCAGTGTATGAGCAACTCAAGTAGCATTCACGGGGAAAATCCAGCGAAGAAGTAACTAGGGAGAAATATTGACGAATGACAGAATTCTGGGAGTTGTAGTCTTTAATACACACTTTGATGGTGGTCATTGGCAAATGAGGTAAGTGGATACAGGTGATGATCATAACTTTGAGTTGCAGGCTCTGACAGGAAGCAATGCTAAGTTCTGACTATCTAGTAGCTATTTTATCTAGTGAAAAAATGGCAAATTGATTCTGTCCTGGGAAAATGGGACTCAAACACAGAGCTAAAAAAAACATGATAGGTCTGCTCACCAGTGTGTTTAATTAATTAGCAATGTATACATTTAAATTCAGGTCATTTTTATGAAGGTGCCTTTGCCATGAAGATGCAAATCCTTTCTCTGTATATGTAAGATACACATGCAGACACAAGTGTACAAGGAGCTTCATATTTCATGTCTCGGACAGATAATCAACAATAACCTTTCAAACAAGAGCCTTCAGTTATCCTCTTTAATCTGAGCCTGGATAAACTGTACACTTGTGCTCTCCAAGGAGAAACGCAGGCTGCCACCATCCATCTTCTCTCTGGTACATTTAAGATCATTTGATATAACAATCTAAAAAGCCTCATAGGAATGCCGCTTCCCATGGACGGGGTGTGCAACACAGAATAAAAATCAATGATTTGACTGTTACTTGACTGAGTATTCACAGAGGAACTGTCTGAAACATGTCCTGCTGGCTAATTAACAAGAGAGCTGCCAAATGAAATGCGAAGGTTGTATTCCAAAGAACAAATATGAAATAAATGAAAGACAACTTGAAATACAATTTACATGTGTACATACTGGCCACTTTATTAGGTACACCTTGCTAGTACCAGGTTGCACCTCCTTTTGCCTTCAGAACTGCCAAAAATCTTTGTGTATAGATTCAACAATGTAATGAGGACATTCTTCAGAGATTTTGATTCATATTGACATGATGCCATCAGCAAATGTTGTTGCATATATGTGCACAGGCCCTCATGGGCAGGCCACAAAATCAAAGGCCCTTTGCCATTCACTGGGAGTGAACACATGCTTTCTAGTCCAATGCTGAACTCAGTGAACCACAGAAAAGCTATTCCACATCCAAGTAATGTAAAATAGAGCAACTAAACCAACCCTATATAGGTGCATATTAAAATTCCCCAAGTAAGCTCTGAATTGTATGACAAAAGGCAAATAAGCTTTTTTCAGAGCAAATAAGAAATGTTCTCTGTAAATTGTTTCCAGTCTTGTTTAGCAGTGCAGCCATTTATGCTATTTCCAGACAACTTGAGCAATAATGGTTCTGATTGAAATGTTATTCAAGTATTTTCAGTTCCCCATGATTTTCGATCATTCTTATTATTTACAGTACTTGGCTAGTTAAGGACAATCTTCACAGTTTTTCTTTGCGGCTGATTGCATTTAAAGCTACAAATCAGCAGAACTACCTTAAAATAATTTCGGACATAAATTAGATAGTGGAGTCTAATTTCACCCCGATGACACCCTTTCCAACCTGGATATTGAAAATAGCATAATAGATTTACCTCTTAGAACCAGATGTTAATTCTGAATGCTTAACCGGTGCCAACGCTTGATATAATTTTTTCAAAACAACCCCAGCTTATTTTTGTTTTACATAAATATCTATAAATAAATAAAAAAAAGTTTTACGTTTATAATAAAATTCAAACTTGTTGTGAAGAAAATAAATCATAAATACCCTCAAAAAAACAAAGAATTTCACATTTTTTTCTCAAAAAATATGTGAAAAACTATTGCAATATACAAGCTTATCACAGGTCTTGTACTTCCATGTTATGCCTTCTTTCAGCAATAGAGGACAAGGATGGCACCAATTTGGGGTCTGTAAAACGAAACTGAAATACACATTTTATCTAAATTTAATTTGATCTACCTCACAAATTATGTCAAAACACTTGCAATGTTCATTCAAAACAAAACAAAAAATATCAAAACTAATAACCTTTTTGAAACCTACACGTTCAAATGAAATAACATGTTTGAAATTAAATAATAGCTGGGATGTGTCATTCCTATGTGTTTGGCACATGCACCGTTGTGTGCCAGGACTTCTAAGGGTTAATAGATGATCTTTGTTCAGGGCAAGAATAAGCACTTTGGACAATGGAAGTACAGGTCAAACAGGATGAAAATAACTCCCAGCAAACTTTGCTCTGTTTTGTCCACCAGTGTAATTTTCTATGTACTGTATGTCCCGAGGCATCAACCCAGTGACAGGGAGGATCTGTCTGGTCTGTCTGAAATAATTAGCGCTGACTTCTTAGAAAAACACCCGAGTCCTTCTCATGAGCAGACGCAGATTCATCTGAAATGACCTTGTGATTTGCTGAGCTTTGTCTTCGGATGCTTTGTCAAAGCTTCTGAGCACATCAACGTCCATGCATTGCTATTATCCTCCGGGCGTAATGCCTCATTCCAGAAACTCTCGAGGAACAGTTGAAAAGGGGAAAAAAGTTTCTTACAGTCACATAACCCTGCCATCAGTGCCCTATTGGAGACCAAGAGCAAAGATGTGTGTCAATTACCCTGTGACTTGTACGCTAACCTAATATTGGATGTAAAGACAAAAAGAGAAATACTGTGCAATATATAAACAGTTTGTTGAAGGTTGGGCTTGAAATGTTTCCTCAAGAGTGCTAATAGGCACTCTTTGTGAAAAAGATACTTTGCCATCTATAAGTAAATTTAAGTCAATCAAATTTTCCACAAATTTCATCTTGTTATTGATCAGTCTGCATGCACCAGAGTTTGTAAGTGAGGTAGACATGATTTAACGTGAGATAAAGGTAATTTTTTTTTTTAAAGTTGACGTATTGTTTCAGCACTATGTGTCAATAGGCCATAATAACGCTGCCAGTGCAGTCTTGTATTATTTCAGCAATCTCCCTCAACCACCTGATCACCATTCCCTCATTCCTCCTTACAACCATTCACCAACCAGTCTTCTTTCTGCAGAACTAATTGTCAGGTCAACAGTTCAGAGAACTCTGCACCAGACTCTCTCTATCATCTTCAAATAAAACTCCCAGTGCTCCAGAGATCTCTTTGTGTAGAATACTTACCTGCAGGGATCTCCCATGCACCGCCTGTGTGGACTTCCTGGATCCTGCTCCTGCTGTGAGACTCACCTCTGCAACTCACCTTGGAGCTATTACAAACTGAAATCAGCTCCTGTAAGAAGGCTCCATTCCTGATCTGGGCTCCTTAGTTCCGGTTTAATATTAATGTGGAGTAATCTATGAGTTTACATCTCTCTGATCCTTTCTAAAGAAACTTTATCATGATCCCTTTTTTATGTTTTATTAAACCTGTTCAAGTTCACTCAGGACAGTCCTCATCTAGCCAAACAGATTGAAATACATTGTGGTGGCTAAAGTACACTCTAAATTGTAGTTTAACCCTTTGACGCCACAGCGTTTGCAGTCACAGCGTCTGTTCTCATTTAATTAGGAATGATGCAAATCAGCATTGTTTCATTCTGATTTCAAAAATAATAACTATAGTTTTCATATTTTGTATTTTAAATGAACATTATAAGAGTTATGACTAACCATTTGCCAGGTAATTCAAATCAAAATGAGAGAAATGTGTTATTGTATTTTAGTTTCATTTACGAGTACAATAGCTCTGATATAAAAATTCAAAAAATTCAAAATTGGAGCACAAAGTGTATAAGGTTCAGGAAAAGTTTGCCTTTTTTTTTTACACAATGATAGAGTAAATTATTTAAATGTTATGAGGAGTTGAAAATAAAAGGTTTTAAGGGTTAAAGGGAAAATCTTTGCAAAAGGGAAAAAATTGCACTTACAAGATTTGAACCGAAATAGAGTAGATAGAGTTAATCCAGTGATTTCACTGTCCAACATGAACAATGTTTGGTTTATTATTATTCTTAGTGTGTGTTGTGTGGGTCTGGGGCTCAAATCAGTTGTCAGTCACAAGCAGGGAAACATTCACTCACCATTACCCCAGACTTCTAAGAGGAATTGTTTTGGGACTGTGGGAGGAAGCTGGACCTATGCAAATCAAGGAGAGGATGTTCATCGAATTACTAACTTCAGGTAGTAGCACTATACTCCACAGAAACCAAACTACATTCACATAAGCAATTATATGCTCCAATCTACTGGAGCACAGGTAAGCTCGAGAGAGATTGAGAGTTCACAAGGATTTTCTGTCTATCACCCAGGGTTAGCAGTTAGCAAAGCCCCTTCGTTCCTCTCAACAACGTCATTGGCACAGCATCAGTGTTTGGTCTGTTATTGAATATTAATTCAAACCCCATTACAAAAGACTCTGGAAGTAAAGTTTAACGAGATTTAACATAAAGTCTTGCTTAATTTAGCTAAAATACAGAGGAGGGTTGTCCTTTAAATATTTAAATATTCCTTGATTTTTTTTTCTAGTCCTTAAGTATTTATTTTCCTCCACTTGCAGATTTGTGATAATTTTTAATTAATTAGTTTATTATATACCAAATGTTGAATTCGATAGAATTTCAATGAAATGTTGTATTTGGCTTAGAAAAATATTATATTTAAGATTAGTACCTTAATACATTTAAACAAGTGTTTGAATGAATGGACATGCGGCAAGTAGGCAGATAGACAGTTTTATTTAATAAGACATGGGTGGTGATATAATCGGATCTTCTTTTTTGTTTTTTACTTGTCTCAGAAAAAAATCTTTTGATTTAATCAATCAGCAAATCAATATTGAGACATGTATTGCTATTTACTGAGTATTCACATGGCATTCTCAGTCACCTGTGGCTTTGAGAAAGCACAATTGTAGAATATGACACTAAGGATCTCTGTCGCTGCATTTCATTCTCAGAGTATTGATCCATTCACGGTTTTCTGATAGTTGGCACTAGATGCTTTGGCACATTAAGGTTTAGCTGTCATAGTTTTCCCCCACGCCTCACAAAGGAAAAAAAAAAGGGCAGCTCGACTCATTATGCAACTAGTGTCAGATCAGGACAGGCTGGATTCTGAAGCCACATGAGAATACGTAATGACAAACCCTGTAGACATCAACCTGAGGGAAGAAGGATTAAATGAAGCCAATAATTCTGTCCCAAGTTCATGGACAAATATAAAAATGTGTTGTGTTTTGAAATTTGTGCATGGGATGAAGATCTGAAGTTTAGTAACTGCATTTTTGTTGTAAGATTACTGAATGCCATTTAAAATAAATATGCTGAATTGTTTTGCCTTAAAGGAAGAACATTCAAATAAATAAATATTTGGTCAATATGCAAACATATTTAAAGCAATTTAACCCTTAGAAGTCTGTTTTGTCTTGAATTAAATTAGGCATTACCCCCCCACCCACCCCCCTAAATCAATGATATTTCTTGTTTTAAATGAACATTGAATAGTTATGACTGTATTGACTTCGAAATTGTAAGGTAATTTATATAAAGTGTGAGAATATGAGCAATCAACCATCTAGAACGGTTCCATCCATTTTAGAAGTGAATAATCTATAGTGGGCTAAACCTTGGACGTACAAGACCTGTGATATGGCTTATTTTTTTAAAAGTTCTGGTACAAAACAAAGCACACTGGCACAAAAAAAATGTTTGGAAAAGTGTATAAGGTTTAGGAGAAGGAATTTTTGATACTTTTCTCCACAGTCACAGGCTCCGCTCCGTCTGGTGGTTTCATCTCAGAGCGGCAAAAAAATCTCTCACCAGGACTTTTTGGCTGGTGGAATTCTCTTGCCATCCCAATCCGGAAGGCTGAGTTTTTTTCAACCTTTAAAAAGCAACTAAAAACTCTTTCGAGAGCACTTACTAACTTAACTAATTAATAATAATAAATAAAAAACCTCTAAAGCATGTAACTTATTACCTGTATCAGGTCAAAGGTCTTCTATTTGTATGTCTTATGATTAAACTGACCTTGTAACACACTGCTTATGTTTTTTACTCCCAAACTATAAGTCGCTTTGGATGCTAAATACATAAATGTAAAAAATTAAAAAGTTTAAAACTAACATTTTAAAGCTAATTGTAAGTATTAAAAAATCCTCTGTTCAATAAAAAATATATATAATAATTTTCCATCTATCTTTATGTTAGTTAAAATTCATATTTCATAGTTCATATTACTTACAGTAAATTGCTATATTTTTTGTGCCTTTGGATACTTTCATTCCCTCAGTTTTTTTTTTTTTTTTTATTTCATTTATTTGTTTTTCCCCGGTTGACTTTATTTCACAGCTGGTGGGTCATGGAGTTTAAAAATCTCACGTGATTGAGTTACACTATTTCTTGGGTTGTATATTTGGCTCAAGCCATCATTGATTTTCAGACCGGCCTAACATGCACGGTGTCTCTTGATTTAAAGGTCACTTCCTCTAAAGAGAGCAAGAGACAGGAACTCTGACACTCATTCATGGACAAACACCAATTCGACCAATCACGCTCAGAGCATTGGAGGAGAAACACAAGCTGGAAGGTTGCTAGAATTTATCAAGAGATGGAATAGATGTGACCTTTTCATTCCTATGTTTTCAGTATCGACATTGAGATGAAGTGCTTGGCCATTCTTTCACATCTTCGTCCGTGTGGAGGGGATGATGTCAGCAGCCTACTTTGATGTTTGTTGAGAGAACATAAAAGTACAGATGCATGGGTCGAACATATGTGGTGGAAAATATATATTTGGAAGGATGGCACTGTGTTGTTACCTGTTACAAGGCTGTTGCGTATCAGATGTTTTCTTCAGCACAATTACCTGAAAATTTAACCTGTGCAATGCCATACAAAAATATATGTAAGTTAAATTAAAATTTAATCATTTCAAGTGTGATCTCATGAATCACAAGTTTCATGTTTTGAGAGAAATGCTATGTTGATTTATATTTACCTGCCATGCCTGTGTTAAGATAGTTTGGCTATTTAGAATTACATTTTTTATTAGTTACTTTTCTGTAAATTAGAAGTATTACTATAGGTTTTCAAGTCAGAGGGTTGAACTTGTACACCCATAAGGGTTCATGTTTACCCCATAACAGTTCAACTTAATCCTACAATAATCAGGTTTGACATGCACATGTGTCAAGTGCATGCAAATATATTCTGGTGACTCGCATTGAATACATCCAGGATCTAAATATCTAAAGTTGTCTAGAATAAACAATTTGCCGCACACAACGGTGCTTCAAAGTGGCAATCAAAATAAATATTGTTTTGAGGTGGCTACGAGTGGCTTGGAATGAAAAGAAATATTCACGACATAACAACCAATCCAGTGCTCAATCTAAGATTCTTGTTCTCCTAGATAATAGTATTAATAATAATATTTGGCTTATTGGCTAGAAAAAAAAAAAAAAAAAACGTGTTTGGTAAAGTTTGAAAGTTGTTTCCCAGCACTTCCCAAGTTAACTTTTGGTTCTTGCAAATTATGCAATGCCTGACCAATTTAAAGCTGCCATAAATCTTGGCTTTGTTTGTGAATTTTATAGTGATGATATTTAAAATTCACTCCAAGGCCACACAGCATCGATCACTACAAGATCTGGGGTTCAAACGGTCTGTCTCACAAGTGTTCTCTCTCACTAATAAATGTACCTGAATAAATATATAAAAAATACGCAACTCTGGACAAATTTAAGGGGAGTCTCTGCCACACCTGCCTTGAAGGACATGATGGCTGCTATTCATCACCAGAGCACAGACACTACACATGCACTTACTGGTGGAGAGGACACAAAAGTGGCAATAAGGTGTGATGGAGCGAAACCAGAGCAGAAAATTGGGATTTTCAGTGCTTTTGCCTAACATCTCACCCAGAATGTGGTGCTTCTTTATGGTACTGATTTCCCATCACTTCACAGAGGTGCTTGGACCTAAACAGGCCACAGAGGGCAGACCCCACTTGCAATAGAGGGCAGACTGGATACTTGTCACAGAAGACAGACCCCATCCTGGTTTCACTGCATCTTTGCACTGTCCTACAATCTCTTTATTATTGTTATTTTTTTTATTTTTTTTTTAAACCAGACATGGCCCTGTCTAGCTTTAGTGGGAAGCCAGTTTTGGGCTTCAGAGTAACATGGCTACAGGGTTTTTACTATGTTTAGGGCAATGAGAAATGAACGTTTTTAACAAATGACTATATTTCATTGTACCTGTAAAACAGAATGAATAAATAAATAATAACAGACATGGATTGTGACAAAACCAAGGATTTGACCTTATATAACTCATGTTTCTCATTACTTTGTTAGTTCTATATGGAATTTATTTCTTCAGGCTCAGTTTAGTATTTTTGTATTTGACTCATACAAGACAAGGTGATTTGAGGTAAAAGTGCAAGATTTCTCTTCTCATCCCCAGAAGCAACAATTTCACTCAGACTAATCTCTCTCCCTCTCTTTCTATTCACACTCTTAAAAGCCCAGCATGACATAAACTTTAATGACTGTGTTGTTCAGATGCTAGTCTCACCTTCAAGTTTGAAACTTAGTTTTAAAGCATAGAGGTTTGTTATTGTGCGAAATTCATCCTTCTTCCCAACGCTGTTAGAGCACTGCTACAACTCCTAATACTTATATAGATATAAAAAAAAACAATTGGATGGATGGATGAATGGATGAATTAAGTGCACCCTGCAGAAGTGTTTTCTCTACCTAAGGTTAAAAAAAATAACAGTGGATTTTGCTAGTGGACAGCCTAATATTGTCCATTTTCCACACCGTCTCTGAAGGGAAAGTAAATGTCACTAAATGTCAGCAATGGTCCAAATGCCTGAAAGCCAAATATTACGTTATTTATTATGCCTAGTACTTCTCAACAGGTTTAATAATCCCATTAACATTCTCTCTGTACATCAGGTCAATGCATTTGCTTCAATTGCTCTTTCCAGTGCCCTGAAACAAAACAACAGCCTATCAATCTTCTTGATTGGGCTTTTGGGCCTAAAAATAACATTTAAAACAGGTTCAAACATTTACTCCACTAAGTGTTTTTCTTTCTACATAAAATTATTACCAGGGGCATACCCCCACCCCCCGTTTAGGTAAATTGCTTAACAAACTCAACTCAGTAATGCCATTGGCACCCACAAAATTAAACAGTTTGGTAACAGTTTGCAGGCTACATCAACACTAACTAGAATTTGGCCAGTAAATCCCTGTTTCACAGTGCCAAACAGGTCTCAGTAGTGGTGGTGACTAGTTATGGCCACTTTGTATATGGCCAATTAAAAGAAGATGTAACAGATTAATAGAAATAACAGAAAATGAAAGTGCCATAAAGTTAAGATAATGATCCTTGAGTTAGCGGACATTTAAAATGTAGATCTTTTTAAAATCGACTGAAGCATGGGGACTTACTGCTTTGAAAATCTTCCATAACCACAAATGCTGCAATCACTAAAGACTAATTTCTACAACTATATCAGAGTATTGTGTAAAATAATTATGAATGCTCCTCAACCTTATGTCCTAGTCATTAGTATTCAACTCACAAATGGATAGTTGAATTGTTTATCTCTATGTCTGTATGATGCATGATCCATTACACAATCATCTATAAATGCATCAGACATCGTCGATCTGAAAGATCATATTAATAATTCATGCACCTGTTCTGATATGTTCCTGCGCCTTCATATTTCATCATTCCAATAAAAAAGCTTTTGTGCCTGAGATTGTCTATCTCCTGTTCGACTATTCTCCATCTGACTCAATTTTCTCTTTAGGGGTCACCATAAAGAGGTTCTCCATAAAGCATATATGTTCTCAGAAAGCTTTTATGATGCTCATCCATGTTTGAACACTTGTAGATGAATTTAACATGTCAGAGGCTTGCTGTTCAAGAGGGGTTATATAGAGATTTCAAGAGCCTTTCAAGAGCTGTAGTGCTGCCAGCAACATTATCTGCATCTGATCCATAAGCATAAATCTGACAAGGTTGAGTTCTGGCTACAAAAGGCAATCTCACCGTCTGTCGGCCAAGCATTCAATACCACAAACCCTTGAAATGGAATGCTGCAGAATACCTGCAGATACCCGAATAGGCTCCAGAGGAGATAATGCAGGTCCATATGTGTGATTTGTGGATGGATGTGTGGACCAGTGAACTAACAGCACTGTTGTCTTACAGAAAAATAGAGAAGCTTTACCAAACATTTCCAACAGAAGCACAGCTAATAGTCTTAATCAATAACTCTGTATATAATTAAACAGCATCTGTGTCATTGTATGGGTAGAAGAACAATACCCCTTAATGAAAAATAGGAATACTCATAACATATGTGCTTGTTTAATCAGCATATGGTAAAATCGAAGACCAGGAGACACAGGTTTGGTGAAAAGGACTGTCGTTTTGGAATTAATTAAAATAAGCGAACAGAGACTCTACACACTGGAGCTCAGAGATCTTCTGGAAACCGGGTGAGTGTGAGTATTAACAATTGGGAGTAGTAGACCCTGCATGGGGTAAGAGGAGATGACATTTACAAAATGACTGTGGGAGTAGCTTGTGATTAGTGGCTTACAATTAGGGGCTTATGTGATTTAGAGGCCATAGAAACATTGTGAAGGTTTATTATCTGTTTCTTTCCATTTCTAATTTACCGCCATGTTTATAGGTCTTGATTATATATGTTACTTTTTTGTGTATACATTGTTTTTTTTAATGTATTGACTACACTGTAAAAAAATAAAACATAAATTTTACAGTCCAAACATGGCGTCTGTTTTCGCCAGAACTTTATAGTAGCATTGGTTTTACAGGATAGTACTGTAAAGTTCACATATTTTTTATAACTCTGTAAGTAATATATTTTTGTTACTATAAAAACAGTTTATTATTTAAATTGTAGTAATAGTATTAGTTACTGTTAGTATTTCCATTTTTGAACTGATTAGAACTGTCTATTTAAAAGGTTTGTGTTGTAATAATAGCAGTAAAATAAACTGGAAAGAAATTTAGCCGTGCTTGCCAAACTTTACCATCAAATAAAATTAGTTTTAGTTTTACAGGATTCTACAGTACATTTATATAAATTGTAAAAATGTTTTTTACAGTTTATATCTGTGTAAATGCATGTGATCCCATTCTTACAAAAATTATCCAAGATACATTTTAGAGCATTTAAATCCTATATTTTCTATTATAGATAATACAGTAATTTGTTACTTTTATGACAATAAACCGTACTTTCAATACTTTCAGTCTAAACAATTAAATTTAAGGTCTTACTCTGTAAAACCCATTTGTTGTTTCACTGTAAATTCTACAGTTATCGCATGTTTTGTGAAATACAAAACGAAGTAGCATTGTTTTCTGTATTTTACTGTTACATTCACGGATATTTGTAACAGTGTAGTTCTGGCCAATTTTCAGTTCTCATGGTTGTCTGAGTTTCTTGGGGGCTTGTGATATGTTAATTCTACAGGAAATTATGAGATTGTCTTTATACTCATTGAGCTTTTGTAAAAAGGTTTATCAACATCTGTTTCTTGGTTATAAAATTGTGCTTATAATTCTCCAGCCCTTTTCAGTTTTACTACAGACTGTTAGCTTTTAATATGCAAATAATCTGACTTAAGTGTCTTCCGAGAGAACATCATTTCTCGGGTGAACGTGTTTGGAGTTAACAACCTTCTCAGACTGAATCCTATAATGGTTCATAAGTGTTTGGGTGCGGATGGATCAGTTCATAATCAGCCTGGTGCATTTTCCCTCCTCATGTCTGACCAGTCATCAGCCTTTGACACTTACGACTCCATATTATCACCATATACACCGCTAACCTGCATAATTTGACAAAGCTTCCTTGTTAAAGACCAATATTTACCCCTTTAACACTGTCAAAGTCATCTGTCACTGTTGGCGGCTGTTCACTGATCTATTGACATGCAGCTTCACACAAGTGCCCTTTGCATAAGAATGAGAAGCGATAACCATCATATTTCTCATAATTAAGCCTGAAAGTGTCATTGCTGCACAGTTTGTGAAACAAATCCACCATTAGAGACTAATAAAAAGCCTGAACACAGATATCCATAACACAGGGGCACTCATTCTGTCGAGGGGCAGTTAGGAGTGAGGAATTAGGCGAGGCTACTAAATCAAATGATAAGGTCATTGGAGACTTAAACAGAAAAATATCATTATATTTATAAATGGGGCTTTTATTTTGCCTCCAGCATCCTCAGCTACTTTAAACCCAATAACACTGCTTTATATGCTGCCGTTTGTTCTCATAACTATTTGTGCTGTATATATTAACCACTTATGGTACTCCGAAGGCTACTGTAATCTAATGGGTCCTAATCTGATCAACAAACACCATCAGTTTCTTAATATGCAAAACCCAGCATAAAATGACCAAATGAATAGTTAACAAAACCAAAGCAGTGCCATGTGGTCTGTAATTGTACACAGTCATGGGAAAGAGAACTGCAAATTGAACATTTATAAAAGTAAACATTTATAATCGAAAGATACAAACTTAAAATAAAGTCATCGCAAAACAGTTGTCTGTAATCTTCATGCCTCATCTGTAACTGTGAGCTGAACTGATTTATAATAATGGAAACCTAATCCTTTATAATCTTCAATTAGAATTTTCAAGTTAAACAAATTCATGCACCATAGGTACTAAATTAGTCACAAGAGTTTTACTCTCATTTATGCAAGATCTTTACAGATAAAAAGTTGTTGATATGAACCGGTGGTCTGGAATTGGGACACCAGCCAGATACATCTACAAAGGTTTTAATTGTTGAACCTATTCCTTTAACTTGGGTTTATAGGTTTCCAGTGCAAACAGGGCCAGAATTGTCTGACTTCTCCCCAACATAACAACATAAAATGCTAAATCTTGGTCAAATAAATGACCAAGAACTTGCAATGACTTATAGCACGAATGTTCACCCCTAGCTGCACTAGCCATGAAAATAGCATGTGATAGAACATTACACTCTGACATTCTTGGCATTCTGAGAAATAAAAGAATACATTTAGTCTGAAGTGCACTTAGAATTACCAAAGCCAAAAGGTCTGAAGACCATTAATTCCTAAAGCATTGTATAAAAATGATTCACTTCTTCATGAGTTATAAGCTGTCTTTCAAGAAAAGTGATTGAAATGGAGTTAGTGAGTCATGATGACTATGCTGTACTTCTTTTTTTGATCACGTGCAGCTTTCATTCTCTGATAACATACTTCAAATTCAAGAGGTCTGAAATAGGATGAAACACAGCTTCTATCCATTTCTCAAAACATATTACATTTTCAATTTGCTTAGATTCTATGTTTTAGTGGTTTCTTGGGGTTTTTCCAGGAGAGCTGATAGAATTTGAGGTCAAGAGAAAATTGTCACATTGTTGATTATTTCAGTCATATGATTTTATTTTTTGTTCTATGGAGTAAACAATAGAATTGACCTGTACGACATAGTGAGTCATTTCTAAGAAGAAGAAGAACATTAGGAATTGACAAAACAATAATGAGTATCTGTTCCATAAGGGGGAAAAATGTTGGGAACCAGTGATTTTGACTCATTTAATGCACACATGTATATTTTTTATAACTTCTAAACAAACTGAATAAAGTTTTATTATTGGGGATTAATAATATTAAGAGCAAAGCTTGGAGTTGAACACTTTGCTTTCTGTCTCAACTGAAGTTAATTAATTCAAAGAATCAGGCTCAAGTCATGCGTGGGTTTAATTTGAAGCCTATATCTCTGCTCAATTTCATCCCCATTACTTTGACTGGGATGTGCTTGCTGAGCCACAGGAGATTTCTTCGCTGCTGAACATATGGCAGAACGACTCACTTCACAAGGGTTAATCTTCCCATCGCTCATTTTCCACACAGCACTTTAATCTCTCCTCGGCCCTTGAACTCTCTCTTCATTGTTGTTTTCCCTGGTCGCCTATTAGTTCAGTTGGAAAACATGCTAGTGTCAGTTGATCAGATTGCTTCACTGAATTACATTATTTCTCAGCATGCTCTGGAACTGCGTCACATAGAAATGTATAGTCTGTCTCTGTCCTTCTGCCATAGCACTCTGCAAAGCTTCAACATCCATGAGAATACCAGCTAAAAAACTGAACTTTGTTCATTCCTCTCTAGGGAGTTTTAAATAAACATCTGCCAGATGCACAAACGTAATTGAAAACACATCATTTTAAAGGTATTCAATATGATTAAAACATTTTGTTTCATGTTCAAAACATCCCAGAAGCATTGGTTGATGTTGGTGATGTAGTACATGATGTAATTAGATTGATTGATGATGTAATACTTTGTTGTCACTTCATATAATTGGTAACCGCGCTGATCATATACACAGTGTATCTTGATGTGATGCCTCTCAAAAACATATTTTTAGCCTATCTGTCTGTCAATTTGTTGAGCTACGTTGTATGAGTGTGAAGGATTGGATACATCTGTTTGGCAGTTTGGAGGAAGCACCTTTTAAGAAGATCCGGGCTTACAACTTTCACAGACGTCATTCTGGCTTTCAGTGTTTGAGATTCCACTGCTGGAGATTCTTTTGTTTTGTTTAACCACTATTTAGTTCCTTAATACAGCTGTTGTTTGATTTTATGTGGCTCGGTACAATGACTGATGCTTTGTAGTCTTTGTCTGGATTAATGGGTCGTCTTCACTCAAGTCCAATTGCTTTGGTCAAAGCTAGCTGAAAACAACCAAAATGCAGCCATGAGTCATCCTCACCAAACTGTGCAGGTGAGTCATTGAACATTTGTCCTAAACCACATTTTGATTGGTTAGAATGACCATGAGATGAGACTCAACGAGGGGAGACTCACAAAGGAAGTAAACAACAGAAAAAAAAAAATGATTGTATCCCTTGACGTTTTAAGGATGAAGCATGGAATGCCTACCACAGCTCTGTCCACAAATATACATCGTCATCCCACAATACAAAGTCTAGGTCTAACATCTGGGTCTGTGTAGCCTGGGGTTTAATTGGTTTACCATATTCTACAGAATATAAGTGATTGATTTATAATCTGTTGGCAGTGGTTGGAATCCTATTCATCAATTTTGAATTGGCCATTTAAAAAGCCATATATTGTTATATACTTGTCTTGTTTGAAGAATGTAGCTTTGTATGTCAGACCAACCCTTGAAAATTCAGGGAAACAATGAGTGGGTGATGGGAATGTGTACAGTAATTTAACAAATATATAACAAATAAACTTGGCCGTGCACTTATCTATCTGATTGACAACTGAGAGGGTCTACTGGGTTTCTACCAATGTTTTTTTTTTTTTTTTTTTTGTTCAACAATGTTCCTAATATATCTTCTTCTGCCAATTCAGTGCATTTAAAAGTTCTGCATTCTTTGTTTGTCCCTCTCTTTCTTTGTCACCCAGGGGATGCCAAGCATGAGCACAGACTCAATGTGTTTTGCTTGAATCTGCAGGTGAAATATCCTCTGCGTCTGAGCATTCTGAATTACATGCATTGGAGCTTAGCACTCAGGAGATGAATTACACTCAAGCGTGAGGTGTATTGGCTGCCCTGAGCTGCAGTGATTGCCTCAAAGGGTTTACTTAGTGAAACGCTCAGCACATGATTTATGGATTAGAACACCTTATTGAGAGGTTTTGTGAGAAATTGACCAACAATAGAGCAGGTGGACTGTATCGTGAGAGGATGCAGGGAAACTTAGCCGAGGAAGATTCAAATTCAGCAGAAGCAAGTGCCGACTTATGAGACTAGGAACAATCTAAAGTCGCGGGTGACGTGTTACCCATTCTAAACTGAGATTAGCCACTTTGTAAACAACAAAAGGCTTCAGACATTATTAAAGATATTTGGAAAAGGTCAAGAGCAAGTGTATGAAGGGGATGGCTAAATGCTACTCTTATTATGGAAATTGAAGCTGTTATTAAAGGAAGTGCTTCATATCAATGCAAATTAAAGGAGGTTATGAGGATAATAGGAGGTTGAAAGCTTTATAAAGTGCTGTAGGTTTGTTCAGAATTAAAAAAACTGAACAGATTTTTAGGTTTTAGTCTTGTTTTTTATGATTTAAAGTTACAACCAAGAGTGTTTTTGTCTTTCTTTCACTATTTGCTTCTTTTTATTTCGATAAGTCCACTACTCCACGGAGAAGTTAACACCCTCCATCTAACTCCAAATGATCCACACTCATCTTGATTGAAGGGTAGAGGTGGGGCAGTGGATATTTAACCTGTATTTTGGTCTTGTTTTAGATATTCTTAGGTTGTAATTATTGTTTGTGTAATTTTTTATCTGCCTTATTGTGTTTTTGAGATCTTTGTATGGATTTTTATATTCTCAGTAGGGTGTTTTTCCTCTGAGTCAAGAAAATATTAGTGCAATGACATTTCCTGCTTGAAGAAGGCGTTTGTGGCACTCCACACAGGGAAACCCATGTACAAACAAGATAAACTTTCATTTAAATAGCAATTAAAACAACACTTTGAATTACAGATGTTTTTGTTTTGTTGTATGCCCAGATTATTGGAGAAACATTCATGGAGAGGTCACACATTTCACTCTCTTCAGGGCTATGGCGGTTAGTATGCAGCATTCTATTCATGATGAGGAAATCTTTCCTTTCCCACACTGAAATGAGTGGACTATTCTATCTAAGTAAACGTATTCCCTCTATTGAACTGTGTAAAGGATTTGATTTATTTAACTTGAGTTCCATACCAAAGAATCTAAGTTTAATACGCTTAAACTCTACGTGTGAAGCATTATCAATCTGTGCTGCAGATGCCACAAACACAGTGTGGACTTATGTCATAGGCTGGGACACTATTTTTTGTGTCTTAGTTGCTGAGCCACACCACAGTTAATTGAAAGAGCTTAAAATGCCAAAACTACTATAAAGATATTTTATTAGAAAAATGAAAGAGGGGAGTTCTGGTACTTTTCATTAACCTTGTTAGATAATGTACTGCACTATTTTGTACAGAAGTATCTATTTAAACTGCAGCACATTAGTGAGAAAACACAAATATTATTTTATTTTCTTGCTTTAACATGTATGCATAACAATTTTAGCCAAACTACAAACAATAATGCATATATTTACCTAAGTTTTGTTATGATTTTGTTGTTAACCTATTGTATTGTGGTTTTTTTTTTAAACATAATTGATTCGTTTAAAAAGCAAAAAAGAAAAAGAAAAACATACCAGAAGTAATTCATTATTGTATTGTTATTACTATTTGGTAAATTGTATTAAATACAGTATCTACAACTCAATGTTTTAATAAATAAACCAAAACTGAAATTTGAATAACTTATTATTAAATATAATTTATCCTAAATCTGACCATTTTCTAGATTTTAGGTAGCTTCGGTTTAGTTACATTGAAATATTTTTGTATTGAATGTAGCCATCCATTTGTCTGTACTTGCTATCTATTGAAATAAATATTTCACATATTTCAATTGACTATCATCTTTTATCATTTATTTTAAGAACCATGAGCAATCTTCACATATTACATCCACTTTATTGCATATATTATTGCCATACTTAGCTTTCCTTTAGTACTTGCTCTTGCCCAGAGGTTTTGAGCCCAAACCACGTTTAATACACACTTAAGGAGAGTCTTGTTCCTGACTCAGGATATGCTTTGAAATAGACATCCTTTCTGAGTCTCTAACCAATGAAGTCGATCACAAATCATACAGGGGAGAAAGGCTAGCAATGGCCTTAGCACTATTTTGGCTGTGCACACTTGCTTTATGAAGAAGATGGTAAGGGGATATTTCCAAACAGTTAATGTAAGATAGTTTGACCAAAAATACCTAGGTTGAGGTACTGGTTTGAAGATACTTAAGCTAGACAAAATTATGGATTGCGTAAAAATGCTTTTCATACTGTATATCGCCACAATCCAGTGATTTAGAAGATCAGAGCATCTTAAGAGCTAATCTAGTATGATAAACCTAAATACTCTAAAAGCACCGCACAACGAATTGATTAGAATATATCACATGGTCTTAATGTATGGTGCACACAAAAGAGAAGATGGCCACGTTTTTAACCAAGCCATGAACAACCTGTGACAGACAAAACACTGCATTTCATCCTCACAACAATCAGACATGGAAAGCTTCTTCCAGCACCTGGGGAGGCCTCAATAGAAGCGAGTGGATCTGCGGAAGAACAAAACCCATAAAAATGAAGAGTGCTCCCAGAGCCCGAGTCATCCCTCTAAATAATTGCTTTTTCTGTTCTGGGGCGCAGCGGTCACAGGAGTGAGCGGGTCCAGACTGTTTAGATCTGTAACCTTATTGCTTCAGCTGTCCAACTAAGACATGCAGGATGAAAACTGCATTTTTACAAGTGTTTAAGGGGATTTTCAGAGGAAAGCCTTTAATGTTTTAAAAGCTGTAGAGGAAAATGATTCCAGACATATGACAATGTCATTTATGTGGAGTTTGAAAGGCTAACATTTTTGTTCTGTGTTAGCGTGCATGATCCTTTGAGAACTGAATAACAAAGTTTTTTCAAATCTTTGGCATTTCTTTTACACAAGAATCCAAGCTCTGTTTTGGCATCCAACAACATAATTATTGCAGTGATCTAGCTCATCTTAATTCACAGATTTCAACAGAAAATAAAGTAAATATCACAGCAAGCAACATGCAGAAAGAACTCAGATCAGGGTATGACCTTATTTGAAAAGAAATGTCAGATCCTATGTGTGTTCATGCAGAAGAACCTGGGATATGAATCTTCTTTAATCTGTTTATTCAAACCTAATAAACTCACAAAGGCTCCCGCAACACATTCTTCAATTTTATTACATTTTATTATTATTTCACCCTTTGAAAAGTTGGAGCCAGCTGTGAACAAAAGTATTGAAACTTCCTTGTATTTCTAGCTTCTATATTTAAGCTTCCACAAAGACGCCAGTTTTGCGAAGAATTAATGAGGTGTCTTCACTGTATCTGTCGCACAATAGAAAAAGCAGAGTGAGAGATAAAAGCAGAAAAGGTTTTTTGCTAAATGATGTGTAGTCTTCTCTTCTGCTAATGGTGTGAAGGAAGCTTCTGATCGTATCTGTGTCTTTCCTCTGCGCCATGCCCTTCTTCCTCCCCCTTTACCCTTTTTTAATCCAACTCATCATTCCTACACACCCTACCTGCCATTTCCTTTGCTAGAAGCAATTTGTTCCTATATGTTCTTCAGGTATCAACCAGCCAACAATACTTTCTATTCTTCATTATTCAAGATGAGGATAGCCATCTACTGCAGCCTTGTGCTCATAATCTACCTTAAAAAGACGCTGAAGCATTTCACCCAATATTTAATAAAACAGTATGTAGTATACTGTGTTGGTCTGACAAACTGTCCAGGGTGTACCCCTGCCTCATGCGCTGGAGATAGACACCGCCAAACCCCCGTGACCCCAAAAAGGGAATAAACAGGTTGGAAAATGAATGAATTAATTAATTGAATAAAATTGAACATTAAAGTAGCAATGTAAAAAGTAACAAGTAGAGGTTTTACATTTTAAATATTTTTGATTCATACATTTATTTTGTTTACCTGCTTTATCCAACACACATTTGGACACAAACATAGGGTTTACCGTTGATAGGTCGCAAGTCCTTTTCTGGGCAACCCTCACACATTCCTGAGCAAAATATAGAGTATCCAATTTAATTGATGCATGCTTTTTGCTTGTTGAGTAAACTGGATTACCCAAAGGAAACCCATGCAAGTATTACGAGAATATGCAAACTGTCAAAACTGGAAAAGGGAGAAGGATGCGTTGTCAGTGCAACTGTGGTTTAATTACAATATTTGTAGCTTTATTCAAGCCTCAAATGGAGAAAAAGAAGTCTTTTCTGAATTATAATGCAGACCCCCAGAGATTTTCAAGCAGTGATGAGTCAAAGGGATTTATGACACTCAGAGATGGGTACTGAAGAGGATTCAATGGAGTAGGGTTGAATCAGGATGTGAGATGTTGATGAGCAGAGGTGTCTGAGCGACACAGCAGAGTAAATGAAGGCAGTAGAGGAGCCAGGAACACAGTCACTCTGGTGAGTCAGCTAGTGTGAACTGTAGATCTAAAAACTTAGGAGGTGCAGGAAGAAGTCTTTTTAGGGAAAGTGAGTGATTGGGAGATGTCTGTGACTGTCCGGTGGCTTCTTGGAGAGGTGGCTCTTCCGTTTAAACAAAAGGAATCCCTGACACAAACTCCACCTAGAATGTCGTACCCACTTTGCCATCATGCTGCTTTTTTTAACCTTATTAGGTAAAGTTAAAATAAAATCAATCACAAAGTTAGCAAGGAATTTATATAAGCAAGGAACAATGTAGTGTTTTATACAAAAAAAGTAGTCTAACTAAACTGTGAAAAGAATTAAGACAAAAACACCTTGATGGGATTTTAAAAAGCTTCTAGCTGCACACAGCAGGATCACACTATTTTAATTGCACGACACAGTGTGATTGAGACTGAATCTACAGATGCAAAATAATGAAACAGCCTTTTTTCTTTCAGCTGCGCCTTTTTATTTTCTTTGGTGCTTCTGAAACAATATCGACGGAGACTGCTAGTGATGTACTACTTCTCCCCATTTACCTCGGGCATAGTTTTCACAGCAACGGGTCAAAAAGAAATAATATTAGGGCAAGGCTAAAAAACATTAATCAAAACACTCATTTACTCTGAAGGACTCGATTGGCTGTAAATGCTCTTCATAGACACATTGAATGAAGAGCTTTGGTGAACATCGGAGGTTTGGGGTTCTCTGACAGAAACAGAGATATTTTATTTATTTTCTGGAGGATATGGATAGAACAGCTACTGATCTTATCCTCTCACTGATCTATTACTTTGGCTTCAGCTTGACTCTTGGAGGCACAGACCAAGGCTAATAGGTTATAAGGTTATGGCAATTTAAATGGTGGCAATGTTAAATATTTAACTTCATATTACATAGTAACTTGTAGGTTTAGAGAGTGTCTACAACTAACTCAAAAGGGGCCTTTTGCAAACGTTCAAATAGAATGTGGCTTTTTAAAATGAGCATCAGTTTGCAAAATCACAAACCTTAGGATCCTACTTGTGACTCTTGATGGAGATTTCAAATTGTATGGCTCCACCACTAGTACTGGTTATATTTTCCTCATGCATATAGCACAGAGAGATGTTCTTGTCTTGCTGGCTGTAAAGATGTACATGCCAGTAGACATTCACTCAAAACTCATTGTGGACAACTTTGTGAAACCAGGATCTTGTAAAGGAGATTCTCTAAAATGTGTAATTTGAGCTGTAAACGGGTGTTATCATTGGTAAACAGGCATCGGATGGCATCTTATTTTATTGTATGCTTTGTTGTTGCCTAATAAGAAACAGTTATCTTTTATTCCAATTTCCCATTTTGTTAATGAAAGGGTTAAACAATGCTTGCATTTAAAATAAAATGTACACTAATTCTGTATTTTGTGCAGTGTCATCCCTGACTTACGAAAGCCATAGACTCATTCAAATATAATAGGATGTTGTGTGTTCTGCGTCATTTACAGACATGCTCACAACGGATTATTACTGAAGCTTTGTTCTCGATTCTGCTCTTGAAGATTTAGAGAGATGAAATCGTCTGTAATTGGCAGCTCATATTTTGTACATTCAACAAATGTGATTTAGTAGCCCTGAGCTTTTATAATGTAACTGTACAAAAAAAAAAAACATTTTTGCCAATGATTTATGGGGGATAATAATGATGTTGTACACTTTATAATACAAGTCTACATGGGAAGGCATTTACAAAACATATTAAAGATCATAAACTGTGAGCTGGACAAACCACATGCATTGACTCGATCCACATCGAATGAGGACCCACAGATATCAAATAAAGCATCAGTAGCATAAGTTGACCACTCACCACACTTGACCAGAAACATACTCAGTGAGCAGGGTGAATGATAATCCAAGGAAGTTTGGTCGGGAGGCTCAGACTGTTGACTTCCTCACTTGCTGGGGTGGTCCAAATGTTTACTGCTCTGGACTTTGTGAAATAATGCAGTGGAATGCCAGTAGCGAATGTTTAGACCACTAGTAGCTGTGGGAAAGTCATGCTCTGAAGCTAGACAGGAAGTGTGTTAGCCAAATACCTCGAATTTATCCCAAGATAACGTAATAATGCCCAATAAAAGTGCTTTCACTGGCATGTTTTAAGTTATTGCGGATGATTGACTGCGCCGATGAATGTCTCCATAGTGGGTAATTTTAATCAGACGTTGAAGTGACCAACTAGGAACAGTGATTTAAATCTGTTCTGATATAACAGATTGGTTCGAAGAACAGATGAAAGAACAAAAATGCAAAATTTCATAGCACTGAAATTTTTCCTTGAACTAAATTAATAGCTTCAGAACGCCATGATTATGTTCTTTGATATACATTTCCAAACTAGTTTTACATCAGAGACACTTCATAAAACAGAGGTACTGTTCATCTTATGCTATAAAAGAAAATTGTTATCCCTCCTTAAGGGAAGGTCTGATGTGTAGAGATGCAGTTAGGCTTATGTCCTCATTAGCAATGCTAATCGATGTTAGAGCTACGCTGCTACCGCTATCATCACTGAGACCTTGTTTTGTTCTTCAGATCAGCCTCTTTGAACAAGAATGATAGCTGCGCACACAGTCACACAGTATTTTGTGGTGCTTAAAACAAATCTGTTCATAGCTCGAGGGAGACAATGCATCATCTTGCTTCACACTCTTTTTAAATGGATAGGGGAGAGCATAATCAAGCCCTGGGCTCTTTTTAGGCAGCATGTGGTGCTGTCTTGCTTTCAAACAAGTGTTTGAAACATTGGCACACTCAAAAGGGACTGATATGTAAAAATAAGTAATTTCCTCAAGACTGGCTACCCATTTAGCTCAATAACTGGCCCATGAACAAATGTCCTGAATCACACATTTTTGTTTGTAGATGGTTTTGTTTAATGAGAAGAGAATTGTAAGCTTCAGAAAGCTCAACTGCATAATCAGCTGGCCTAAAACCCTTGACTGGTATATAGTTTTTCTGCATTCAAATATGTCAATGTTAGATATCTTAACACAAGTTTGACCCAACACTTTGACCAATCCTCTCAAGGTACATGATGGGTTTCTTTTGGAAGTTTTCTTGCTGGAAATGTTTTGGACACATTTATATGTATACGATTTTGCAACAACTATCATAGATTCCAGAACCAATTGACTGTGAAACACAGAATGTTTGAGGGTTTTTTTTTCTATGCCTACACAAACTCATACAAACAGTAGCCTGTTATGAAACAGATAAGAGAGAAAAAAAAAGTCTTGTCGATCTAGACCCTAGGTAAACTGTGCAACCAGACAATTTCCGTTACAGAATATTCGTCCTGTCTTGTTTTTATTTTTGATGGAAGTAAATGAAACTAATTGGACTGCAATCCTGCCTTTCTGAAAATCAGCTTTTTGTATCAAATAAAATATCCCAGGGCAATTTACTTTTTTTTTTTTTCAGTTTATATATAACCAAACATGTGTGATATTCCAGCAATCCATGGAACGGCTATTCATTTTATTCAATACCTGTTGAAATTTTTCTAAGATATTACATACAAACTTACATTGGCATAAATGGCATGCATTAAACACAAAGCGTAACTTTATCAATTAATATGTAAATGCAGTAGAGTTCAAACATCTGACAAAAAAAAAACATATAGACTAGTACTCTAACCTATAGCTCATGTTCAGTAGCAGCAGTTCAGTACAAGACAATGGGAGAGTTTACCGTAGCTGCCTAGATTAACGTACAGAGTCCAATGCCAAATGTGTTCCAAAAGCTGTGACCGCCAGATGTGACCGCCAGATGTGACCACTGAAACAAGAAAAATCTGGGTATATAAAGGCATTTATGGATTAAAAAAAATATTACATTGAAAGGGTTCAACATTGGGAATGAAGAAGCAGCAGTTAAAAAGGAAAGATATCTAGAAAAAACAAAACAAAAAAAACACTAATTTAGTAAGAATAATTTATGAACCCTTCATGGGGAATAACCTTCTGGACGCCTTCTCAGAGACAGTGGTTCTAGTGAAGATTCTTGTATTGACAGCTACAGCAGAAGCTGGCAGGTGCTTCTCAACCCTGAAGTGTTTTGTTTTTTTTTTGATAGCAATGTTACTGGATCGCCACTGATTTGTACTTAATTTACTTCACTTAAAAAAAAAAAAACACTACAAGTTTTGGAAAAAAAAAAGAATGTGAAATGAATACTGTTAAATGTGAGGCAGAACTGCCATTTTTTTTCTCATCACACACAAAAAAAAAAACTAAAATCTTGCAATGCTTATTGATATAGATAATGATATAGAGAATGATTATGCTAAAGAATGCCTAGGTAATGTATAAAATATATCTATGTAAATACATTGCGTCATGCAGGTTTCTGAATGTACAAAGATTGGGCAAGTTTTCATCTGGCATATCTGCGACTTAAACCAATCATGGCCGATTTGTCAAGGCCCAGAATCCAGTCAAGGTAAATAATTCCTTGCGGTGCTTGGTTCAGGCAGAGCTGGTTGTCCAGCCAGAGTTCATGAGGTTCAAACTTTATATTTAAGGTAAGTGAATGAATAAGGCAGAATCCAAATGAATCTGACAGTTCTTTCCCAGGAGATTGACCTGGAAATGCTCTTCAGGTGATGACCACACTCAATGAATATGCTTCAAAGCCTCTGCTTCTGGATGACATTTTCTCTCTACACTTCCATCATAGATATATTCCTGAAATCCTTTACATCTTTAGTGCTCAAGTCGCTCATCCACTAATAAGAGAGGCCAAGCCACAGCTCTCTGAGTTTAATGAGATCATTATAAATGCAGCCAGTAGAGGAGATACACAAAGCCTACGGTTGTTTTGTTTACATTTTATTATGATAATTATCCCCTGATTAGCGCTTCTTGATTATTCATGCACTTCACCTGTCAAGCCTTAATTCCAGACACCTGGGTCTCATTAGTCATCTTCGGTCTGTTGATAAATAGTTTCTGATTCTTCAACTTGATTGTCGATTGCTGATCTCTCAAGAGTTTCCATGGCATAAATAGATATTCTGGCCCAGCATTTATTTATTTAGGGTATATTGAGTAAAATAGGCCCTCAATATTAGAGGAGGTCTTGCAATAACCATTTATAATGTTTTACGTTTGTTCATTCATTTTGCTTATTCCCTTTTGGGGTCATGGGTGTCTGCTGCTGCCAGCACACATGGGGCGAGAGACGGGGGTACACCCTGGACAGGTCGCAGGTCCATTGCACAAAATGTTTTTCATCCTAACTCTAAACAGCAAATATGAACTGGGTGGTGCTAATTTTAAAAAAAAAAAAAAAAAAAAAGATTTGGGAGGAGTAAAATTTGATATTTTTAAGCTGTGCCCGGCAGTACATGACTCTCAGGAGGCCGAGGGTTTTGTCATAGTACAATTTTGTGACACTACCTTATTCTTAGGATGCTTTGGATCTTTATTCTTTTGTTTATTTGATTTATGATTAACAATTGTATTTGGTAATGACTAGTTATGAACTTGCAGACCTTTCACAGTAAACTTTTTTGCTGTCTGCACATTAAAATTCAGATGATGATAAAGGAACATTTGAAAAGTTAAATAAGAAAATATAGAAAATTATATCAATCTGGCTTCTTTATTTGCTTAAGCAAATGTTAGTTTAAAGGTGCTTGTGAGCCAGCCCTTGGTGCTAAGTTAAAAGGTTAACAAAGGAATGCTCCAGAGCAAAGGTGACTAATCAGTTTTTTTTTTTTTTTTGAGAAGATGAGGTGAATGCAGAGAGATTTAAGCATGCATGTCTGTTGCACAGATTAGAGGATCTTTTGTGGAACACAAGAACATGATGGAAGCCTCATTTATTTATTTGTTTAAATTCCACCACACTCATTCATTCATTAATTGTCACGGGGGTGCACAGCGCACATTGGGCGAGAGGCAGGGGTATACCCTGGACAGGTCACCAATCCATGGCAGGTCAACATTCACTCACACATTCACACCTAAGGGGAACTTAGATTATTCAATTAACCTAACCACATGTTTTTGGGATTGTGGGGGAAACCGGAGTATCCGGAGGAAACCCACGAAAGCACGGGGAGAACATGCAAACTCCTTTCAGAAAGGTCACCGGGCGAGCATCGAACCATCTAACTGAAAGGCAACAGTGCTACCGTACACTCATTTATATATCATTTATTCTTAACAATATATCAATTATCTACAAAGAAAAAAGTGCATAGATTGTACAATATGTGAATGTGTAGTTTATGAGTTCAGCAATGAGAATTTCAGCAATGACTCATTATATAGCATATTCTGTCATAACAACTGATAATATATATATATATATATATATATATATATATATATATATATATATATATATATATATATATATATATATATATATATATTATTTTATTTATTTATTTTTTTCCCATTGATTTTTCTGAATATTTTTTTGATATTGACTTGCTCTCTGAAAAGCAATGTCCAGCTCAAAAAGACAGGGAATAAAGAAAAGATGTGTCTCCATAGGAACTGACCCTCTGAAGCCCTCGGGCGGTTTCTGAAGACCACAGAGAGGATAATATTAATAAATAAGTGGCTGAGAGCAGCCACAGCAGCCGATGCTCAGTTCACATGTTTAATTCAGATGTCTAATGTCACAGTACACTTTAATGAAGTTTAATAATTGAGGAAAACATCATGAAAAGTCCAGGCATTCTGGCCAGTGGTAACACGATTAGACTGTAACGTTTTACAGACTTAATGTAGCAAATTTTAAGATTAAAGTCTTGATTTATAGTCTTTCAATTACATCTGATTGCAATCTTTGGCTTTAAAGACCCCCTAAAGCTCTTTATCTTCACTGGTCCTTTGTGGTTTTTGAGGTGCTGTTATAGCGTCAAAAACTGTTATCTATATTTTTGGTACTTGTGGTTCTAAAGTAGTTCTTTGTTGATTTCAATGAGCTCTGTACAGATGCTGGTCATATAGATCATGCCAAAGTTTATTTATTTCATACATTTGATGGTTGGTTCTAAAAAGCACCATTGAAGAGTAGTGTTAAATTCTCTAATGAATATAGGTTAAATAAAGGTTCTCCCACGGTTACACGCTATAGTATAATAGTTCTATATAGAACCTTCTTTTAGATTGTTATAGGGACAATATTTCAAAGTAGAATTACAAGAAGAGACTACCTGAATCCATTATAATATTAGTAGCAAGTAGACAGAGAGAAAAAAAAACACTTAACCGACCTAACCTTACTCCTACACATTGAATTATAAGAAACAAATCATAATGAATGTTCATTTCTTTTTATTTTAAGTGCCGCTAAATTTCACTGGTTTGATGTGGCATTTCATTCATTTGGCATCAAGAGTGGATGATATCACTGACAAAGTATTTTTTAATCATCTATTTTGATTCCTCAGAGAGCCTTTCTCTAAATATGTAAGGATATTAGGGGCTGATAGGACCGAGAGCAATCAGGAGAGGCAATTTCACTCAATTATTTCCTCTGGGTAAACAAAGTTTAATCTCTGCACTTTCTGTCGTTTATTAAAAACGGATATTTAATAGTCTGTCTTTGATTCACCCCAAGACAAATGCTTGGACTGAAGCCTTCATTTTGGCATCCCAAGAGACCTGTTAGCATCAAGAGCCACAATGTAATATTGTAACTGCTCTCCTCTTGCTTTCATCTAATAGTACATGAGCAGGTTATTCAACCATCTTCAATCCGCTTTCTTCAGATAGCAAAGCATATCAGATAAAGAATCAATGCATCAGACTAATCGAAAGTAGAACTATTTTGTGGCAAAGGAGAACAATTATTACAAACTTATTATATACTTTGCTTTTTTTATCAGATGTGCACTGAATGATGAAAGTTCAAAAGAACCTTTAATGATGCCATTTTTTTCATCCCCAATGCACTTTGTTTTTCATAAATTTTTGATTGCACACATAGCGGCGACAAATATGATTGCATTAAAAAAAATTGTGATGCAGCACCATGTGAGGCACCAATCTCACTGTTGCATGTGCGGTTTCCAATTAGGAGATAAATATCTTGGTTATGATCAGGGGTTAAATTAGTCTGGAATGATGTTCTGGCATCCTGGACAAAAAGGCAATACCTTCAACACTGTCAATGAACACTGTCTTTATTAGTTTGACCCAGGGGACAACTCTATTTTCTATTTGTGAGTGTCCATTAAGTATAAACCCTACCTCTACATTGAGAAATAGAAACATCATTATTTTAAATGAATTGGGATCATAACAATGTTATATCCAGTCATATTGTTTTTTTATTTTGTTAATCAGGCAACAACTTTAAAACTGAAAATATACATAAAATGAACAGCTAACAGGTACTTGCATGTTGTTGTTTTTTTTAGTATGCTTGGATTTCCAGCAAAATCACCCAGTTTTAAGTAAAATCTGTGGTTTATTATGAGATTGCTGTAAAAGCTAGAAACCAATGGGTGATGGGTTTGATAAGATTAGATTATGTACTCGTTCAAAAACTGATTTTTATTTTCATTTAACTAATAATCACATTGATAAAAGCTTGCTCTTATTAAACAGAACAAAATTGGAATTGAAAAGTTCACTCTCCAGATTTCTCATCTAGCTCTTATTGTCAAATGCAGGAAAATCATAGTCTGTCACTTTAAAAGTGTAAAAGGTATAGAATTAGAATAAACTGTTATTACACTTCTGTCCCTGGCTTCCAGAGTTACAGAACAATCATCAATTACATCCAAGAGAAAGCAGTTTATATCAGCCACGATTGCTTTACTCGTAGTTGTCCGCCCAGGTCTGCCTCTCTCCAGAAATTCAGAATTGATTCGGAAGTCTCCTGATACAACCCAGAAGGAATGGACTACTTTTGCAGAGTGTTGTCTAATATTAGATGAAAGCATGACCTCAGATGCATGTTTGAACTACATCCCTGCATATCCACTGTCCCCTCCAGCACCCCTTGGACATCAAAGCTGGTCTGGTTTGCGAGGGGACACTTTTTTTACCATCCACATTTGCAGCGCCTTTTATGTCTATTTAATTTTCCAGCTTCCATTTGTAATTAAGCTGAAGTGGCAGCTAATGAGTCTTGTTCACACCAGTTATATCTTGCTGCTGTATCCATGGCAACCGTGCCATCAGACATTAAGAACTGGTGAAAAAATAATGGGCATATTTATTACAGCGAGTGCTGATAAGTATGATGGATGTGGATTTCAGGACTTTGATGAGCTCAGGCTGATTTGCAGAGTTGGAAAAGTTGACGCCTGGTTAGATATATAACAACAGAGAGAATGACCATCCCCTGTTTCCTATGCACACGGAACGCTCTTTGTCACATTTGATTTCAGAAGCTAATTTGAAAATGTCACACGCGTGTTGTGAGGCATGCAAACGTGGATGGATGGGAAATATGCAAATCAAAACTCTTCAGTCTGTGATAAAGATTATTGACACTAGCTGAACCGATGGGATGCGATTTAAGCTGAGACTGATATGATTGATGTTCACTTGGGGTTCTTTGAATAAATAAATTGTCTACATGAAATTGTAACTCTGACTAATCAGAAAATTGTATGGAATGATTGGTAAACTTCATTCTGTAGAATTCATTTTTTAGTTTAACTAAGGGCAAAGCCTTTGGGCCCATAAAAATTATGTTGAGCTCAAACTCCAAAAAAGCAACCCATTAAACATGAGCATTCCACCACAATTGGAAATTGCTTACTTTCTGTTTATTACAGGTTTATAAGTGAGCAGTGAGTTGTTATACAGTGTAGTGAGTTCTCATTTGTAATAGGTATACCTAATGCCATGAGTTCTAAACCTTTTGTTTTTCTGCCTTCGTTGTATAAAATGAGACAAGAAGGATGAAACTGTCAGCTTTGAAAAATGTTGACTACCAATTGAAATAAAGTTTTGCATCTTGATTAGAATGTCCACATTTGTTTTTAAGGAACCAATTAATTCTAATCCATCATTTAAACAAGTTATTATTAGCAGGAGTCTGCATTAGCAAACAAAGCTAAACGGTCATTCTGGAATTAGATCATTTACCAAAGAAATATCCTTGATGTTGTCACCGACCTTGTTTACACTGAGAAGCTGTGAGAGCCAGAAATAGAGCCAGAAATGTCATCTCTCTTTAGACCCATAACAACTTAAGTATCATCTTAGCACATAGGGTTGGGATATAAATACATAGAATTTGATTAGAAAATTCACAATTTATAGCTATATCTAGTAGCTGAAGCATTGTGTTTTAGAAACTTCTGACTATTCTCCCAATAGCTCATTTGTGAGATCAGCAACTCAAAGATGTTCTTTGAGGCTAAGTTCAGGAATCTGAGCTGCTCAGTCAAATTTATTTCATAGACCTTGATTGTTTAACTGGTGCACAGTTGTGGAAGGAAGTGGTCATTCCCAAACTGTTCTCACAAAGTCTGAAATCATTCCACTGAAATTTTGGAGTCAAGACCAGCAAAACAACAACCCCAAACCTATTCCTTCTGAACCCAGCTTGTCACAATCTTGTCACACCACTATGTCCAGCATTTTACTTTTCACCTGGTATTTTTCAGCTTGAATCCAGGTTATTGGCTATTCCAGCCTAAAGGACACACATTTAGTGTGCTATGCAGTTGTCTTGAGCTAATTTGAAGATCACATGGAAATTATTTATGGTATGTTGTAACTAACTGAAAAATGTCTATTCTCTATGCTCCTCAGCATCCACTGATTCTCCATGACTGAGTTTCTGTCACATTTTCTTTAGTTTTCTCAACATTGACAGTTTACTGGAATATTTAGTAGAGAGAAAACGTTAGAGGACCATGCTGGAATTCACAGGACTCGTTCATTTCAACATTTCTTATAACTCACAAGTGACACATTCGTTCACATTTCAAATACATTCTTCATGCCCAAGGGCTTGCCTTTATACATCTGTTGCCGTGGAAGGGATTTGAACATTTGGCTGAATACTTCAGGCAATACATATGTTTTGGATAGTTAAGTCCCATTTGTATTGCCTTTGATCTGGTCACTATTCACTTTTTGGATAAAATGCGTCGTTCAGCTCCTTTTCTTTCATTGAAAATCATTGAGTAGATCTCAAAACGTGCCAGAGCTTACAACTGTTTAAGTAATCTCTTAAAACATCAATTCAATTTAGTTCCCTTTGAAAACTGAAAGGATATATTGTCAAGAGGTTAATAAATCAGTAAAAAAAAGAGATTTTGCAATATACTGCACTGGCATGACACGTTTTGTGTCATGCATAGATCCTTTTGGTCGCATTAAAAGTTAAAGCATGAATTCTCTGACTCTTATTCTGGTACATAAAAGCCTGAAAAGAGCTGTGTCAATAATGAATGCTTCAAAGGATGAGAAGAAATCAGAAATCCCTCCAATCCACACTTTTGTCAATGGCTCTTATTACTGAGAGTAAACAACTCTAACTCCAGCTCAGACTGTGAGCAAGCTGACAGGAAAAATGCAGCCATCTTCATAAAGCAAGAAAGAACAGAAAATATTAACACTTTAAATGTCATGTGGAAAGAGAATAAAGGAATGTCAGAGCTTTGGAAGACAGGTGTTTGTGACATGTGTCTGAATCTCCTTCTAGAGGTAGAGCGGACAATGCATAACTATATACAAGTGCATACACAAAATCCATGATGACAATGTCATTCAACTATTCAACAGAAATGAATTAGAATTTCTTCATGATTTTTTTTCGAACGGGCATGGTTTAAATGTGATTGGACGTTTAAGCTAAATCAATATTCATAAAAAAACGATCGAGAAGCACCCTTCTCCAAATGTGCACTAAGCTAGAGAAAATCTAAAAGATGTTCTGAACCAACAAGACTTTAAACAGACATCTCTCTGACATTGCTATTGTTGGGTTAAGCCATTTACAAGTTTTCTTATTCTGTTAAAAACATGGCCAACATACTTCAAAAAGTATTAAACTGGATGAAAAAAAAAACTGAGCTATCACTTTAAGAGGTGCTTTTGTAAGCTTGACTGAAGATGTTTCAATACATGCTCTTCTGGAATAGCAAGTGGAGTCAAGCTATTTGCTCCAAAGGACTGCAGCATGAAGCTGGTGTCTCTGTCCAAAAGAACAAAGATTTGGTCCAGTAGCCAAACACCTAGCAATGAACCGAAACCCCTTAGCAACTGCAGAGCAAACCATTCAAGATACCTTGGCAACATCCTATCCAAGGGAAACAGTCAGATGTAGAGCATATAAATACACTGGAGTTAAGACACTCACTGAGAATACACACAGCGAGCCAAGAGGGGAGTCCAGGAAGTGTTTCACACTGGAATGACTTTGATGACAGACACATGGCTTCTGGGAAGTGGAGTTTTTTTTGGGGAGCTGTGAGGATTGTTATTGGATGATCAAGTTTATCCTTAATTTAATCATATTTTCTTGCCATTTCTTATTGTTATGCACCCTTCTCACGTCACATTAAGGGTTATTTATCATCATAGCTGCTTAAAATACCTTATATATTTGCATGTTATATTTTAAATGGACTAAGCTTGGCTTGCAGGGTGGTAGTTGTCAACAAGTGATCTAATGTATTTGAAATAAACTTGATTGAACAAGGTACAATACATAACTTTTTTTTGTTATCATCCTGAAATCTCTTTTTAGACTGAATTGCATTTGTGTGAAAAGTTGTACATTTTCTGTCAGTGCTGTAGTTCATTGTATAAAAGCAACCAGTATGTTTTGTCTGTGGCTGCTCTGGAAGGTTCTTGAGATATAGAGGTAACTGCTTGCAATAGGATGTGAAGTTATATATTAGAGTAGGAAGAAACCATAACAATTCTACAATCGACACAGATGCGCTTCATATGTTTCTTGTTTGCATGACCACATCCAGATGGCAACATCTCAGCACTCAAAGCTCACAAATCCACCTGCTTCACATCAGACATGCACATAACCCCTGCACCCACTCTCACACTCAGTGGAATCCGACTACTACCAGCACCAGGAACCCTTCATCACTGTCCAGTATCTGACCTCCAGGCTACTCAGCCTTCCAAAATTAAACAGACAGACACACACACACACACGCACGCACGCACACACACCGCCTGGAACCAAACTCAGGTCATGGCATCTTTCCCCCATCTTTTTCTCCATCGTTCTCAAATACCCCTGACCTGCAGTGACATTTGAACGTGTCTCCACTGAACTGGAATGGGTCTGGTGTGATGCACTGTTGTATCTGGTGTTTTCATTCAAGAATAAATTGTGACTGTCATCACAATTTTAGAGTCAAAATTATTTTTAAGGTTGAGGCAGTTATGCATAGCTTTTTTCCCAGTGCTACTTTACTGATTAGGTGGACAAAGATGTCACAAGCATTTCTTTCTGACTAATCTTCTCTTGCAGACAACTGAGAATGTAGTTGAATGTAGTCATTCATTTACATAAAGTTGTGAACGCTATCATTTAAGACTAGTTGTCAGATTGTAAATAGTAAAATAAATGCTTATATAGTTACCAAAAAGATGCATCACTTATGGAATTGTAGTTATTTTTACAGAGTGTGCTTCAGAGTTCACTTCTCAGAGATCCCTTCGGAGGAAGTGGAGGTTAAGTGTTTCGGCCCGAGGGTCCTGCAGTGATTGCTCTTGGATCTCTGCTTTGGGCTTTGCTGTATAAACTTGTTTTTATTAGTTGAGACTTCATCCTTCAGGGCCACATCATTAAAACAGAGGGTTTACTCAAGGTCAGCTTCTGCAGCTACTTATATATATATATATATATATATATATATATATATATATATATATATATATATATATATATATATATATATATATATATATATATATATATATATATATATATATATATATATATATATATATATATATATTTTATTTTATTTTATTTTTATTTTTTTTTTTTTGGCTATTCATATTGGTTAAAATAAAGGCATGTGTATGAGTGTGTATCTGAAGTGGATAAAGCCAATCCTATAAAGAACTTTGTACACTCATTTTATCAATTTCTTTTCTGCTTTATTTTCTAATAAAATAAGTTTTGCAGCGCCAAATACATAAATATCCCAAAGCTGTTTGGTTGTTTTGTTTAAATTACAAAATGCAATGTAAATTATTCATGAACTAAATTCTTAATTGTTCTTAAACAACTATTTTTTATAACTCCAAAACTTTCAAAACTTCTCTTTTGATTCCTGGAAATACATCTTCGAAAAGAAGCACCAAATGTCAGCCATCTCCACAGGTGGCAGCAGTTTGTTTTTCCTTCTCGAATCTCTTGAATGAAAGGCTCTTGTACCATGGAGCAGAAATCAAACAGAAGGCATTGTTTGCCGTGCCTCTTTAATCTGATAATTAACATTGTTTGCTTGATTTCTGGGAGGGTTTGATTTGCTGCTGCCAAGGAGAAAAAAGCCAACATTATGAATCATAATTGTCACTATGCCCTCTCTGTTGCTATGCAACATCTGAATTGAGTTCGACCCCCTCCTTCTCATCCTCGTTCCATACAGAAGCATGTAGAGGGTATAAAAATACCTCCACATCTGGTTTCTGGGTGGGAGGTTGTGCCTCTCTGACACACTAATAGGTATAATATTAAATGTCAAAAGTTAGTTTAAATGTTAGGCATCATGTGGATTACTCCTCGTGATATCTGTGTGGGTTTAAATATTATAGTAGACTGGAGTATGAACATGAGCTGGTTGAGGAAATGGCATTGTAATTGCCGCATTTAATCACGCCCTTAAAAAAACTAGGAAATGGTCTCATAGGTTCCATTTTTATGTCTACTATTAACATGTATGTATATATATATATATATATATATATATATATATATATATATATATATATATATATATATATATATATATATATATATATAATATATATATATATATATATATATATATATATATATATATATATATATATATATATATATATATATATAGATAGATGCTCCAATAATATGATGATATTTTTTTGGGATAAATGAAAATAACTTTTTATGGATAAACATTTAAAACAGGTCAGTGCAGACCCTAACATAATAATAAGTTTAAAAGGATGTTTTTATTAGCTTGTACATGGTAATGACCATGTCATGTAATACAACCCCAGGTCTCTTATTCACAGCAAAAGGAATTGCAGGCACTCCCCTTAATTTCACCAAATCCCTGGGTCCTGTAATCCACTGACATGCTATGCTGAGGGCACTCAACTGCACCTGTGCTTTCATTATAATGACTTGACCTGCAAAGAGACGCAAATGTTATTCATTGGGTTTTTTTTGTTTATCTGACATACTTTGAACACCTGTCAATAAAACTAAAAAAAAAAAACATTATATAAACATTATATAATGGTCTGTCATTCATTGTGGTTTGGGTCCATTGTGTCAGATAAATGTAACTAAGTTAAACCAATAAGTTAACTCTTTTGCTAGAGTATCCTGTCCAAGGTAGGCAGCAGCTCAGCATTACAAAAATGTTTACCTTTCATCCCTTCTCAACAATGGTAGCTGATTGCATTTTTAGTGTGGTTAAATAGTATGTTTTCCTTTAAATATTTATCTTCATGTTATCTGTATTTCTATGTGAGTGAATTCAGTCTATAAAATCAGGCTTAAGTGAACTATTCTGTTTAACCAGATGTAATGTAAGGGATTTAGTTTGTTCTGAAGAGACACAGCCAGTCCCCAGTCAGCAATCACCAACCTCTCCCGCCAACAATCCAATCACTAGTGGTGCACTTTCTAGATCTATAGATCAGATCCACAGTTCACACCTACTGACTCAATAGAGTGACTGACATCTTCACATTTTACAAATGCATAAACAGTTGAGCTACACTCTTACAGGAATGTCTCAAAGTACTTTGATGGAAGCATTAGTGTTACGCTTAAGCATTTACTCAATACAGTAATGTGTAACAATTTAGTAGTTATTACATCAGATATGAAACAAACTCTAAATAAAATAAACACCTGACATCATAGCTGTCATAGCTTCTCTTTTCACAGAAATCATCCATATATTCATGTATTCTGCATATTTTACATGTTTTTGCAAAAATGTGGGTGTTCTAAAATGTCCATTGCTTGCCTACCATATTAAATTGTTCATCATAAATCAAGGATAGGCTCCCACCACTGTAACATCTTCTACACAATCCTCTTATTCACCTTGAAGCATCTGCTCTTTTCTTTTGGCCAATCAGGTGGAAAAACATTCCATTTGTTTAACCACGAGGATGGCCACCATAACACCCAGAGCATAATGGAGACGGATGAATGCAACAATATAGGAGAATGGGAGACAGAGGTAATTACCCGGCCTGTCAGGGCACGAGCATAGATCACCTCCCGACATCCAGTGCTATCCAGAGAGACTCATAAATGAAGAATAAGCAAGCTAAGTTTCTTTTTATATCTTTGGGAAAAGATAACACAATTTGCAGTTTAATTTCCACAAACATAGATTTAATTTGTGCATCATCAATTTGTCAGATCTGCATTAGCTTCTTTAATTAGAACTGAAGTGTCATCTTTGACGCTAAGTATTATCTTCGGGAGGTTTATTTTTATCCTCTTGTAAAGTTTCACGGGCTTCAAAATCGAATAAAGCAGTGTTTTAAGACTTTGGCAGACCAGTTTTAAGATGACGGGCACAGAACAAGGGCCCCCTGAGAGGCAATTCAGAATTTGACTGAACATTAAAACAAAAAGCACACATAATCGTCTTTAAAGATTTGGTGTCTGGAGACTGGAGAGTTTGAGAGACGCATCACTGTCAAAGAAAACAGAGCTCAGCCACACTTTCAGACTCACTCCACACCAGCAGAGAATTAATGTTACTTCAATCTGCTTTCTTTCATCTCAGAGACTCTAAAACATGAAGAAAAAAACTGCAGTTTAAAGTTGAAGTGTTTGGAGGCATTTTTTCTGAAAGCTTTATTGATTTTAGGTAAACTGCAGCCATTGGCTACATTTATCCCTTTGAGACCCACAAAAGAACATATCAGTGATGATGTTTTAGTTTTATTTGTCTATATTGCTGTGCAAAAGTTAAAGATTGGAGCATTTCCCGGCAAGCCTAAAAAATATTCTACCATGAAAAAAATCCAGATCTGCTTACGATCTGCTTAACCTGTGCTCTTTGGTTAAATTTCACCTTTTGGATATCCATATCCATAACAATGTTGTATTTTTATACTCTACTGTCCACCCCAGGTATTTAACATGCATAAGAATACCCGTTTTTTGTGTTAGTTCCAGTTCTCTCCCATTCACATAAACAACGTTCCCCATCACTTACTCACCACTTAACATCTCCTGCCCATTGGTGTATGATCATTAGGAACATGGATATGAAGAACCACCGGAGTGCATATCGTCAACAAGGAAGGTACCCCTGTGCATGTCAACGGCTCAGAGCACCACCTTTCACCAGCCATAGTGCTAGGCCTCTAAACACTGATCCAAATTTCTGATATGAAGTTCCTTGTGACAACACGCCTCGATCAAAACCATGTGACTTCTGTATAGTCACATTAGTACCATGACAATGTCTGGACAGGGCTTACGTTTGACCCTTTAAAACTGCAGTGGAAAATAACTTAAAGGCCCACAGAACATCCATGATTCAGCTGGGGGCCTTCACACCTCTGTCTGCAAATCCCAGGGTTTATTAAATTAATATAAATAAAGAATTCAGGCCTGATTAAATAAAGTAAGGAAAAGATCTTGAGTGGTGACATTATGGAATGAAACTATGCTAAAGGGAGCCCACATCTTTGATCAGCTGTTCATGCCAATGCCACATGACATTGAATCAGGAGATGCATGATAAGGGTGCAAACACACTGGAGATGAACGAGTTACAGCCCGAGAGAGATGCACACGTCAATGGAATCAGCTGGCTCTTGTATATTTTGATTCAAAACACAGTCAGGTGTGTGAGCCACACTCCTGTAGCTGGCACCTAGAGATTTCACACACACACACCCTCACGCAAGACCAATGACTAACTGTGCAAGAGACGCACCATATATCTTTTGTATCTTAATCTTATTTTGATGTTATTTTAACAATTGTATTACTGACTGTACAGTACAGTTTTCCCTGTGAAAAAATGTGCTTTATAAATACATTTTACTTACTTACTGATTCTTACATATTCTGATGCTGAAATATCACAGCATAGGTCATCTTAAGCACCAGGTCCTCACAAAATTTCCTTGTAAATACAGTTTTATGACCTCAATTTACCATACTGAATTGTTTGCATGAACAGAACATAGACACATTCCAATTGTGAAGTGTGAGTCAAGCCCAAAATTGTTTTGTCTTTCTCTGAGCAGATGAGCGTTCTGAACAGCTGCTACAATATCAGGTGGCTGTCAGGCTAAGAAGAAGCAGAGAAATCAGATCTCAAGAAAAGAGAACTTTATTATAAGAACATAAAATCTTTCTTTTATCGGGTAAGATGCACAGCATACTACAACTAAGTTAATCAAACCGGAAGTGATCCAGAGGGAACCTCAACAGGTAAATACAAGTCTTGCTTTCCAAGGAAATCAATGTCGAGGGGAGGAGTGGAAGATGAAGCACCAGTCAGAGTCAGAACTGTGGGATCACAGGAAGAAGAAAAGTAATCTCCGATAAGTTACTCAGAAGGAACCATGCATTGTCGGTTATTTGGAGCTAGATTCTTGAGATTCCTGGATGCAGTTTATACATTGATTGTATAAAGTCTACTAGTTTTTATCATGTTTTGTAGACAAGAAGAAATATACTTTCAATTCAGGAATGATTTGTGTTGAAAATATCACAAAGTGAAATGAAAAATGGAAGAAAGTCTCTAAGATACATTGACACCTTATTAATAGAAAGTCTTGGCATACACAACATATCGAGCTGTTATGACAAGCATAGAACAAGTGGGAAACCGAAAGGAAGTTACTATCCCATCAATAGCTGATTCATTCTGCTGCATGCACTGACACAAACTCACTCTCTCACACACGACCCTGGCATTTGTGCCTCTTGAAACAAATCCAGCATGTTGCTAAGCAACCAACAGGGGGAAAAGAAGAAAAGTCAGTGAAAGCAGCTGAATTGTTCTCACTGTAAAGAAAGCCTGTAAAGTCTGTATATCATATAAAGACTTGTGAATGAAATGAGACGTATATTATACCAAATATATGTTCAAATATATGACATTTTTAACGCATCACTATTAGTTTACTTTGAAAAATATCTAGATAAATAAATACGTAGGATATTGTCCCAACGTGAAAACATAAAAAAATCAAGATCATCCACTGACTCTAAAATCCATTTTAACAGCTAATTTCTAGAGTTAAACATTGTGAACTAAAAGCAAAACTAATGTGAGCGATTTGTTACATTTGAGTTGCATCATCTTTTCATGTGAGTGTCCAGCTCGGGTCTAATCTGGAGATACTGGACATGCACACTGACGCAATGCTACTGAGCTTTTATAACCATTACAATAACAAACTCAAAGTCTCGTTGCTTCTATCGAATGCATTGTGATGGAAGTGTAATAAAATAGTATATTTAGAGATTGGCTGACGCCATGGTTTTGCCATTAACAGAATATGCAAAAGCACAGAAAAAAAGGCTTAGAAGACCGTTCAGTACCAGTGCTGCAATCACCAGCAATCCTTACCTAAGTAATGAGTATTATAATCCTGTAAAAAAGGGTGAAAAACAAAAAAATATATATATTTTTATACCCACCGTTACATAATAGCTTTCAGCCTGGTGTAATATCAAGACTTCATGTTTTCGACAGCATTGATTTCTCTCTGAATGGCTTCACATCGAGGGACCTGTGGAATGGATTGCAATAAGAGCTAATGAGAGACCGGAGGAAGCCAGTAACAGACCTGGTGCAATTCTCAACAATTACTGGATGGGGAAGCCGCTTCCAAAGCCAGCCGAGATGCTGAGATTGAAATTGAGAAATAGAGCACTGGGGAATCACCTCTTAATTTCGTTTGAGCAGATTTATGATCAGCGAGATTACTTTCAGCCAGCCACCAAAGTGTATGCTTGTGCATCATCAAATGTAAATGACATCTTCTTCGCCAAAGTTATCAAAAGTTCTACAATAAAATTAAAATCAGAACTTATCTACAATAAAATTAAAATCTGAACTTTCAAATCAGTAACAAACAGCAACTGCAGCTTTATTAAACATCAAAATGCAGTTCAGAGACACTGTTGGTTACAAAAAATAAAGCACAACTCAACCTATTACTCTTTAAACTTAAGAGATTAAGAGTTAAACGTTCCACATAGCTGCTATGTGTCAAACTGTTACTATCAGGTTAAAAAAATGTAATTTTGGATTTCACCTCCCTGTCAGTGCAAAAAAATAGTTTAGATGCCATGTATCCAGTCAAGATCTAGCAACCTCTAGCAGGCTTGAACGTTGTAGTTGATCTTCCTAAAAAAATCCTAACAGAACTTATAAATTCAAGCATATTAAACCAGTCATCAATGCTCTTTACTCTCTGTCGGTGATATGCACAATAGATTTTAAAGTGATGCTGCTCATCTATCACATATTAGCTCACAAAGGGTGAAGTAAGAATGAGCAGTTCAAAATTCCAGACAAAGGAGAGATTAGGCTAGAGCTCTCTTTGTTTGGCAAGGGGTCTACCTTGAATGATCCTCACAGTATTGACCCTTGGTCAGAAGCTATGGAGTCAATGGCAGCCAACTTTGGCCTTTGTGAAACAAAAAATGTAAGGATTTTTTAACAATGTATTTTCTCAGTTTCTAACTCACTATACTGCAGTTTCCTAACTACTAAATATATAAAGTTGCATTTACATCGATTCCAGTATATTTGTGTAATCCTATATTGTTTTCATGGGAGCTCAAAACATTCTGATCCAACAAACTCCACTCAACCCTTCAACCCCCTACCACTACCTGGATGCAATCAGGTTAAGTGCTCCCCCCAACCTGTCTCCAAGCAGGGCTGGCCCACAGTCTAGGAAGGAATTGTGTAATAGCATTAGCAAAAAAAATATGATAGATGGATTTTGTTGATCCCAACCAGTTGAAATTATTAATAAAACCAAAGAGCATATAAACATGAATGAGACATGGCTAATAAAAGAGGACACTAATAAAAGGGAACAGAAAGTGAACATTGTTGATGGTAAATTATGCATGTGCTTTAAAGGTTCATAAAATCCAATCAGCTACAAAAATGTACAAACTGAAAATAATTACCAATGTCTTATCAACTCATGCTTACAGAAAAGAGAGTGTGATTGGAAAAAAATATTGATTGCACAGGGCAAGCTCAAAAATAGCCTGAAAGTGTCGACGACAAAAAAGTGGCATTCAAATCGATCTGACCTTATTCTGACCTTAGAAATAACACACACTGGTTTGAAAATATTTTCTGTGCACTTGTCAGCATTCTTTAACATAAATATATAAAAAAAGAAAACATTGTCCTTGCAGACAAGTTGACTGGTGGTGTGTTTCTAAAAGCATTAGTCCAACCTAATAGAGACTGAAGTCTCATTCTATGTGAAGGACTGGTTTAATTTTGAGCCGGTATCCACTTTTCAACTCCCTTTAGGCCTATTGTGCTGTCACACATTAATATGTTGGCATCACTTTGGTGAATAAAACACTGTAGACATGTCACATGCTTTCTCTGGGATGGAAGAGAGCTAAAGTGTGCCGGAAGATGAAACTGATTTGTGAACACTAGGGAACCTCAAATTTTAATCAGCCGAAAACTATTAAAGGCCACGTTGTCGTGACTGGTGGGTGACGCCGAAGTCAGGTTATGAGAGAAAAGACAGAGTGAAAGTCGTGCAGTTGATGAGAAGAAAATAATGGAATAGTGGTAATACGATGCTTAACATTCATCTATAAAGGTATGATTAGAGTCAAATGATAAAGTATCAGTGTTATGGAAAATAGTGATGATTATAACTAATAACACATGAGAATAATCATCAGTGTGAGCTCTGTCTTTTGCCTAATGTGCACTGAAAAACCCTGCACCAGCAGAATCCAGGGACCCTGAAAAGAAAGACACGGGTAAAGCAGTTGCCAGGCAGAAAATATCCCGTAAAAACCAATAGTCAACTGGCTACTGTGGGTACCAGCATGATGCTATAACAAGTGATTTACATTACCAGAAAATTACTGGTTTTATATACCAAGATCAATCATAGTCATAACACCCTGTGTTTAACTTCACAATTATTTATATAGACAAGGCTTCTGATTGGCCGATATGGCTCCAGCATAATAATAGACAGCCAATATATATATATATATATATATATATATATATATATATATATATATATATATATATATATATATATATATATATATATATATATATTTTTTTTTTTTTTTATTCACTGAAAAAAGAGCAACTTGCTGTTATTTTTTTTGGAAACTCCTTAAAATTCCTCTCTTTTTTTAAACCTATTCGACTTTATTTGACTTGTTTGACTTGAATTGTTTTTGTTTCAGTAATGTATAAAGAGTATCTCCAAAAATGCTTTTATCTCTTTAGTTTGTTCATCTTGTAATCGATAGAGTGCCCATGGGTGACGACCATCCAACTCTAAAAACCTGGTGTGTGATCATCCCATTTCTGTATTAATAACATTATCTTAAAATGCACATTAGCTGTGCAACCAGCGACTTAATTATGTGCTTGTCTTTTTTCAAGTTATCTCATACATGCATTGTATTTGTGTTCGTTTCAACATTTGCATTTTTTTTTTCGATTTGCATTTTTGACCTGTTTTCTTTCACAAAAAGCTCAATTATGCACTGCCATCTAATTTCAATTCTATTTAACTGAGGCAAACGCACATGATTTTAAAAAGTTGGTTGTTTCATTTCATGGTCAGACAACGTTTTCAGTTGAACGGGCAGCAAATTAATTTTCAAATCTCATGAAGCTTTGAAATAAGAGATTCAAGGTCTTTGAGGAAGTGTGCATGCTAAGAATACTGAATGTCCGTCAAACACGTTGTGAATGGATTTGTCATTCTACAATATCTGCTTCTATGACTGACTTTGTGTGAAAACTTGTTTTGTGCCATTCAGAATACCAAGGTTATGATCATAAAATCAGAGCAGCACAACTCTGGGGGAGAAGTCAATGATCTCATGTGGCCAAGACGGAGACGGCAAAAAAGCAATTGTTTTTCCTGGTCACCAAGAACAAACACAAGTACAAAAATCAAGTAAGCGTCTTATTGTTTGTGCTAGAGTTAATGAATATATGCACCGCTGAGTACATCAGTTACATAGTACTTCTTTTTATAACATTATGCATTATTTTGGTTTCATACATATGTTAAAGAATTGAAGAAACCAGTGTTTTTCCACCTTTTTGTGTTCCAAGATTCACTTTTTTTTTCATTGAAAAAATGACATGGCTCAAGAAAAAAAATGTTAAAAATGAACCTAATATTGACAATACAAAGTCATTATCATTAAAGCTGGATTTATACTCTCTGTCAGGCATTGCATATTGCGTAACCGGCCTGTGACAGTACATTATAAATGCTTGATGGCACAATGGTTCCGGTCTCTTGTTTGCTCACATTTCGTTTTGTTGCTGTAAACAACAATGGTGACTGACACAGAGCGTACTCTGTTGGATCTTGATTGTACTGATGTGGAAAAACAAAGATTGACACTCAAGCTTCAACTTGTGAAGAAGAGAAGGCGTTTGTTGTGTTTACTCTTCTTCCTCACGTTTATGGTGGAGAGGAACAGGTATGACACTACTCCTGTGAACTACTAAACTGACCAATCCCAGAGCCACCGTCTATATCACTTCCCAAATTTGTACATGAAAGCAATAAGATCGGGTTGATTTAGACCATGGTTCTGCCACTTTTCCCTGCTACAAACCCAGCCTCGACCATGTACCCCTTGCCACAAACAACTTTTAATTACAGACTATAAATACATTATGATATGGCATGTAAAAAAATACCCCAAAAATAAATATTAAACATTTCATTATTTTACACTAACAAAAATGCATTAAAAATAATGATTTTGATGAGCATTTTGCCATGTTCTCTTTCATAAATAAAACGATCATCACTCTGTGTAATACGATGGGTGTTCTCGGTCAGAGGCAGACAACTCTTCAATGTTTGGTTCAATGTGGTTAAGGCTGAGTCTTAAATCGTTTTCCACACAATTGCTTGCTAAAGCAGAAAATGCACATTTACATGCACTGGTGTCAGAGTGAGAAACTCAAACTGCAACTTTTATGATTCTTGAACTCATCTTGATAAAAAAAAATGTTCCTGATTTAGGAAAATTAGCTGAAATTGGAAATTTCCCACGACCTACCATCCCTTTAAACCACAAACAGACAAAAAGAAGCAGCAAAAACCATAAAATAATCTAATAGGAAGAAAGTAATTTGAAGTGAAGTTAAATTGATATCTTTGTTTTCTGTTTTAGATTGTTTCTTCATTGAAAATTTAGATTTCACTATCCAAAAATTTCACCTACATGAATGTAAAAATGTTTGTTTGTGTTCTTGGAATGAGCAAAAGCCTTATGTGTATGGAGCAACATGAGGGTGAACATTTCATAATGAGACTCTCACCCACAGACCCACTGGAACAGAGATCTTCAGAGATCAATCGATAACATTGTTTACCATAAACACACACTTTGATTATATCCATCCTGCTCTTTCCAGGATTTTTACTTAATGCTAAAGTACCATCTAAAAACCAGTTGCTTGGTATTTTAATTAGGGTAAAGTTCCTCTATTTTGCAGGAGGGACTAGAGACTTGTTCTCTCCCGGGTGCCTGTTGATTGGCAGGAAAGAGAAACTAATTACCTTCCCACAGCACCAGCACCATTAAAACAAAACGTTCCTCACACTTTTCTTGCTCTGGACTAAATAAAACCTTGTAATGAGAAGCGAGAGGGAGGACAAGCATTCTCACCAGAGGCAATGTGCAAAGGGGAATTTATTGCATTTAATAACGGTGGACGAGATCCAGATTTTTTTTTTAAAAGCTACTCAATTGGCGGCAACTCAATCTTGTTTTCTGAGAGAATCTGCATCTAGTTCACACAGTCTGTGGAAATGCTAAATCATAAAGTTTAGACACTTTAATGGAAACACAGTTATCATTAAGTAGTTCCAGTAATTGCTTTCATAGTAAATGAAAGAGCTTTCAGTCTGTATGTTGCTCAGAGAACAGAATAAACCAAAATAAGCTTACATTTGACAGTTTTGTTTATTATATTATTATTATATTCCTAATAAATATTAGCAGCATTGTTGTCCATCCTTGTTAAATAGAATGTCACATGATCTTTATATTGGGCATGTGGCCCAATCCAGCAGTTAGATTTTAGGACAGCTTAATCTGCCAAAACAGTGGCAAAAATTGCATTTGAGAAAGTAAAATATGGTTTGAGAATTAAATCAGTGTGGCCATATTTTGATCAAACATTGTTCAAAAATAATTATCTTTAAAATGATCTTGTTTTAAGTATAATTTTTGTACATTAAATGTTGTCATTTTTTCACTGCAAAAATACAAAAAAATTTAAAACAGTTTTTTTTTTATGTTTAATAACAAAAAAATCAAAAGCGTTGATTAAGTAATGAAAAAAAAATTAAAATTCATAAATCCCCAAAAAAGCAAAGACACGGTCAAAACAATGTGAAAATTGTATAATAAAACCAGGCAAACTCCAAGAACTTTTCGTTCTGAAAAGTGAAACATTTTCTTACATTTTCAAATTGAAATCAAAATTAAATAATAGCTGGTTTGACATAATTAAGGGTTAACAAATCAATGAATTCAATCACACCATTTTCGTCGCAGACCCAATTTTGGAGACTCTCGAAATTTTCTTCTCACTGAATACATCATGAACTGTACTGTATGTCTCTCATTTGCTGTAATTCTGAGACGTTGAATGTCAGACGGATAAAGCAAATCAAGGCTTCAGATGAACACCTGGGGTTTTGTGTTTCTAGCTTCTCTTAAAAGCAAAACTCTGTCTAATATCCCTGATGTTAGTATGCTCTGGGATTTGTCAGTGTGCTCTCCACCATGTACAACATCTACTTTGAGATGAGCCTAACTCATGTTTGTCATTGGTTCATTTACCTATAACCCAGAACAGCGGAAACCACGAACAGTCTGAAGCCTAGACTGTATGACTGAGAACTTGTGCAACGGTGTTATTAAATTACATCTCATGTTGAAGCAGAGGAGGACTGCTGATGAAACAATTACAATAATCTTTGCTCACACAATACATTGTAGGTGGTTTTCAGCAAACACTTAAACACAACACCTCAAAACTATTCAGAGACTGAAACCGAGAACCACAAGTTCTTGCACAGAATGAACATTTAATCAAATAAATCACAGCATTTTTTTTTGTAGTTCATTGCGCATAAACTGTGTAAGAACAGCCAGCAATTTTTAAAAGTATTTTACTATTCAATAAATCTGAAAAATACAAGCACATATGTTGAGACATTAAGATGTTCTAGTTGTGTGAGATGACAGAACATTTGCGATCAGTCACTCAAAGAACGAGCTCCACTGTTTGGGCTCCAGTGTAAATCTTCTTTTGCATTTTTAATAACTCAATGCTCTCGTGTGCTGTTGATTCTCAGTTTTGTGATGGCTGGTGTGCTCACAATGAGGATGGAGGCTGTTTGTGTCTGGGACCATCAAACAAGCTGCCGTCCATGTCTCTATAAATCAAGAAACACTCCGCTGTGAATGCTTGTAGAGGAGATATGGTTCAAAACATCTCTCGTTGATGAACAGCACGTCCACTGACACCTTCAGCTCAGTGAAGCGTCGACTGAGCATCTCAAGAGAAACATATCATATGACCGCATAAATAATAACAAAACGCTGTTTGCTCATAGGGTAACTTCATAATGTCGTGATGAGTATGATTATTGAATATTTGATTACGATTCAATCTGTGAAACATCACCCCCTGCAAGGCTGACTCTAAGACTATTATCATAACAGAGTACATGGAAAAAAGAAAGAAATGGCACCCATATATGAAAACAATTATTGTTGCTGTCTGTTACATAAACGATTTTAGGTAGGGGAGGCATTGTTGTTGGACTCTACAAACCTATCCAAATTTTCGATCTGAAGTTTTGTGCCTCAATATGCTTTGATCAAAACCATGGGCTCAATGGTAGCTCACACATCTGACCAAAAGAGTGGTGACAACGAAAAAGAGTTTCAGATTGCCATATCGGATCCATTCTTCACAAGGCTTGGTGGCGCTCATCCCACATTTTCGTTGCGACTTCGCACAGGAAAGAAATAGTGAGTCACAAATTCTCTCTTTTCTTCACATTTAGGTTAAAGAGCACCTTGTGATCAGCCATCAACAGTATAAAATGCTCAACATCCATGATTTTTTTTCTGTGTGTCATCGTCTTCTTTCTTTTTTCCTTGTGTGGAGCAGAGTGGAACTCTTGTACCATAAACATCACAATGAGTGTCATTGCATCTATGTTTTTCCTCAATCCAGACGAAGAGCACCCAGCCAGTGTGTAGAGGCCTTGAGGCCGGGTTCAAACTGCACAACTTTAGCCCTGATTTTGAATCACATACAGGTTTCGAGATTGACGGAAACACTGGCAACTGGTGCACGTGTGTGATAATCAAACAGTGTGAACCATTAAAGGCTCTGAGAATTGTAGCTGGGCGTGAAATATTAGCTGTGCTAAATATCTGGAGCTGTCGGCGAGTGACATTCGTGTGGTGTGAAATGTGTTCTGACTGGAAACAATGTCTGTGATTACCTGCAGTCAATCAGAGAGCAGAATCCATTGCAACATGAAGTTGAGGAGGGAATACAAAGGCAAAGGCAGCAATATTAACAATGGTTTCAGTTCAAAAGGGGCTTCTTTTCAGTCATTTTGGGCCCAAGAAATTAAAAAAAAAAACTTGCACATTCCCAATTTTCATAATAATTATAGTCTTGCCCTTTGGTCTGGCATACGTTTTCAAATCATTTTGCACGAGTGTTCTGTTGCGAGACTTCGGTTTAAGGATGTGGGCCACTGTTTTTTTGTGAAATCCACTGTCGCTGAGCTATCATGTGAATCCAGCAAAGCCTGGTTGCTGCTTCAGACAGTCATGCAGTATTAAAGGATCTGTGACACGACTGCTCTGAAAAATGTCAGAACCCAGTTTAGGTGGAAGAGTTTTGAAGGGGGGGTGAGGGCACTGTTGTTGTTTTCAATATTTTTTTGGGGGGGTCATAAGAAAGGAAACAGGGAAGGGAAAGTTTTTATATAGTGAGAGGAGTGTTTCTTTGTTAAAAGCATTAAATTATTTGCATATGTGAAAAGTCATTTACTCTTCTCAGAAACTGAAACAGGGAGTACAATTGCCGGGGAACGTTCCCTCTGTGTGTGTTTTGACACTTGCTGTCCTTAGTTCACAGCTTGACTCCTAGAAACCAAGCTGTTGGAGAGACGAGTCATGTGGAGAGCAACAAGACCAGCAACTCATTGGAATGAAGAGCGCACTCATCACGAGCCGCACACTCATCATGAGACACACACTCACACAGAAGGTAATTAGCACATTCCTCCTGGAGTCCCACAAAAGCCCTTTCTGCTGAATATTTATTATAACCCAGATCTAGTGGGGGACACGATTCCAAGGGTGACTAAACTCCACATAACATTAAAAATGTACTCCCACATTAAACGATATCTGTCTGAAGAGCAATGTGCAGTTTTGTATTATTCATCTATTATGATTAATGTATGAAAATATTTTGATCTAATCTAATCTTGAAACAACTTTACATAATAAGATTTATGCACTTTACCAAGACTTTAGTAACATAAACATCATTTTAAAAGTAAATATTCAAACTATCAATTTAAAACCACCATTTATCTGTTTTCATCTACATTATTCCTGGGTCATACGTTTTTTTCTAAGTCCTATGGTCTCTATCTTTATGGACAAAAAGTTAAGAAACACCCTGAGAGTCGCTAGTGCTTCGCTGACCAACATCCAATAATAAACTTCACTTCATAAGTCACTTCATAATAAACAAATCACCTATCAATTGAGGCTGTTCCCTTAGTTTGTTATGTTAAGCTTTTTTTTTTTTATTTTATGTACATTGGACTATGAAAGATTTGCTCTACATAAAGAAAAGACAGCAGGGGAAAACTATGAAACAGGCAAAAAAAGTCATTAATATAAAAGACTGTGCCAAAAAGTCTGTCCTTGGTCCTATCTATACTTCTTTGCATATTGAACACATGGAAATACAAAAACCTTCAACTTAATGCTTACATTTTTTTTCACGTTAAATATTCCAAATTAATAGCATGTTTAATGCGGAAATTTTGACAGTACTGATGTGTATTCAATGTATATAAAGGTACAATGTATATGAATGTACATAATAAAGGTGTGTAGTAAATAAATAAATGACAAAAGTGGCATGAAACTTAAAAAAAATAATTGTTCAATAAACACTGCATCAAATAATATATGTATTTCTCTACTGACCTTGGACTGTCCTGTTGAGGTGCCTTCTGTGTGCTGCTAGTCCTAACTGATAAAAATTTGCATAGTTATATCAAGGAAATGAACTTCTTCAGGCTTTCCACTGGAGCAGCTGCTGCCTCCTGTCAAAAGCCAAATGGTGTGAAATAAAAATCCTCTATTGTACTAAATTAAGTTTAAAAAGATGATAATAGTTATGGAGCGGTCTGAGAACTATTCATGTCTGGAAAATATTTATAGCATGTATTAGTGATGGACATTCTGACTCATTTTAGTTAGCCGGTTCCCGATTCAGCTATTTTTTTCAGGGCAAAAAAGAGGTAACTTATTGAATCAAAACAAAGAAAAAGAAAATATCCACAATGGGGAAAATGGACAAATACGAAAAAAACAAGCAACTAAAAATTCACAGAATTCACAGAGCTGAAAAAACAACAGGCTATACATGCAGTGAGTGCCTAAATGAGCAATGAAGAACAAAAGTGTAAAGAATACATGAATGCAATTCATGTTCAAAATACAAACAACATAGATATCGAATCAAGTTGCTGGTTCCGGAAGAGATCAGTAAAACAGTGTCAGAACCCACACACAGATATTGGACTCACTGCTCCAATGCACGGAGTTATCTGCTGCCCAGCTGCTGCTGCAGTCTCTCCTTTCACCTCCCGGTGACTTTGGGACGTCTCGCTGGACTTTATTGACTGTTATTGGATGGTAAATGGCCTGATTCTATTCCATATTCATGGATTGATTATAAAACGATTCAAAACTTTTTACAGCAGGCATTTTTATGGACTTACATGACTTAAAAACTAAAGAAGTAGATGTCATGGTTTGAAAAAAAAAAACAGACAAAGCAGGACATTACACTGCATGTATACAGTTTTTTAGGAAAATTGACTATGGGCTTTTCAAGTGTGAACACAATTCACTTCAAATTTGGCTCATTTTTTAAATGTATTTCTTTTTAAATGGTGTTTATTGCATTTTTTAGAGTTGTTTTATGTACCGGTATTTAAAACTCTTTAACTAGATTTTTAACTGCAATAAATCATGTAAATGGTAATTACTTCAGTGATTAATCTAAATCTTGCCAGTAAAATTTCCTGACGAACCAACTACTGGTTGATGTATTATAAAAGTACATTGAGTGTTTCACCAAAGTTCAAATCATGCAGTAGGCAAGTAGGTATTTCTGTTGACCATATAAATACATCCTGATGTGTAATGCAGCACATGCAGTATGGGTGCAAGAATTTCTGATGTCAGAAACACTTTCATACTCCCATCTGACTTTATCTTACTTAGGGACTTGTTTTGTATAATAGCATTGAGGAGCATGAGTGGACAATGTGCTCTCTTTGGATGTTTACTGGAAGCAATAAATCATCTGGGTACTTCACATTTACTGCTTTTCACAATTTATTTTGTTTGAACATAACTGCTGTGTTTCTCCTTCTGATCATTATGAAAGTGAAGCAGTTTAAATGTGTCTTCCTGTAAAAAGTGAAATAAGAACAAATCTTTCAAAATAATAACGAGATTCATCAACTTTGAGAAAGACTTTTATCATATATTGTGTTTGCATTTGTGTGTAGTAATTTTACATCAAACATGTTGTGCTTTATGATACTGTTGAACTAATGTTTGCTGAGGTGAATGGTTGGTTATTTGAATTTCATTTAGTTCATGTATGTTTATTCAGGTTTATAAGCTAAACATCTGTGTCAGAGTTTTGGGTTTGGAAAAGTCCAGCATAAACACACTGTCAAATAAAAACCATTTGGGATGCATCAAGTTCAAGATTTGTATTCCTTTTTTTGTATTTCTAAACTTGATAATGATAAAGGGAAATTATTTGTATTTTTTGTTTCCCAGAAGGTTATTTTGGATGCAACAATTGCCATAGAGAAAAATGAAATAAATCTACCCCTCAAGAAGGGTCCACCCCTCAATCAATCTATAAAGCTATAAAATAAACTACCTTGACACACACAGATTCTGAGATTCCAAAGTGTGCATCTACTATTGAATGGCAGAAGAACATTAATCACAAAAAAAGTTGCACGTGACTTTTAAAACTCAGTTCACAAGTTCACCACCAGGCCTGCCTTGTAGTAAACATAGCGTGACAATTCCGAAAGTTGAAAGAATTTTACGATCATGAAAAGTAGCTATACCCTCCCCCATAGTGAGGAGAGGGGGTGGAAGGTGGGTGAAAATAGGACCCAAAGAGAGGAAAGTAGAACTTGCTTAAATAATCGAGTGATGGCTTGATTGAGAGCAGCTGATGGCATTCCTTAACTATTCCTCCTGAAACTAGTTTACCAAACTTCACATAGAAATTTTTGGTAATTCAAACGTCTGCTAAATAATAATTTTTACATATAATTTTATGTAAAGGTTGAATAATGCAGTGAATATCTTTAACAATCTAGCATAGATACATATTATTATTATTATGAAACTTTGCAAATAAACTACTGCAAACTTTCTAGTCAGTTCATATTTCCATGAGCCAGAGAGAAAAACACTGTTGACAGGTTTCAGTCTCTACCATCAGCATTTCTCTTCTCAGGCTCTTTCGCCTTCCACGTGCATAGTTTAGTCAAGGACGGCACTCCTCTTACTCATAGATGATGAAGCTGTTAGTTTGACGCCCCAGGCAGGAGTTGCAGAGACTATGTCTTTTAGATTAAGGAATCTGTAGATGAATAGACGGATCTGGCTCTGAACGCTACTTGGGGTTTTGTGCAAAGCATGTTGCTAATGCTAGTCTCTGTTGAACTTGCATAATGAGCAAGTTGGTTTATATTAAAAAAAAGGTTGTTTGGTATTAATGTTTGAATGTTTTTTTAGAGGAGACACAATCACATTCAAGTATTATTGATAGAAGCCAGAATGTAAGAGTACTGTTTTGTTATCCACTTGTGCACTTTTAATCTCCTAAGTCACAGATACTTAAAAAAAAACAACAACAGTCATCTGCCTTAGAAACTGTGAGGAGGTCCACAATTGTTCTGAGGCAAAAAATATTTTAATTAATTTTAATTACCTCAGATTCTATCTACATAAGCTTGCTAATATCTAAACACCCTAATATTGAGGAAGATTCTTCTGCAAATTTAAGTAACTGCTTTTTGCCATTGTCAGATTTAACACCACTCCTCATTTCAGATTAATCCTTAGAAGTTCCTGCAAGCACCGCTGCATTTGATGATACAACCTATCTTTTGTTTGATTTTGATTTCAAATATAATGTGTCGGTTTCAAAAAGGTAATACGCTTTGATGTGTTTGGTTAAAAAAAAAATTACAAGAGTTATGACAACTAATTTGTAAGTAATTCAAAATAAAATGTGAAAAAAAGCATTTTGTCTTTTGTCTTTCAGTTTTGAGATTTTTTTTTGTAAAAAAAAAATGTGTTACTCAGAATAGTACTTTTGTTCAATTTCAGGATCGTTGAGGTAAGGTTGTTTTATAGATAATTTATTAGAGCAAAATGTAAAGTAGTAAAATACACTCTAAAAGGCCCCAGACTTCATTACAATCTGAGCTCATCCAAGATGGCAACAGTTGCTAGGGGGTGTGGCGCGAATAGGTGGCCTAGGACAGATTTTTTATCTTTGTGTTTAACACTAATCACAAATTGGAGCTGCAGGTGTCAAAGCTATGCATTCAACATCAAATAACTTAGTTATTCAAGCTCAGAGCCAGACAGACTGCATTGAATAGCTGCCTTCAGATCTTGCGGTTTGATTTTAACCAGTTTACCATGAAAGATGTGAGGTATTCTGACCTGAAACATTCACCTACGCTTTTCCAGTCACACTGAATGATGCCAGATGTCTTTGGATGCTGACAGCTGCTGATCAAAAGCACAAATCTAATGTGTTTTTACAGAATTGGCAGCAGAGTGAGGGAAAAATAAACTAGTTATAATGCAGAAACAGCTGGAATGAACACCATTCACGGTTTTCCTCATTTACTAATCAATAATGTGTTCTACAAGCAGATTTGCTGTCTGAAATGTGCCAGAAAACTGATTGAATGCATGTTTTGTTTTATTATTTTTGACTGGTGTGGGTTTTTATGTCAAGCTGCCAGCTAAAACCTTTTATCAAGGCTGAACAATGTGTTCTGCTCATCAATACAGCAAGACCTTGCTTTCAGCTAGTAAATATTTCAAAGTCACAGACCACCCCAGACACATGCTAAAACAACAGCTATACAGTGTTTATTTACGGGTGCCTCTTCAAAAAAACAAATCAATGTCTTTCCTGATGACTGATGTAATAAACAATGTTTATATGCTTCATTTTGCTCAAAGTACCTTACTTAAGAAAAAAAAAACACACTAATTGATGGAGGAAATGTTGACTACAACATAAGAAAAGATTTCTCCAGTCGGCTTCCTTCTTTCATCACTACCTCAACTCACACCATCTGTGAACCACACCAGCAAAGAAGATGAACACTCCAGGCATCAATGAGTAAATAAGAAAAGAATCTTTCATTTGACAAGTTTACCACTTATCAAGAGCCATGTAAATGTGAATGAAGCTGGAACCCAGATTCAAGGTTACTTCAATCTTTCACAGACATCCTTCTTGCAAAAATTTTGTTCCATGCCAACAGAAACTTAAACTTTAGTAGTTGCTTTGTGCATCACTCTCATTGAGCTTTGACCTGTGATGACAAAAAAAGTAAATGAAGTTATTTAACTGCATTAGTGAAAGAATGGGCTGCTCTCAGGAGCTCAGTGATTTCCACTGTGGTTTTATCAAAGAATTCCACCTGCCCAACAAGTTCTGTAAGGAAATTTCCTTGCAAAAAAAAAAAGCAGCCACCTGCCACCATGAGATTATGGCAGAGTGGAAGACATAAGGAATGACAGCAACTAAGCCATGAAGTATTACACATAAAATGACAGCGGGGTCAACAGTTGTTGAGGCGTATAGTGCAGAGGTCAGAATGTTTGCACACCAAATTTTATGTGGCTTCAAGATTGGGTGAAGAATGGTCCGTTAAGGGCTTCAGTCATGCTGGCAAACATTTGCAGTATCCATTAGCCTCCGCTGCTTTATATTTTTTTCTTATTTAAAGTCTAATATCGGGTGTTATGTGGGATGTGATTGTTTGTTCTTAATCTTGTTTATTCCGGTGTTTTATTATTTCCTTTTTTAATACTTTGCAATCTTAGCAGAGTCCAGATGCACCTGTAAAAAAACATGCAAAGAGAAAAATCATTCAATCAAGCCCTGTAAACAAACGTTAAAACATGACGCGCTGCAAATCATGCACCTGCAAATAGAGAATTGTGCTGCTAATAGAGAACTGTGGTGCAATTAAGGAGCGTATTTGTCATTTAAAGGGAATCTAACAGAAAGTGCAGACTACAAACAGATGGCAATTGTTTTTTTTTTTTCATTGTAACTGTATTTATTTATTTATTTACTTATTTTCTGCTACGGAAAATGATTTTAGTTGGTTAGCCAGACATTTAAGTGCACTGTTTTAGCTTAGCACACTCCAAGTATTAAAAAAGGCGTATGTGATTAATTGCTGTCCATTCCCAGTAGATATTGAGAATGAAGAAGAGCCACTTCACCTCTCTTGCAAACCCAAACGCACAAAACCATTTTCTGCCCTTAAAGAAGAAGAACTGTGTTGTGAAAGGAGTTTATAATGATCAATGTCTACAAGCTTTTGTGTCTGTTGCCAGATTACAGCTGAATAATAAATGAATCTCCAGCACCTGGAATTTGTTGATTGGTACCATACTTAGAGATGGCTCTTGGAGGAGGATTTTTTAAGAATGACTGGGTTGGAATGTTTGATGTGGATGATGATTTATACAGGAATGTAACTAACAAAGGCACCTCTTTCACACTGGCTGTTTTGAATTAAGTAGTAATGATGTGACCCACCTATTGTTCAACTTTGTGTAGGTGTTCTAAGGTTAAAATAAGGGATAACCCTTGGAAGTACAATATTTGTGATAAAGCTGGTGTTTTCAAAATTCTGGCACAAAAAAGCACAAGAAGTGAAACAGTATACATGGTTTAGGAAAGGTTTACCTGTTTTTTTATACATATTGCACATAGTTTTGACCTTGTCTTTGCTTTTTTGGAGATTTATGACTTTTTATTTAGTTTCGACACTTTGATTTTGTTATAAAACATAAAGGCTATTTGTTTTTACCGTTATTTATAGAGGTAAAAATGACAAAATATATATTCAGAATTGCATTTTTGTATAATTTCAGGTTTGTTGTGTAATTATTGTGACTTCTAAGGGTTAATTAGAGTGCCTCTAATTAGAGTGGTCTCCAATTCCTGGCTTGTTGGGTTTTGTCCACCTCCTGTCTCTGTAACATGAATGCATAAATGCCATAAACTGAAGTTTGAATATATAAAGACTAATAACAAATTCAGCAGTCTGACAAGACTAAAGATGACAGTAAAATAAATAAAAACTCTTTTCCATCAAATCTCAGGGAAAAAGCAAAAACTGAAAAGGTGCCAAATAGCCCAGTACACCAGGAAGACTATTATAAAGAACAAGTTTATTATTGTCATAAACCAATAAAGAAAACAGAAATGAGAAGAGTCTGAATATTGTTTAAAAAGGATTGTAGGAAAATAATCATTAACTGTGATGGGCTGGTGACCTGTCCAGGGTGTACCCCTGCCAAAAAAGAATGAACCCATCATTAACTTCAATTTTCTTCAGGGGTTTCTAGCTTTGTAAGTATAAATGGCGGCTACTACTGCTGTCCTCGTATGTATCCTGTAATTTTATACATGAGTGTGGACAAGGGGAGGAAGATAGGAGAGTGAGGGCTGATTGGACTAAATCAGATGAGAGGCAGAATAGGTCAGCCTATAAGGACGTGGGGAAATAGGATAATTGATTTTAATTACTTTCTATCAAAACATGTCAATTAAACAATCCTTGTTGACAACAAATAATAGTGTTAGCTCAGAGCAAATTATCTGTATTCAGACAAAAAGTGCAGTAAACTTATAAATTTGTGCTATAGTCTGACTAAGACTTGAACAAACGTCTTTCAGCAGAAAAAGCATTCTAGAGCCGTATCAAGCACATGGTAACAACCACCTTCTTCTTTTGTGCTGAGATCTGTATCATTCTATCAATGCTACGTGTGTATCAAGTACGAGCCCGTCATGCTGTCACCGAACTGATTCAGTGTGTCCTTGGAGCTGGCTTTAAAAGCTGATGTGAATGATCAGTTCAGTTTGTGTCGCTGCAAAGGAACCTGCCTCAATAAAAAATACTTTTACACTAAAGTTTCTCAAAGCTGACTCTCTTTGTGTATCCTTTCATCAGCTCACGTATAAACAAAACAAGGTTATTTATTTTCATAGTTTCTCTCTTTAGATGGAGATTCAGTCTACACAATTCTGTCCAACTCTGGCAGCTTTCAAACCAGTCTCATATAATCTGTTCATGACTGGTGTAGAAACTTAACCAGAGCTAAAGGACTTTTTAAATTTAAGCTATTTTGAGGGTTATTCACAGATTGATTCTTCCTAGTTAAGTCTATGGGGTTCTGCTTCTGCAAGTGCACAAAGGGTGAAAAGCACGGTACGCTGTTCCCCAGTTTATCGCAGAACCAACAACCCAAAAAACTATGAATTTTTATTTTGTCTCAACACATTTAGTTTTTGTTCTAAAACATAAACCCAGTCAGCAAACAGAATTTACTACTCGTAATTGTGCTTCACGAACAATTTCAGCGTTTTAGAGGAATTATTGTGTAATGTAATGAAGAAAAAAAACATCAAACATTGCCACAAAAAAAAACTGTTTAAAAATAATGTATTATTTAAAGTAGTAAAAAACGACCCAAAAGGCTCTGGACGTCTATGGGTTAATAAAACTTAATAATAAATTGTACCGCTTTTATCAAGAAAATAAAATCAAATGGAAGAGGATTTCTTCCTCTTTTAAACAAATTCTGGATTTTGCACCAGAAGGAGACACACATGAATATGATTTTTGAGAAAGCGTTCTGATTCAGAAGCAACTGTTAAAGGTTAAGGGTGTCTTACCATTCACAGCTATCCTTTTTTGTCTTTTTTTAATCAGAAAGACAAACAGAAAACATTTAAAATGATTTGCAACTTAAGAAAGAGTGTAGTTATTTGAACATCTATGATACAAATAATTGTTATAGAGTTATTACCCATTCTACACAGTCATATCCCAGTAGAGTCAAGTGGTCTCGGTCACAACACTAAAGGAACTGCTTTGGAAAGTAGGCCACACATAGTCAGTTACATAAATCTTTGAATTATAGATCGATCTGGCAGCTTGAGGAGTGGGAGATGAGGGGGGTGCTACAGTGAGCGATGCCATCCTAGTTGAACGAGCGGGCAGGGATATCAAACAGATGGCAGTACCAGATGATGGGCACCACCAGATTTATGTTTCACAGTAGGTTACATTGGTGACACCATTTAAACAGTGAGGCTGTTTGGGGCTTTTACTCTAGTGCAGATTTGTCAGCTTGTTTTTTCCAAGTGGAAATTCAGGCAGCTCTCAAACATGCCATTCGTGTTTTGGCCTACAAAGCCGCAGGTTCCAAAATGCTTCAACATTCAGCTCAATTATCCTCCATTCCGCTATGACCAAACATCCCGCATGTGCTTCAGCCCACAGGTTGTTTTATGTGTTTGAGAGTGTGGAGAGTCTCAGCCCCTGTTACTTTGATCATTTCCTGACACAGAGTCTATTTTGACTAAGGTGACCCAGTAACTGAACAAGAACAAAATATAAAGATAAGAAAAAACACACTATTGTTTTGTTGTATATCACCGGTGGAAAAGCAGACCTGTTGGTAGTTCACGTTGAAAAGCTCCCAGCAAAAATTGGATGACTTCCGGTGAAGTATGTTGCATGAAGCAATAATGGGAAAATGATTGATGTTTTGTTTCAGCAGCAATTCATTTCTAAAAGCAGGTAAATGGTTCAGGTTTGATTCTGTACCAGACCTTCTCTTTTATCGCAGATGCTGCCCGTCATCTGCCTTTTTCCAAATATACATTAATATCAATTTACATATATAGCTCTCTTATGCATGATCGTCAAGAACGCATCAGTGACCTCTAAATGAAACTGCCGCAACTCACTGCATAAGGGGGACGCCAAAATTTGCAAACTAATGATGTTTTTATGATGAGCATTAACAGAAATACATGAGAGAGAGAGAGAGGTTGGGAAGAATCATAAGGTTGCAAGTGAGCGTCCATATCTGACAGCTGTGTTGGAGCTCTGGTGAATGTCACAGAGTGTATTTTCTGCAGCTTATCCCATATTTAAGTTGACGGAAGATGACGGGTCTGAATGCGAACAGGTTTCTCTGACTGACAACACATCTCTTCAGAATGGACACCTGCAGTACAAGATTGGGATGTGCACAGAGATTTCTTTATATTAGCAGAAACTCGTATTATGATTGAAACACTTTTCCAGCCAATGATTCCTTATTACTAAACCTTAGAAGTAAAGGAAAAAATGACATTAAAATGACCTTCAAAATTACTTACAAACAAAACTATTCTACTGGTAACCAGGCATTTAAAGTAATAAATTAGAAATATGTCACTTTTCGAGTTATAGAAATCAATACTTTACTGGAGTATTTATTTTTTTCAGCTTCATGGAACTTACACTTTTGAAAGATTTAATTTCATTTTCTATTGATTTGTCAGACAATGAAACTTGGCATTACCTGCCTCTATCTATGTCTACAGTACATCTATCTCTGTGGAATTGAAAAGTGGTGTTGCTTCTATGTAACTAGGCATTGTCTGCTATATGAAACAATATAATTACAATCTTCTAATCATGTCACCTGACATATTGATGATATTGATATTACCTAGTGCAGCCCAAATGTTTACCAAATTTTACTATGCAATTCAAGTACAAAATTTCGACCTTTTTAATAATGTTTGAGCATGTTGGAAAACCCTCAAAAGACCCTTGAGGTGGTCACACTATGAAAATAAGTCCATTGACTTGAATAGTTACTTTGATAAAGCGCAACAGGAAGTTTTTGACTACATAGTTTAAAAATGTAGTTTTGTTGAACTGATATGACTTTCTGCGACTAGATTGGATATGTCAGATATGAGCTTGATCAGTGTTGCTATAAAGTAGATTATAGAGCACCATGTTATAATTTAGATTCAATTTTTAATCAACATTGTTTTGTGGCAGGCCCATAATGGATGCAGCCACATGTGGTGAAATTGCCAGAGTGGCTGTGGCTTTTTGTCTGCAAAAGAGCAATTATTGTTAATACTTTTGACAAGACTGCTAGTAACTAAATGTCATTAAATGTTATATATTGTGTTACTTACTGTGAAACCTGTATCCCTGGATCCTACCGGTTTCTGCCAGTTCTGAACTGAAGGGTAATGTAGCTTTCACCTGCCTACTACTGCATCAATGATCCTCAATGTTGCCCATTCTTCAAAAGAGCTTGAAGAGCACATTTTGAAACATAGCTATCTGCTATGAATTCTTTGAGCTTGATTCAGTATTTTGATCTTGTGTCTTGTTGCTGAGCTCAATTTTGAAAGTCTTTCTCAACTTCACCTTGGTTGCAGAGTTTGTGTGGTCATCATTCAGATTTACATTTAGATTTTACTTCTATTTAGACTAGAATAAAATACAAGAATAGCCTTTATTTGTCACATACACTGTTACATGTAGCGAGATCAGACCCCTCTGGCCACAGACATAGACAGGGCGGGGACAGGCCAGTGTTGAGAGGTAGTGTTTTTAGATAAAAAAAGAGAAATGGATACATTAGGTAAAGTAGCTTAAAAAAAAGCCTTTTCCGCATTGTCCTTCAAAAAAAGAGCACTGTGGAGCAGGTTAAAAAAAGCCATTGCAATCAAGCACATAGACAAATACAGGAAGAGAACATCGCAGGATGAGGTAGGAGTCCGGGGAAGTGGTGTAGCCGTTGCAGTCCGCAGCCGACATTTTCCTGCAGCCAGATGGCGCTGTACTAATGGAGCGTCAGATTACAGCAGTGGAGAAAAAGCAGGCGAAGATAAGTGGATGCGGGGTAGGGTTCTGAGAGACTCTCCTTATCAGGCCCTTTAAGGGGGAGTGTGTTTAGACACCTCTTCTTGGCCTCCAGGCCAGAGGAGATAAGGAAAGCCAGATGGTAGAGAAGTTAATTTAGATCAAAAGCTTTAAATTTTACAGATTTTTTTTTTATTTTTATTTGTATTTTTTTTTTTTTTTTTATTTAAGTTTATGACTGTGTTTCAACCTAAGTGTAACACTGATGATCATTCACACGTCTGTTATAATTTGGGCAAAAGTGCCAAAAGGTACTTTGTTCACTCACTGTGCACTTTCTAAATGAATAAAAAGCTTCACACCTACCCAAAACATGTATGTACGTATGTGATAGTTGACATATAAGCTGGAAATAGTCAAATGAAGCATGTATTTTGCTCAACTGACTTCCCCTTTGTCCAACTAATATTTTAATAATGATTTCTTGGATATTTCACATTTCAGTGCAAAAGTTTGGTAAAATGTTTTTTTTTTTATTTTTTTTTTATCTAAATCATCAAAGGAGAGCATTCCTCTTCAAATCTTCCAAAATATTTTCAATAAATTAGAGGAATTATGACCAAAAAAAAAAAAAAACTTACCTTCTTGATACTAATTTAAGTGTTCTGTTGATATTTACATGAATAAATTTTAAAAAAGCTGTTTTTTTTAACATTGTTTTTTTTATGTTTAGAACAAAAATCCAAATGGAAATCTTTATCTACAAACACAACCTTTGGTAGAATTTTATTATATCTCGGAACAACATCTAAATATCTCTCTCTCTCTCTCTCTCTCTCTCTCTCTCTCTCTCTATATATATATATATATATATATATATATATATATATATATATATATATATATATATATATATATATATATATATATATATATATATATATATATATATATATATATATATATATATTTTAAAAATATTATTATTATTTTAAATATTACTATTTATCTCTGTGTGACACAAAGAGAATCACATTTGTGTTCAACCACACGTTTGTAGAAATGAATACTTTATATTGTAAATATGCACATACATACAATGAAAACTGTCCACAAAATATAAAGTGAAACATTAATCATAAAACCTCTCTTACCATCTGATGCTGGAAGGTGTAAAGGCATTCTATGTAAAGGATTGCTTTCAATCTAACAATAATTCCTAACTCTGAGACACATTTATGATGTGAAACATGTAAATGAAGAATGGTAAGGGAAGTTGAGAGTCTGGAATGAAGCCTGGCATTTGGCTGTCAGCGTTTTGCAGTGATTATTTCCCTTCCCTCAGTGTCTGCATGTCAGAGAGCATGAGTCATCAGCTGATTTGGGAGACATTCGGGTCCTCTCTCGCTGTCAGTGCTGAGGCTGTTCTCTTAAAACCTTCAAACTGTTAGAGGCTTCATTCCAAATCTCAGCGATCTCTTTAACTGTCTTCTGAGACATACGGCGAGGGAAATAATTATTTGACCCCCTGCTGATTTTGAATGTTTGCCCATAAACAACTAACTGATCAGTCCATTAATTTACAGTTCATGAAACATTGTGCTGCACTACCCCACCCCCCTTTAAAACCACAAACAAGAACGTATAAGAAATGCACGTTTCCATTGGATGTTGAAATAGTGCAATAGATACAGGCACATAACATTTTGTTGTCCATCATCACATCTTATTTGTATTATTTATAATACCCACAAGTTAAAGGTTTGAAACAATGATTGGTGAGGAACATTTTCAACAAACCTTTCAAGTTTAACTTTACATTTCCCAAAAATAGAATAAAAACGTCAAAAGCTTCTGCTATCTAAACACCCCCAAATCCAACCTTCTCCCTTATTCTCTATCTCAGCGCTCCACACCTACATGCTCATTCGTCTGTCCAGACACACATTCTAAGAGGTCACAGTCTCCAGACTGAATCTTCCAGACATCTGAGAGCGAGCTAAGAACAGGCTGCGCTGTGTCGATCAACAGAGAAACTAGAACGAGGCTGACGCTCATGTGGAAAGCTGCCAGAAGCCTCCAAAGGTCAATCTAATGCCTTAACTCATGTTAGTAACATCAAGGGATACAAACAAGAGGAGTGGAAGCGCAAATAAATGCATACATAGAGCGGAGGAGGTGATTGACGTATTAACTACAGTTCATCTACAATTCATCTCATACAAGTGAAGTTTGTAGCAATTGAATAATATACAAACCCTAAACCTTACATGTATTTATAATTTTGTAGAAAAAAAGCATGTCAATTTGACTACACTGACTAATTATAGAGAATTCCATTGTTTTTCCTCTCAGAGAGGGTATAAAGATTGAATTATGAGCCTACTATTTAGGCTCCTAAATCATATAATACACTTTATCTGTATGGCAAATTTGGGGTGATTTTCTATCATAAAGTTTTTGCTATGCCCACATTTCTCCTCTGTGCACCCTTTGTTCAGCTAAAATTTCTTGGCAGTGACACATTTGCATGGCTGGTTACATCTGATATAAGCCACTTCATCAGAAACCCACATTGATGGTTTTATATGATCCATACTGATAATGGATTAGTACTTAATACTGCTACCTGCTGTTTGCATGATGTGTGGCGCATATTCAAATAATGTCCCTTTTCTTTCCCCGACTCGTCAATTAGTGCATCGTTAATGAGACGCCAATTTGTCAGATGTGACTTCTGTGCAATTACGTTGAGGCATGTGTTGTTCTCACTGCAACATTTTTCTTACCTTACCTTACTCATTCCCAATTTTCGGGGATTTGAACGGCAAAATAACATAAATAAAATAAATGAACTAACAAATACATATGATTTATTTCCTCAGGTTATATACACAGGAATAACTAAGTCATCTGACTAAGAAAAGTTAAAGGATTCAAATAAAGTGTCTGACCTAAAGCCTGCCTTTTAGAAACTGATTAATAATGTGCTTTTCCGTGGGCTATGATGGAGTTAAAATGGAACAAGGATCTATACTGTTTTCATTTGTTCCTTGTCAATAGACTGGTTAAGTTGTTGAGTTCTCATTGACCCCAAAGGCTGATCTGTCAGTCAATTTGCCAACTTAAAGACCCACAGGAGACTAAAACACTTCAGGACATGTCCTATACTTCAATTTTCTCCAACTCATGTCAAGCACTAAAGACTTAACAAACAGTGCGGCAGTAATGTGACTTTTATTGTTATCTTCACAGAAACAACATAATTAAATAAAAAATCTATAAAACTAATAAAACATATGATGTCAAGCGTGGTTCCTTTAGACAGCTGCACTACCACTAATGTGTTTGTGTGGCTGAGTGAGGATAATGAATTAAATATATAACACGGCTTGACATTTTATTTGTTTGCTGGACTTATAATCATGGACTACTGTTTTTCACAAAGGAGGTATGTATATAATTATATATATAATACATTGATCTTCATCAATACAATTACGTATTATCCATAAATTACATAAACGTTATTTCTGTTTCCAAATTCCACTGTATTTGTGTCTTTTATAATATGTTTAACTGACTGGAAGTTCTTATTGTGAGACAGACACGGAAACACTTCCACTGTTCAAGGCCACACAGGGCTTTTTAATAAAATATTTGCCACCAATCAATAATTAAAAGAGTCACTCAGCGGCTTCTTGGAGCTAGTGATGAGCAGGTTGGTCAAGCGCGGCACCTTGAAGTGCACTGGATCCATGCACTCTGTAATCGACTCTTTGACGGTTCTCTTTTATCCATCTCTGGGGCCCCTTTGATGATCCCCGGTGGCTCACAGTGGAGAGAAATAATCAGTTTCCCCTGTGCTAAGCATTTTCACTCTCCGTTCATCGGCTCTGTTGCGTAAAAAGGTGCACAGCTTCATGACGCGCAGCTGGCAAACGCGTACAGGCCGATGTATGGCGCCTGGCAACGCTGATCAACCCGCCACTCCGTCAAATTATCCAGACAACCAATGATTTCTAAAGGAAAATCATGAAAATTGTCAGGGGTGCCCAAACTTTTGCATACCACTGTAAGTGTAGGGAATATGGAGTTATATATACATACCCACACAAAGTGTTTATTTCAACAATTAAATCAACTTTATGATTGAGTTGACAAAGCATCCATCCTTCTAAAGTGTGCATTTACGAATAAGTGTGTGCTTCTAATCAAGAGATTTGTGTGTTTTGCACTTTACAAGAGTTCAACAGCCCAGCCAAACTCTGCTAATGATTCTCCTCCATGCCTGTAATTACTTTGGCCATTGTCTTGATTCATGATATTTTACACTTTCTTTGCCAACCTATTTCAATTAGTTGTGGCTTCACTGAAGCCTCATATTAATCTGGCACTTTCCTGTCTCAGCAAAGAGCCCCCATTAACTAATGCATATGTGCAAGCTGTGTATGATTAGGTGCCCCATTAAAAGCAGCAAGAAGAGGCACACACTAGTTAGTGTACAATGAACAGTATTAAAACCTTCATTTCCGTGTTGATTAGACAATATCTAAACAATGGTATGGAGAGATTGTTTATGTAAATGACACATCTCTGCGTTAACTACTTAGTTTTATAGATGAAAACTGAGCATTTTGTAACCGCATTCATATACCAGACCTGACTACTCTCACAGCATTTTGGTGAAATGTAACAGTTTCTCACAAAGGAAATTAAAGATGTATAAGCCTGTGTTTACATATCTCATATAAACACTGTTGAAAGTCACATTCAAATAACCATTCATTGATTTGTTTATAAATAGCCAAACATTTTTTTAATGATAGTAATTAAACATAAATTATTTAAAACTTGATCACGAACATCAGGATCATTTGTCTCGATTCAAATGCAAACGCAAGGAATGCCAACATACACTTAATTTATTTAATAGCAGTCATTACAGGACCTTCAGTGTGTGTGTATAACCATTAAAGCATTAAGATGAGCAGAAATCTCCCAGCTGTCCTGTGTGAATGTACTGGTTGTAGGAGATTCTCACCCAAGCTGCTCTGACGTGGCTGCCGTCAGGACGCCTGTCATGCAGAGAAATACATGCTGATACACTCACGGCTTAGTCACAGCTAGAGTCGCCCTTGTGCTCACCATCTCATATTTTATTCATGTATTTCAGCTCTCCAAAGGTGCTCTCTTCTGCAATGGTGGCCTTGTGTCGCAGTCTGAGAGGATGAGGTGTTATACAAACAGCCCTCCATGACTGAGCATGGTCCTTAATAGCAAATAATCAATAAAAAACAAGCATCACACCAACAATACTTCTATTTGGACATTCTCGTCTATGTTTTAAAAGAAACTACATAGATTAAATCACTGCTGTCCAAGTAAAAATTTCAAATTACTGTCTTTTTTTTGCTGTCAGAATAAAAATCGTAGCTCTTCTGTTGCTTAGTCATTAGAACTAGCAAAAGCTACCCAAATGTGTTCATTCTTTGAAATGAAAATCTCTTTGGATAAAAGTGATCGACGTAATCTACATAAATGCAAATCTATAAAGCTTTAACATAATTTAAAATGTGTGTGTGTATGTATGTACCATGACAAAATTTATTTCAATAATTCCATTCAAAAACGTTAAACAGAAGACCATTGCGAAAGAGTCTGGCTGTTGATGTAACGCATTGATATAAAAGGAAGAGAAAGAGGTGGTAGACAAAAGAGTGCAAGCCACAACTGCACTCTTGAAAGGATTGTGAAACATTCCATGATATCTATACTTTTTTGTCGCTATCTTTCCTAATCATCACTGTGACCATGATGTCAACACCAAAGCTGCAGCTTTTACAGTTTCAATCAGTTAACTTGAATGTCTATATGCTGTGTAGTTTCTAATTACAATTACTAATACTTGTAATGAAAAGCTACTGCAACAGACATGGCCAGAACAGAGATGACTGGAACTCAAAAAAGGTACAGGTTACACGACGTGACCCAAAAATGTGCTCGATTTGACATTTCAAAGAGCTTCAAAGTAAACCATATGATAAAATGTACAATACAAATGTATATATGAGTTTTTGTGTTATCTAAGTATAAGAACCAAATGCAAAGAGTAACATAAAGCAATCAAACATTTCCCATAAAAAAACAAATCTCACAATTACAAGCAGGTGATATTGTAAATGATATTTTTAAAACTGTGACTTTAAATGGCGTATCTGTCTTGGTAAGATGCATCTCTCTTATTTACTGGAAATGTGCAACAGCCCATGCAATAACATTGATTGTAACCAATAAATATAAAACTTCTAGCCTTCACCCTTGGAAATTGATTAAGATACTTTCAAATGGATTGGTTGCACTGTAAACCGTCACTGGGGCAGTTGATAGCGATCTAAAAATAGAAACAGTTTCTATCCATAGATGATAAAATCTTTGTTTGTTGGCATACTGATGGAGGCAAAAGATGAAGTTCCTCTCTGCCATCCATTTCTTTCATCAATACAACACTAATTAAATTTTACTCCATCAGATAACCTCAGAAAATCTCAACAGTGAACGCCGGTCCATCAATCTATCTACCGCCGTGGTTGAATATTACCAGGACAGACTTCAAAATTGTATTTCATGCAAAAAAAAACAGGGCTATTTCTCAAGCGAATGCCGGAATTTGAGAAATGATTAGGAAGAGATGATGTTCAACAGTAGTCAGCACTACCGATTAAATCAGTGTGATTCATGTCTGGTTGTTTTAACTGCAGTGCAGCAACTCGAACTCCCCTTTCCTTATGAGCTAAGATGGTCTGAAGCCTTAAAACTTTCAGTACAAACAATTTGTTTCTAATTGAAATCACTGCCCACTTTCAAGCCCACTAAAAAGAGTTTATTTTCTTTATCAGCTCAAACGTCTTCTATGTGCATGTCTCATTATTAATCCGACCTTGTAATAAACTGCTAATGTTTACTTCCGAACTGTAAGTCACTTTGGATGAAAGTGTCTGCTAAATACATAAACGTAAATGTAAGTCTCGAATGATACAAAATATCATTTCTGACTTTTAAATGTTGCCACTTTTTAACTGCAAAAATCTAAAAAATTGAGAGTAATTTTTTTAAAGTTTTAAAACAAAAATCAAAAGTCAAAGGAAAAATGTATTAATCCCCCCCCTCCCCCCCCCCCAAAAAAAAAAACAGACAATCCCAAAACAATGTAAAAATGTATATATATAACAGACAAACCTATTTCTGTTCCAAGTACAATTTGTTCCATTGGGCTTTTTGTGCCATAGAACTTTTAAAAACACAATATTGCAGGTATTGTACTTCCAAGGGTTATCCTTTTTTTCACAACTAGATGGCACTGATGGCACCAATTTGGGGTGTGTAAAATGCAAATGTACTTCAGATACTGTGATTGGAGGATGAGGTAAGTGGTTTCAGGCAATCTTGATTGGGATTGTGATAACCCACCTCAGAGTGACAATAGGGTGGAGGAGTTATAGCTTAAACAAACATCAATGTGACTTTATATAACATAGAACATAATGCTGTTCATGCTGCATGTTCTTTTTTTTTCATACAGCCAACTGATGTCTTCAGTGCCTTGGCTTTCAATAAACAGTAAAAATGTGATTAATATTTATGAGAATTCTGAGCGAGGGTAAAGCAAAGTGTAACTCCTTGATGAATTGTACCTGGGGGAATTGAAACCACCTACAGTTCAGAATTCCATTCCTGAAAGAGCTATGTTAGGAACAGATGAATTCTAATCAGATAACATCAGATTTGCTCTCTAAGCTACGAATGGAGTTATGTTTTAATAACAACAATAAACTTTGGTTGTTCCTCAAGCAAACTATGTGTGGGCTAAAAGAACAAAGTATTTCCTCTTCCCCATCTATCTTCTTGGTGCATTTGTGCAGAGCATCTGATGCAATGGGATATTTGATATCTGCCGTTGAGATAAACTGGAGGTGTCACATTTTATCACAAAAACAATTGTAATGATGGGAACTGGTGACAATTTGTGAACAAAATATGTCTCATAAACACGATTTATAATTGTCTCTTATTAATTGTAATTGGTTACTAACTGCAGCTTTCAAACAGTACCTCTGTGGCATAATGGAAAGGTAGTGCTGGTTTAAATACATTGCAGGTAAATTCTCATTTCTAATTAGTTGGAAATTTTAATTTTTCTAATTTTAATCTAATATCCCCTCCTGCTATAATGTTCATCCACCACAGTGCCTGATTAATATGTTTGCTTTCTAAAGGGTCTCAGGCACCACTGACAGCGACTGTGCTGGTAATATATGTGCTTCTCAGAAGGGAATGTCTGATCCTGTGTAACTCTGAGTGTATGCAGGTTGTGGAGTGGATGGAGGAGGCCTTTAGAGGGAAACACAATGTCAGCTATCACTTAGTCACTTAATCAGCCTTACAGAGCTGAAAAAGTGTGTTGGTACTGGGCTTCCGGAAGAATGCCAGTGACAGATTGCTGACATTTAATGATGTGCTCACTGGAAACACGCAGCTGTCCTGGCTCCAACAGAATATTAGGAGTTTCTTTCAGTGAATGTATTTAACAGCACCTGTGGAAAATATTGGCTGCTACCACTGCTAATACATATACTGAAAAAGTATTTGCATGCAATAAATTCATAATAAATTAATCAATTAAATCTATGATATGGCATGTCTTTGCAAATCAAACGACCAGGTCAAAAAGGTGAGAACTAGGGAAAATACTCTCCAAAGCTTACCAACATTTCAATGGGTGTATATTTCTTTCAAGTTTCAAAGTTTACATTTTATATGGTTTGAACTAGAACACATAATGCTAGTTTTTAAACATTAAAGTTGTTTCTTTGAATGAGAGAACACACCCCTACATGACCTTTTCTTCAGCAACTTTTGAATGCATCTGCTCTGTTTATATTGTCCCATACTGATCTATTATGTCTCATTTGCAACTATGTAGGGTGTAAAATCAAAAATGACATTTAATATTTCATCCTTTGCGCAGGTCTGCCATTTACTTTCATCATTATCAGATCTGAAGCCTCAGGCACATTTTACTTTGTTGTTGGTCATGGCAATTTAAGAAAATACTTTTTAATGAGGAATAATATGACATTTATCCGTAGTGGTGCACTGGAGGTTAAAGCATTCTTCAGTGGGAAAATTTGATTTCTTTAAGGTACCCATCACCATATGACTCATTAGTTTTGGTTGTGATTTCATCAAATGTCAATATTTGAATCCCAAACTCTGCACAAGTTTAACCCAAAATATCTAACGTACAACCACACAGAGCACATTTGCAACAATCCACAAAATGTGTAAATATTATAACACACAGAAAAAGATACCAAAACCATAACAGCATCCAAAAACATGGTAATATTATAGCAACACCCAGAAAAAATGCGATACCCTAGCAACAACAAGAACACATAGCAAAGTCAAAGCAACATATCAACACCTTAGCAACAAAACATCTTAGAGCCACTATCAATATCTTAATCATACATAGGAAAAAAAATACAGAAGCAATGTAGCAACAACATTGCAACACTCAAATCAAAGACTCACAAAGCAAAGACAACCTCACAAAGGTTTTCAAAGCAACAAATATAACAAAATATCAACAGCTCATAAGCTACCTAAGCTTGCAGCAAAAGAAATGCAAAGCACCTTAGGAACAATCCAGGAAGCACATCGCAACACACAGACCAAGATACTACAACCTTAAAAACAACCCAAAACATACGACAATATCATAGCAACACCTACAACTAACTGCTGGCACCCTAGCAACATAGCCTAGCAACCCTAGCTGACACCATAGCAAAGTCAAAGCAGCATCCAACGTATCAACACCTTAGCAAAAAAACAGGATATGTACCAATTTCATAGCAACACACACTCTAACAACTTAGAGCATATATTATTATTACAGCAACACACATGAAAAAAAAAATGAAAATGCAGAGGCAACCAAAAGCATATAGCAACTACATAGCAACACTCAAATAAAATACTGACAGCTAAACATGTAGGTCAGCATATATAACAAAATATCAACAACTTAAAAGCCCACTAAGCATGTAACAATATACACAGATATGCAAAATATGACAACCACCCCAGACAAAAATAGAAATAGAAACAATATAGAAGCAACTATGAGCTTGTAGAAGCGTCACAGTATCACCCACAACAAAATACTGTCGCCTTAGCAACAACGCAGAACTTGTAGCAATGTCATAGCAACGCACATAACAAAATGGCAACACCTTAACAACAACACAAAGAGCATAGCAACATTGTATTGTCAAGTATTTTTATGTAAAAAACACATTTAAAGAAATATCAATATATACAAGTATTAAATGGGATGTTGACAGCAATTTATTCAGGCTCTTTTTAAATATAGTTATCCATCTTTCAAATGCTCATCACACATCATTCGATTCAGTTTTAGAAACTGCACATCATATAAGCTTCCCACATGAAATCTTGGGTCGATTCCAGACACCATCACATACACATTCATACGCACACTGACACTGTCTGGCACATAGTCAGGGCAAGCAACATCATGCAAATGATGGCAATATGACGGATAATCATAACAGACAAGAGCCTCCGGGGACCCATGACAGATGTCAGTGTTTGATTGTAAATGCCAGCTGTATAAAAAAAAAAGGCTAAATATATAAATAATTGTCTATCCAGAGTTAGATTGAGCCTGTTGTGATTCAGCTCATCAGAGCTGAGGTTCTCTCCATGATGGAGAAATCCGCAGAGTAAATAAAAGTGTCCCAGCCTTTTGAAAGATGCTGAAATTGGCCATCAGTGACGATTTTAGAGCAGGCCAAAAGTGATTGTTTTCTGTGGTGTTTATTTATGGTGCATGTGTTGACATAAGATTCATTTCAGTTCTCAAATGAATTGCTCTGAAAGCAATATTCAGAGTGAGGGGTGATCACATCAGAGGTTACGGAGGTCTGGTTGTAGCATTGAATAATGCTGAGGTTATGCAAGTCAACTCAGATGCGGGAGATGCACAATGATTGCTTGTGACCCACCGTGACACAAATAAAAGCTGCTGCATGTATGGTTTCTGCTCGTTGCCAAAGCAAGAACCACTGATGCTGGGCACTGAGCTTGGGAATTGAATTTGTTTACTAATGAATTATTTACTTTTAAATTAACATGCTTACTGGTATTCTAAAAATGGTGTTTACCCCCAAAACAAGAGAATTCAATACAATAAATGAGTTTAGCCTTTTAGAATAAACAGTGTCTCAGAAATGACAAATCCAATTGAACTTAAAGAAGAAATTGAAGTCATGCTGGTTGATTACAAGACTAATTAAACTTATCATGTCCAGCAGGTGTGCATACGCCACCCAGCTGTGTCTGGACAATAATTAGCATGTCTAGACAGAAAACACTTCGTTGCACATTCATTTCAGCTGTTTGCAGATGAGGTAACACCAAAGAATCTGGTTTGAAACTGAAGAGGTTGGTAGTTTAGACACAAACAAGTATGTATCGCAAACCACATAAACACTTTGATTTGTCCTCAGAAAGCAGCTGAAATTGTTGTTATAGATAAAAAAAGAAAGCTCTGTTCCCCTATTGGGAGTCTCTATCTAGGAGAGCTCCAGCAAGACAATGGTATCTAAAAAGTGAAAACACAGGGCATCATAAATACAAGTCCCTATTTCTTGCAGATAAAACACTTCATTAAATCGTCCAGAAAGTGTTACTGGTATTTTTGCATGAATGCCTTGAAAACACTGAAAATTGTTCTCCAGAATCTGCCGAAATTGAGTGAAATTCATGCGAACCTCAACTTTACCAAGATAGCAGGTGTTTTTCTTGGAAAGCTGCTTTTTTTATTGTTTTTCCCTTTTTTCTTGTTTTAGTTTCATCAGTCCCCAGCACCTTATTCCAAAAAGAAAACTGGCTCGTTCAAATGGGCTTTTAGAGCTGGTCTGTGGGTTGACTGTGATTATTCTCACCATCCTGAGCTTCTGATTTTCTGAGATTTTTTTATGGTCAGGCACTCATGGCCTTATCTAGAACCGCTCCTCTGGTCTTCCAATTCCTCATAATGTTCCTCAAAGTAGAAACTGAGCGCTTAAATCTCTTAGACATCTGAGAGATGCTTTGAGGCTTTGAAATTTACAGGGGTGAATTTAAATAGGGGAAACAAATCTGAAATTCTAAAAAAAAAAAAAAGAAACTTTCAGATTTGTCTTTTTGGCCACTGACTATTAGAACTTCTGCATCATTTATTGAGTCAGATGTTGCTGACAGGGGATGTTTAGTCTGAGAAGATGATGACGAATGGAACAGCACGACCTTGCGAGACGGCAGTGGTAGCTAACTGACTGGTGGAAAGCGTCCCACTGAAATGGAATTAGCCTTGATTGAAGTGCCATGGAAACAGACGAGCTAAGTTCAGTCATGCCTTATCATGACTTAACTCAATGTGTCAGTCTAGCTGTGAGGGTGAGGAAGAACCTGGTCGGGTCACATGAATAATCTCATCATAAGGTATGAACTCATAAGCATGCATTTATTTCTTATTGGTTGATTTATTTAACATTTATTTAACTCGTGAACAATGTCTATTTGCAAAATCAATAGTCCACCTGTCTGAAAAGCTTATATGCAGCGATTGTGTTAAAAATGACCCGTATTTTAAATAAATAAATGCATGATCAATTTGAATATAAAACAAATGCCTCTTACCACTGTGAATTATCATTATGTGTTCACACAGCTGTAATGTTACAATAGAAAGTCCAATGTTATTTTACAAAAGCTCCAGGAGATCTCAATCTGTTAGCAGGGAGGATTAAACCCATTTTGTTATTATTTTATTAATGCAATTCGTTTGTGTTCATCTTAAATGAACGGAGGAGTGTGGATCTCAGATCTGATGCAACCAGACGTGTAGAGTGTGTATGTAGGCACTGAAACCCAACAGGCCTGGGAGGAGCCTGTCTGACGGAATGAGAGCTGATGCCAAGGAGAGCAGCAGCATATAACCATTTTGCCATGGAAATGATTATTATGTTTCCAGGTTTTAGGACTGCATACTCTGTCCAAAACGTCGGTAGCTCTTAAAGTCATGGGCAATAGAGCTGACCATGTATTATTCAAACTGTACAGTATGAGTTACAGAAGAGAAACCACTGAACACACTACAAGCAAAACAGAAGGTCTAACAGGTGTTGGTGCAATAAAATTTATTATTTAGTCTGAATGAAAGCATACTTATGCATAAATATTTCTACATTCCATCATTAGTATTCAAACTAGTTAAAAATAGCTGTTGCAAACATTGCCTTTTCTCGCTATTTCTCAAAGTGGGACAACCTTCACATTTCAATTGACTTTGTTCAAAAACTAGATTCTCTTTGCTGCTCCTCATTATCCAAATGTGTGTATTTAGATAGCCGAAGTTATCATACAAGTATTGTGGCCGGTTGTATATATACACTTCATTGGCTGATGGAAGCATATCTATATAGCATATCCAAAAAATACAACGTTAAGGTTATAATTACCAAGTAGTAGGTTCATTTCCTAGACTGACTATGCCCAGTTTGGCTAAATAAACCATCTAAAGTAAACAAGCTTAAAGATAACGAAATTCTGCTTAAATACTGCCTGATACCAAAAATTATAAAAATGGGGAAAAAATGTCACTCATTTCTGCCAACGAGCTTAATCCTTAAACAATTAATTGTTCAATGTTTTGAAATTTTCTAATTGAACAAACAAAACTATAGTTTAAGCACAACCTTATATGATGTTTGGTAAACTAGTTCAGGAATAATCAGGGGATGCCATCAGCTGCTCTCAATCAAGCCATCACTCACTCCATTATTTAAGCCATTCCTATCTTCGTCTCTTTGGCTTAGTCAGAGCTTTTCCTCATTGGGGGAACCAACACCTTGTACACTCTTTGTGCTTTTACCATATTTTTTTTTCAGCGAGAACCGTGAATTACACAGCCATATCACAGGTATTATACTTCCAATGGTTGTTCCATCTTTTCACCGCTAGATGGCGCTGTTAGATTTGGGTGCTCTAAAATTGTTAAAGGTCTGTAAAAAAAGCTTTAGATTTAATTATTTTAAATCTAATTACCTAATAATATAATTTCTACTTAATTCAAAACCCACCAGTGCATGCAGATACATATAAGGATTAATAGTAGTAATTATCTATATACCAATACTTATTTTCCATTTCATTTTTTTAAATGAAATAAATACAAGTACATTAAATGTAATTCATAATGCAAATCCAAAATAAGACCTACATCATTTTTAAACAAATGAGACTGTCTACTCACTTCTTGACTGGATTCTGATGTCTGAGCAAGTACATTTTCAGGATCATTTACTTTCCACTTGCATTTCCATTGTGGATCAAATAAGCTTCACGCACATAATGTTGTTCTCATCATGTGCATGAATGGACTTCAATTGTAGAGTTGCTCTGTTGTAACTACCCTTTCTAAGCATATCTTTATTGGATTATTTTCTAAAGGAAATTGATGTCATTGCTTAGAGGCTGATCTTTCAATTGGTGTTGTGAAGATTACCTTTTACCATTATTGTTACCGAGACTTATGGAAGTATTAAATATTAAAAGATGAGATTATTTAACATTCATGGAAAGCACAATATAATGTAAACAAAAAGTACAGGAAAGAACAAGAACAGCTCAATTAAGATTTGTTCAAATTCTGTTTATGCGTTGGGAAATCCTACAGATCTCGTTAAGCATCATCTGAGTCACTGTCAGCATCTGTATGGACACATTTGGGCACATTTTGTACCACGGGCAGGTGTGAAACATGTTTTCTGTGGGCAGAAGCGTGTCATGAGGGTGTTGCTGAATTCATTCTGACTGACAGCCTCGTCAGAACACTGAGCTGATATTGACTAATAACACGATGTTCCACCAAAAACGACAAACATGATAAAGCAGAGGCGAGAGCTACATCATGTGCCTGGGGTTTCCAGGAGAAACATGACTGTGTACGATTGCATTAGTTGCATATTTTTATTATTATTTTATTTCCCGATACTGATGCTAACTCAAAACTTTTAAGCAGTGCCAGTTCCAAAGCATAGCCTAAATCCATACCATTGAAAGTTACAAGAAAAGCCTTCTAACAAGAAATAATGGAAAAAAAAGGAAAATACTAATATACGTTTAGATTTAGAGTAAAAATCACACACTGTATAAAATTATTAATGCAGTGTCCATGAGTTCACACATAGGTTTCTTAAGGAGGGACTCACAGCCAGCTATGGAAGTGTATGAGTACATAGTACTCATAATTGGTCAAAAGGTACACAGATGCAGGATGTGGGTGTAAAAAAAAAGCCTGATTGCTGGAAAGTTAAAGTTAATTTAATGTAAACTAATGCATAATACTGCTATGGACTGATGGCCTGTCCAGGGTGTACCCCGGCTTTTCCCCAATGTGTACTGTAGATGCATCAGCAGAAACCTGTTTTAGGTAACATTCATTTGTTTGCCTCTGCCATGTCAGTGCCCTAACCCCATCCATCATGTAGTTTCTTTTAAAAAAAAAGTTTAACTATAAAAGTTTTTTTTTTTTTTTTTTTACAGTGAAGTTAGAAACCCTACGGTTGGTGCATTGCAGTTGATTGCATTATTATGGCCTGTTTTTTTTTTCTTCCTTGTTGTCTCTCATTATGTGATATGCAAATGTCATGCAAATGATTCTCTTAAAATCTGTGACATAAAGTGTTGAAAGTGAAAAACATTTTTTTTTTTTTTTTTGAAAAGTTGAATGAAAAAAGAATGAAAATTTTTGGCATTAAAAAACGTAACCTAAATTAAAAAAATGTAACATTATATGGAAAGAAATATGATCATCACAGAAAAATCATAGTGTTAACAAAATAGCAAAAAAAAAAACAATTTCAATCATTTTTCATGACAAAGGTTTTTTTTATGGTAAAATTTTATTTAATCTTCAGTTTAAAAAACAGTGTCATCATTATGTCTCAACAAGAACTCAAGCATTCAACAATGTGATAGATATATTTAACAAAAAATGTTAAGCACACAAAATTCAATGAGTGGCTTTCACATTGTGCTTTGTGTACACTCTGTAACTCCGTAATAGTTGTGTGCAAAGACATGGGGTATCAACGTCATAACACCTTCCTTTATGGACAATATATCAGTATTTCTACAATCAGTTGTCACGTCTGTGGCTCACATCTCTGTCCAAATTGTGGGAGTGAAAGGTTGCAGTGCCAGCTCTTCCCATGAAAAGATAAGTAGCATAAGTAGACATGGCAATGGGTTGGGGCTATTTAGTGTCCTTCAGAGACATGGGGCATACAGAGGGCAGACACACTGAATCACACCGAACACATCATCAGAGAAACAACTCGATTCATTGCAGAGAAATGGATGCCAGGATAAAGAGCTGTCTGGGTCAAGGACAGGGTGATTGGTCTGTTTATCAGAGCCATTTAAAGCCACACTGAGAACATGCTGACAGTGCACTTGTTTACAAGTTTACTTTTAATTGTATGCACAAAAATGAGCAAACCTGCATTAAAACAATACATGGATAATTTTTTTGGCTTGTGAACTCTAGAAGGGGTTAATTATTTACAATAACAGAGCCATTTGGGTTTGTTTATGCTAATCATAGTAACAAATGGCATTTTTTATGTATGTAAACATACATACATCTCACTTCTCGCTAATATATTCCTTAGAAACCAAACTGTTTAACATAGCAGCAAAATTGTCTGAGCTTTAGCAAATGATAAATACATGGGGATGGTTTATATGACTTATAGCGACTAATGGAACATCATATTGTTACTGACCCCTCCATAGCTATCTGACTTTACCATAGCAACAGTTTTGTAGCCCCTGTCTCTTTTATATCGTTTGCATGGCGAACTTTGTATGATGCCACTGTCTCTATAGCAACCAAAAATCCTACCATGGCAACCACTGCATTTTGATAATACAATTCTTTTAAATGCTATTTATCAAGCCAACATCAAAGTTTGCCTACACATTTTAGCCACCAAGTTTGTTTTTGTTAAAAAAAATGATACAATGCGCACTGGTCAAATCTGTCCCATTTTTACCCTCTTATGAATTAAAACACATTTAACTTGATTCTTTCAGAATGAGGCTTAGTGAAGTCTTCAAAAATAGTTATCAGATGAGTGTTAGTTATCATCAATGTCATATATAGGTTGAAACTACTAACTGAAACAGATACAGTCTTGTAGGAGGCTTACAACTAGGTGAGTAACAGCCAAACTCGTTTGAAAGAGTTTCTTTTCATGACAATATTGAGGATAGCAACAAGAAAATAAAGGCCAGTACATGAGGCACAGCTGCCCTGTCTCCTTTGAAGAAAAATAACCCCAAAGCACCACCGTGTTGCATTTTGGGATTGTGTCTTTGGGTTCATAGGCAGAATTCTTCCTCCTAAACCCTTTCCGTTGAGTTGATGTTGGTCCTGGCAAACATAAGTGACCTGTAATCTCTTGCGAAATGGCTGGTGCTACAGTCCTGGTTCTCTACTTGCCAGCCTGCTTGAGGATAGTCTTGTAGATAGTCTTGTCCCTGGTATCTTTAGACGGCAGTTTGGTCTCGGCTATTGTTGGAATCTTACTCCTGCGTATTGCCATCATCAAATGTGTGTGCTGATCATTTCTCTGAAACATTGAAAATCAGGAGTCGAACAATGATTTATTTCAATGTTCCGTTGCCTTTCTGCCTATGTGAGTTTGGATTGGCCCCAGTTGAGTCTAACTTGAAATAGTGAGATAAATATAGCTTAAGTTTTTCAGAGTTCAGTTATTCTCAAAAAAATGTCATTATCTCTTTCCGTTTTTTTTTTTTTGTTGTTGTTGTTTTAAATTACTGAGGTATTACTTTTGTAAATGATTCATGCCGCTATAACTGTTGTTTATCCGTGCAATGTGCAGCCAAAGCAGATTCAGAGATCATTTAAATTCACAGAAACATGGCCAACTCTTATTTGATGAAAGTAATACATTTTGTACTAAATGTGTGCAACAGTATACTTCAAATTGCTATAGAAACTTGTGTATGTGAGGGTTTTAAACTAAAACAAATACACACGTTGACCTTGTGGATTCACTTTTTTATTTATGAGGCGAGTGTCGAGCAATGGTCTCAATGCTAACACTTCATCCTAACATCTGTATCACAGTCAATCCCAGAGGTGGGCTGAATGCACAAGGTCAATACTTGACTGACACAGCTAAGGATGAATCCTGACAAGCACCAAACATGTGCTGAACAACTAATGATTTCAAGAGCACTGGACAGGCTCAAGGTCTCCTGGTAGGAAACTAAAAGAAATAAATGCTAAAGAAGGAGGAGAAAGGGGGTAGAGAGCACCACACGGGTGAACACACCTAGTCCTTTGAATGCCTCTAGTCGAGCGCCTTTGTGCTCAGTCCAGTATGGAGCATTCTGTCGAAATATGCCTTGTGTTTTTCAAGGTCATACGGAAACAGAGTCATTGCTTTCTTATAGGGAAATGATGAATATGTTTCACTGCCTAAAAGCACAGAGGCCTTGCGGTCCTTCACCTGATGTAAGCTTCTCTGGAGTATATAAATTGTGGAATACATTTTAAAATGGAAAAATGCTTGTGTGAACCATTCAACGAACCCACCAAAACTGTTGTGAGAGTTTGGCATTAAGGATGCAGCATGTTTAAGTCATTGAAGTACAGCATAATGTACTTAAAACAGCTACAGTTTTTCCCAGATACTAAAATGTGTGAGCCAAGGTTTCAGCTTTAACAACAAGAAGCAATCTCTCCATTGCACTGGTAAATAAGAACTAGAGCAGCGTGTAAACGAGCCTCCTGTGAACAAGCAGGTATCTGGATTACAAGACTCTGACCATTGCAAAACCATTAATTGCTGTCAATAAAAAACTCAATAAAATCAATAAAAAACTTGTCGCTACATCGTCGTCCCAGTCCGTGTGTACAGTCACTACGTGACATAGATACAATGGTAAAATCATTTTGTCAAATCCGACTTTGTGTGGCATTATGCACATGATAAAATGACCTCAACTAGTGACTTTATTCAGAAAATATTGAATCTGGGTTCTGAATCTGCTGATACTCAAAATCAAATGAATCAAAGGCAAATCGAAACAGATCCCTAGTTTTCATGGCTGTGTAGTTGCATTCAGGCCATATATCACAAAGTACAATATAAAACATCATGAGCACTGGTGAAAAGTACAATGCTAATGACCTTTTAACAGTTAGAACAGGTTTACTGGACTTCTGTATCTGGCGATCAAATGAGGAAGGCTCAGGTTGTCAGGATAACTGTGAAGTTGGTGTAGAGCGAGATTATGGTGCACCTTTGCTTTTCAGGAGCTGGGCTAAGGACAAGCAGGGATTTGTATAATGCCACCAGTAAACAAACGTGCATGAATTATTTATTTATTAGGTTAAACTTTAGTATCCTGTACTTCATCCGAACTTAGTAATAGAAAATTACTGCAAAGCAGACCATAATTAAGGTCTGATTTCATAAATGACTCCGTCGGGAAGAATATGTTCTTGCAAAAGGTTTCCTAGAGGAATTGTCCAATGGGTGGATTGGAGTCAATTTAGAGCTAAAAGTTTGCAAGTGTGCTATGGTCCCATCCCCCCACCATTATACTTTTTTGGTGTCCAATCCTGGCAGTTGGTGCCCTATACAAACTTTGCGTGTAGGAAGCTGCGCTTCTGAAGGCAGATGAATGCGTCTTGAAAATATAGTATCTAGTGTACAGTCATGATCATCAAGCTACACATTATAACTTGAAACTTTACAGGAAATAGTTACACTATAAATACAAAAAATGATATTTAAAATTTTAGAGATTTTCTAGAAGTGAAAGTTCTATTGATGTATGCATACTCTTATTGTGACACACTTGACTATTTGATTAAAATGACAAACAAGACAGGATCATAATGAAATCTTGCATTAAATGATGCCTAAACTGGCCATCTGTCAGTCTCCCAGAAAATCTGATCTGTTTATATTTCATTTGAAAGGCTCATATAACAAAGACAAAGAGTGTTTGTTCCTGACCGCCGATTGTTGATGCCAGCATGCAGAGCTTAACTAGGATGATTTGCCAAATTGATTCAATAAAATCATTATAAAACCATAGCCAGACAATCTCACCCTCGTCAATGTCGGCACCAATTCATATTAGCACGTTTGAGCAGAACAAGATGAACGAGATGTCATTTAACGTGTCTATTACTGCATAACTTCCTCTCACCTCTGGTGATGAGCCTTGATTGCAGAGTCAAGTTGATATGCTGATAAAATCTAATTGTTAAGGTGATTCATGAAGAGCTTTGTATAAAAATTATCAAAATTGTCATTGTGCTACACAACCTTCTAGCACCTTATTCAGTTTGATTGTATTAAAAGTATTAGCTTTGATCACACAGAAGGACAATGGCACTGCCCTGTTACATAAAAAGATGAGATGTGGGCCCAATTAAAATTTACATTTATGTATTTAGCAGACACTTTTATCCAAAGCAACTTACAGTTATTAGTTAGTTAATTTAGTAATTGGAGAGTTTTAAGTTGCTTTTTAAAGAAACTAAAGGGAATTAATATTAGAGATAAGCAAGAACTGAGAAAGACCACCATCTTAGCTCATGGCACGTGACTAAAAAAGAAAATCAAACATTTGCATTCATATACGTATACCATTTATAATCAATATATCTGCTTTAAGCCTTCAGTGTTGAAATTCAATACAACAAAAAGATACAAAAGGACACATCCTGTGTGTATTCCGCTATGGAATAGCAATTTTCCTTTTTGCCACAGAAAGCACAAAGAAAACCAACCTTGGTGGTGACATGAACTCATTCCTCCTTTAAATTAATTTTTTTTCCCTCTGCTTTTAAGGCTTAAGCAACAACGCAGAGTTCATTTGCATACATTAGAACAGAAACGATCAATATCTGTGGAGCAGCCCAATCGCACATGCCAAGTCTTTGAAATTAAAAGGCCTGAAGGAAGTGGCTCTCTCCATCCCATCTCAGCTCAAACCCTTTCATTTTCACTTGTCAGAAAGATTGAGTGATTATACCACTGTTGCTCCATCACAGATGATCTCTTTTGAGTCAACTAGCTCCAGATTTCACAAGGTTCAGCGCAAAGTCATTCCTTTTCATTCTCTGTGTTTTCTTAAAATATAAATTTAATCAGTCTTCTATTTTGGGGAGGCAGGTTGGTGCAGTGGGTAGCACAGTGGCCTTCCAGTTAGAAGGTTGTCTGTTCGAGGCTGTCAGTGACCTTCCTGGAAGGAGTTTGCATGTTCTCCCCATGCTTGCATGGTATTCACTGGGCACATGGATTCCTCCACAATCCCAAAAACATGGTTCATTGAATAATCTAAAATTCCCCTTAGGTGTGGATGTGCTGGACATACAGCAGACCCCAGTGACCTCGAAAAGGAAATATATAACAAAAAGTTCAGGAGTAGTTTAAAACCTTAATTTTTGCTCTGGATTTACAGAGATTTGGTCTGGGACATTTACATTGTCATCTATAACTCTTCAAGGGCAGTGGTCTAGGCATCAACACACAGTTTTCTTCCCATAACCAACTGAACATCTTCAGTGTTTACTAGGATATTTAAGGACTCAAGTGTGCTCATTCCATTGGAGAAAAGAACAAAGATTGGACAATTGAGAGCTTTCACCAGTTAAGGTATCATTTTCTTTGACTTCAAGATGTGAAAAACCGTATACCCCTCGTATAATCTTTTCTGGTTGGGAATCTTGATCTCAGACATGGAGGTACTCATCCGCTTCCCAACTGCTGGAGGCAAGAAATTTGGATAGAAGAAGACATTTGGATTCTGAAACAAGTTTAATATTATTCAAAATGTGGTGTTGAGTTCATTCAAACTGTCATATGTTCAATGTGGTTAACCACTTATGGCCAATACAAGGAAGACAGTTCAAATGAAAATACTGGACAGGAACATGCATAAGATCGCACTCAAGCTTGGTTATTATTTCCAGCAGCTCTCTCATAGAAATGAACAGCGAGAGGACAATTTCACCCCTTACTTCCAGGTGGGTTAATCTCATAAGGAATTGATGGTATCAGTCACCGAGAGATTCACGTCGCTCAGGAAAAACATCTTCAGAGACACACTTGCATGAACACCTATTGATCCAAAGCTTTTCTCCATCCCGCAGACACGATGCGCTCGGCTGTTGAGTTATTGACGGGTGTACATGTCGACTGTCTCAGAGACTGTCCCAGACTCCAGTGGGACGGTAACTTTTGTGCATTACTGTTATAAGTTCTAATGGATGGTAAATGTGTAGATGTTTTTACTGCTCTATATCTTTTAAGAAAGCTGACGGTGCCATTTTTCTGCTATACAAAAAAAAATGTCTTGATGTAAAAGGGTCACACTAAGATAAGTCAAATTTTTTAATTTTTATGAGGATTTATAATCCAAGTCAAGTGTTAAAAAATAGAATCAGGAAAACCCGTATTTAATAATACTATGTGGAATTAGTAGATATTTCAAAATCACTATAGTGAAACTTGGTGAAAATATAAGCTACCGATTACAATATTTGAACTGAATGGTCTCACAGTTTTATTCAGAAGAACACATCGACAGTCAGTGATGCCATCCACAAGAGGTACCCCACACAAGGCCATTGCTGAAGAAGATACAAGTTCACGTTATTGGAAAAACCCATTCAAGATTTTGGGGAGGTTCACAAGGAGTAGACTGAGGCCGCACTAAGAACCTTGAGTGTCATAAAACCTAGATATTAAGCATCCTCATATAAAGCTACTCCTAAATCCCAGAAGCATCCTACTCTGACTGAGGAAGTAGAGCTGGGCTGTGGCTGGGTTCTCCTAATTCCTCTTTTCATATCGAAGTAAATCTTGCTTTTCATTTGTAATTAAAGCTTCCAGAGGTGCTTGATATCCAGTGTGTTATTTTCACAGTCAGTGATAATTTGAACTCCTATGTTGTAGTTAAGTGAGACACAAGTCTAGTAAGTTTTAATCATTTGTAACATGAAAATGATGCTTTCTCTCTTTCTGGAAGGGATTCAGTTAACATCAACGAGATATAACCAGTGATTATTTTCTACTCATAAACCCCTTTCACAGCCACTTGTTGTTGAATAAACCCGTTGAGCAATCGTTACTAACTTAAAAATCACTAACCTGCTCCATAAAAAAACGTGGACTATGCCTAATGCAATGAAATTTAATTTAATAAAAAAAAAAAGTCATCAATTACTTGCAGTCTTAGGTAAAAATGACAAGAGTGCTTATAAGTTTCAGGTTTGATCTTTCTCTTTTCAATGCTAGGTATCAGGGTGAGATGACAAAAAGCCAAAAAATAGACAAACAAATCCAAGAAAAGGAATCCAAAAGATAATCGGACAGAAAATGTATTTTCACTGTACATGAAAGGTTTGTGGTGGTATATTACACAGATACAACTTTGATCCTATGTACAGTACATTACAAAAAACTTCCAGTGGGAGGAGTGTAAAGGCTCTAAATCATTTGAAAGGTGTGAACAACTACTGAGAACTGCCACATTTTTCATTCTTTTTTTACTATTTTGTGTCAGTTTTTACATTTTGTGTCATTTATAACTTTTCTACAAATATCAGACCCTTTATTTACTTTACTATTACTGACTTTGCCTTCCACTAACCAATTTTTTAATACCAAAGGTGGGTCATAACATCTTAATTTGAGACACTTTTACTGTAAATTAAAATAGTACATTTACTTGAATAATGATCTGCCCACCTCTTGCGATAAAAGAGGGAGTAAAAACACATGCAAACAATGAAACACGAGTTCAGATTCAATGGATTTTCACCTACAGAAGCAGACGATGCACTTGAAATGGGGTTGCTGCAAGTCATTATAAAATCAACGTTTAAGAGAGTACATTGATTGCATTGTTGTTACATGTGCGTATGCTACTCTTCATATGCCTATCTCAAAAAATAGGCAGAGTAGTCACTACAAAGCATACTATTACAATGTTATAAATAAACATGAATCCAACAATTTTTCATACCTTATCAGTGTTCAATGTATAATAACGCAGGGCTTGTTTGCTTGAAATGGAAAAACATATGATAAGAACCACTCCACTCCTTCACATCTGACACAAAGTCACGCTTGCTGTTTTGCATTAGCCTCTGTGGAATCTGTCATGACATGTGCCGACAAACACATACACTTGAGCCGATCACAGTGAGCAACCTCCATCTTCGCCGAAATGGTATCGACCACAAAGCGTGCAATCTGTTGTTTACCTACCAGCAGTCCATTTGTCATTCAGACAACTCTGCGAAAACAGTTTGCAAACAAATGCTCGTAAACAAATCTCTGCCTCGGAGGACATTCTACAACCTTTACTGGTGCAAATATATTTTTCATCAAGATATCACATTGAGCGAACCACGCATTAAACATCCCCCAACGTCTGGTTACTGCATGAAACAAATACAGCAATGTCTGTGAAGAATAATTGATGAGTTATGAATATTCAATGAGTTATTGAATATTAATGCACTCCTGATGGCTTCACAGGTAAGCCTTTACTTTCAATTAAAATCAGCCACCCCATCTACAGTGGGTTTAACACGTAATCCACTACATTTGTACAGTGAAGTATCGTGAATAGAAAACATACTTTTACATTACACATACAGTGACCTTAGCTGTAGATCTGACAACTGAGCAGGTGCATGGATGATCTTTAACTGAGGCAGATTGAGTGATCTTAGTTGTTTCTTTGGGGTGATCGTTTGCACTTGAGATGTTCTTGATTGCTGGCTGTGTCTCTTCTAGGATACAGAATCCCTGATGATACTCACCTTAGCATGCCACCCATAACATTTGTCAGAATATTCATGGTGATATTTTTCCAAATTTCATTTTTTTTTCAAATGTTGAAAATACATCTAGAAACATTATGACGATGGTTTTCCATAAACAAAGGAAATCTATGCAAGTATTTATTACCATAGGGACTCGCCTCTCTAGAAAAAAATAGAACTTACCTAATCAGCAACGGAATCTTTTTTTTCTTTCCAAAATCAAAGACACGCTCTACCCTACCCTAAAAATATGCTCAAAAGATGTGATCCTTACTGACAAACTTTTTTTGTATTTTCCTGTGTCTCGAACTGAGGAAATTAAAACTATATATATAATAACACGTTTACAAAACCACTTGGAAAGATATCAGCTTCTTGACATATTAAAAGAACCCAGTGGTGTCAGATCATTATGTGACCTATAAGAAAGAATGACATGTATGCTGCAACGTCATATTGTTGATCTTTCCTTTTAGAGAAGGAAGAGCCAAAATAACCAAATTTATTTTTAAATAAAAGCACAACAAAGTGTTCTAGGGTGTTGTGGCCCTTTAAAGAAACAGACTAACATTAGAAACGGGTCAGCAATCAATTAAAACTGATAAAGCGTAGCCTTTCATTCCCTAACAAAAATCAGACACTAACAAATGCTAAACCTCGAGTTATCTCTTCAAGCATGTGCTTGCTGAGCAAATTAAGTACTGCACACTTGATTGAGAACCAATATTTTACTGAGCAATCACAGCAGCGAGGTGTGAAGGTTGGTCACAATAGTTTCATTCTTAACAATTTGTTGGAAGTCGGAAAAGTTGTTTACAAATTAGCCTGAACAAAGATAGATACGCTTGGAGAGCTATCAGGCGTCTGAGCTTCAGCTCAGCAGAAAGTGAACGTGCCTCGTCAGCAGGACACGTCTTGATTCTTCATACAGTCACTGATCACATCTGGACTGGCAGGATGCTTAATCCACCTTACAAAGCTTTGTCTTGAATCCTGACATTTTTTTCCTCATCTGCAGTAAGTATCTTAAAACCTTATGCATAGTTTAGCTATTTAGCTCTCAGTCTTTTGAAAATGGGGCAACTTAATGATTACAAGAGGGATTTGTTAAAATACAGAGTATTGCAGGTAATTAATGTTCATAAAACAATTATTGCATATTTAAATGTTCACAATAAAAACAAAATGTCAAAGAACATTTTTTTAGGAGGATGGATGAAAAAATACTACAATTAAACAATAATAATAATATTCATGTGTGTGTGTGTGTGTGTGTGTGTGTGTGTGTGTGATTTCTTCACTGGAGCACAAGTGATGGTGTGATCACTGAACAATCAGGTTTACTTTCATGTAAATGTAGCCTTCTGATGAGTTATTTTCAAGAGTGATCATGTTCCGTCCTGTGTTTCATTCCTCGGGTGATTCTCACACTGGTAATGGAAGCTCAGTAAGGGATCCTGGAACTGAGAAGCTTCACTCATCAGTGATTTTCTGTTAAAAAGCCATGAATCAGACAGCAATCAGTCATTTCACATCAGTGAGGGCGCTTCATTTGCCAAACACATCCCACTTAATACAGAATAAATTACAGAGAAGTGAACTCAATCTGATGCACTACTAAAACATAAAAACAAATTTATAATTTTGTTTATGTATTTGTTAAACAAAAGACTGTAAAAGACTGTGATAAAAGGTTAAAAAAATCCATAATATATATTAAAGTGTAATAATAATGGATTAAAAATAGTTATTTTCATTAGAGCTGAGATAGATAAAGAGATTTGCAAAAAAAGTTAAAAAATATTGATCTGATAGATTTTTACAGCAGTTTTTTTTATATATAACAGCCATGAATAACACGAAAGGGTAGTAAATTTGAACATAATACATTTTTTGAGTTTTTAAAAATTTCAAAGCATTTTTTTAAATATGTGTAAAATGAGATCATTCAATTTGATAAAACTGGGAAAAAGTAATGGCCAAATTTAGACTGAAGTGGCTTAAAATCACCCTGAAGCGGTTGAAAACATCCCCAACAACACATAAATAAAAAAATTAATTAGGCATTTTGAGCACAATTAAATGTCATTTTGTAACAAATTTCTACAAAACATTTGTTTGTTGTCAAAGCCACACAATCTAGACAACAGATTTCAGAGTGGAAGGTACACAAGATTTTGTGGAGCTTATTCATTAAACCTGTCATTCACAACACAAACACAAACACTGAGAGCAATTCATCAGAGATTTACGATGGGGTAGACTTTGCGGGATCCAGACAAAAACACACAAAACATAAAGGCAAGTGACAGGCGCTTGTCAGTCCTGTTTTTCGCTCAGATGGGAGAACGTAAAGCGGGTGATGAATCACCATCATTAATGTGCTGCCCTACAGTCACGAGTGGCAGGCCGTACTAGAAACAGCCAATTAACATAATCACAGTCTTGACTAATTGGGCAGAGGCAGCAGGGAGTCTGAGAAGCACAGTAGTTAACTGAATCAACCAACCACCAGCCGAGTACCAACAAAACCAGTATTACCAGCTCTCTACCTTGAGAATCATCAGCATTTGGAAAGTGATTTATATTGACATCATACTACCTGTAAAATCATCTACAATATGCATAAATAAAATGTTATATGGAAAATGATCATTTTTGTTTTTAAAAATACAATAAACGTTTGCAAAAGCAAAACAAGGAGCAAAGGTGGCAATACCTTTTTTTTTATATATGCTATTCAATGGATGAAGACATTAGTAAGCCCACCGAAGCTGCATTTCTTTATTCATTTCCCGTGTAGCACATTCTGAAATGTAATTATACGTTTCAATATATGTGAATGTTTTTGTTCAGGGTCAATCCACAAACTAAGTGCTCTCAAGACACCTCATCTTTTCCTCACAGGATGAAACTGTTATGTTGTGAGAAATTATGCAGAAACTGAGCTGATCTCTCTGAACGGATGGAGACAGTAATTTAACAGTTCATCTAAACCACTTCCGACAATAAGAGAACACAATTGTCAGACCAGGAATGTTGCCTCTCTCATTGTAGAATAAACACGATGACAAACAGTCAAAGGAGTTTAGTGGATGTGCCTTTGAACTTTTGAACATCAGCTTGTTGCTGTTCTTTGGAGAATTGGTCTTTCATGTTGTATTATAAGCAAGATCTCCCTTAAAACTGAGAGGTTATTTAGGAAAATAACTTTTCAGAAAAAAGGATCTTTCCAAATATTTATGCTCTGTAATTATTTTATGAGGCACTTTTTATGTATCACATTTAATGTAAATAATTTGTTTTGCAACATGTCACCATATGTGATTTAAACATACTGTCACAGCAATCCAAATCTAACTTTCCATATGAAATAATTGCATCCCCAGAAGATCAACAGGAAGTGACTGATGCTGCAGTTTTCAAATTTTGACCTTTGTGACATCAGAGAGGTGTATGAATTTTATTATTAACTCTTTGAAAACTCTGACTGTTTTTAATTAAGCATTTTAACGATTAACGATTTTAAATGGACATTACAAAAGTTATGACATCTTTTGCAAGGTTAATCAATTTAAAACTGCACAAGAGATGCACAAGAAAAGATATAGCTTGTGTTGTTCAAAGTTTTGGCACAAAAAGCATGAAAGAATGAAAGAACTTAGTAGAAGAAGTTCGTCTGATTTTTTAAATACAATTTCACATTGTTTTGACCTTGTCTTTGCTTTTTTGGGGGAATTCATACAATTTATTTTGTCTATAAAACATAAAAAACTGTTTACAATTTTTATTTTTGCAGTTAAAAAAACGTATAATTTAATACCCTGAATTGTATTTTTGTACAATTTCAGGTTTGTTGTGGAATTAGTAATGAAAAAATCTTAGTAAAAATTGTTTCAAGGTACCGGTAAGTTATTACAGCAAATTGTAAAGTAGTTAAAAAATGCTCAAAAATACCCCGGACAGTTAAGGATTAAAATAAGTTATAAAAGTTTGAGCTTTCAGCCAATTGGGCATCTTTGCTATAACCACATTGACACTTTCTCCACCAAATCTGAACCTCCAAACCTTGACTCAAACAACTATGGGTGACATCACACCAATGGTCCATGAACTGCATTCAATGTGACTTGGAAAAAACTATGCTCAGAAAACAATCTACCTTTAGTATTAATGTAATATGGAAACACTAGCTCTAGGCACTGTTCCTGTTTCTTTATGATAAACTTCATTAAAATGCTCCTGAACTCATTGTACCAAGCTGAATTTGCATATATATTTTGTATTGCCCTGCTGAATATAAAAAGGAGCATTTCAAAAGAGAGTCTGGAGAAATCCTAGGTTCTTATTAAGTTTTCTCTGGTGGCATCATGTTAGTACAGGACGCTCACTAATGCCTCTGAACTTTACTCATGCACAAACACCAAATAAACACAGCCGACTGCATGAAAAGACTCCCCCACTGCCAAACCCAGCAGGACAGAGTGGTCTGCTTGTACTAGATTCACAAAATGAACGCCAAGTAAAGTGCTCTTACACATATTCAAGTTTAAATGTAAATAAATTCATAAATATATTTCTGTCAACAAGCTCCTGTGAAATGTACATATAGCTGACGTGTTATTACATGGGATTGAATGCATTTGATAATATATATGACATGATATATATAATAAAGTATAATAATAATATGTATGTATGATTATGCAGATATAATGAATAATGTTATTCCTAAAACAAGAAAGATTCATTTTAAAGACCAATGTTAGAATTAAGCACAAACATTCTTGAATGAAGGCCATTTTCCTTAAACCATAATGAAATATTTCGAATTTTAAGACCAAATTGTATCGTTACAGACTTGATATTAGATCATATATCTCCGGTAAATCTTGCCAAGCTTAGACTTAAGGGTTTTTGGACTTAAATTGAAAGTTTATAGTAGCAATAGATTTGTGGCCAGAACTGATTTGATTTTATGGATTGGCTTGTCTTATTCCCACAAGATTTATTTATGAATCACATTGATGGCTTTTACGTTCATCATCAGTGCACAAAAACAAACCTGAAACCTGAGTGATGATGAAATGGACAAAAAAAATTAAATAGCAACATCACTTTTGGCTGAATAATTTCAGTTTCATAACTGAGTATATTCTGGCTGAATTGATGTTAGTGATATAAATATTTTAAATGTTCTATGGTCATTCTATGATTACATCTAGTTCAGATCTCATCCAGCTCTATAATTATCTTTTTTTCACTTCATAGTTGCCCTTTTAAATTACATTCATTGTGAAAAGTGTTAAGCCTTCAGGATTTTTTCAAAGACAGATTTGTGTCTGATAGGACAATAATACATCAGGACTCAAGGCTGTTTTCTTATCTGTGAGGTGAAATAAAAAATATTCTGATCATATCTAATCTCCCGGATTAGTAGCGCTCCTCATTATGTAACCTACACAAAAACAAAATACTCACCCTATTATGCCATATGAAACCATCTGAGTGACTTTCTTTCACGAAACACAAGAGGAGGAGGAAGAACTGCAGGCTCAGTAGCTATTCACTTTCAAAAGAAGGTTCACTGAAGGTGAAAGGAGCCTGAGACTGTCGTTCTGCCGTCATTCTTTGAGCACCACAGAAGAAAAGAAGTCACATAGGCTTGGAAAGACACAGGAAGAGTTAATGACGACAGAATCCTCCTTTCTGACAGAACTTTTTTCTCCTCACACTCCTTCTTCTCATACTTTTGTTCTCAGAAACCATCCCATTAGTTTCGCCTCTGCATCACCAGAGTTTGAAATCTTCCCTAAATCTCTGTTCAGAACCTATGCTGTTAGCAAAGAATTTATGTTGTTTTTGTATTTAATCTAAAGACATATATTGGTTCCTGATGATGCTAGGCTGATTAGGACGGATGGACAACATTGCAGTTTAATTGTTGTGAGGTTTTTAGTAAATAAATAAAAAAAAAAAACATCAAGGAATTTACAATGTTGGAGTCTATTTGAAAAAAATAATAATAATTTGTGCTTTTCGCAGTATTCTAATCAATTGGTTAAACCATGCTCCTACCAAAGTTCTAAAACAGAGTTAACTGGAGTTTGAACCATCATACTTCTGGAATCCTTCAAAACCAGTCAGACTGCTTGAACTCACAATTTTCTCACCCGTGTCTTTATCAAACCAATATCCTGAAATTGGAACTAAATCGTGAGATCAGTGTAGGTCCACATCTTTGCGTAAAGACAAAATGCAAAAATAGCAATGTGTGATGAATCTCAAAAGGTTGGTTCCTATTAGTTTGGAAAAGTTTAATCAATGTGATTAATGCCACAGTCGTACTAAAAATCTATTGACTTGAAAGGGATCACATCTGCAAAACTGGAAATTCCAACCTATGCGTTACAATTCCGGATTCTGCGTTGACAAAAAGCTCTTACCTGTGATAATGTATCACATGATGTGACTTGAGCCACCAGATTGGAGAGGTCACAAACATGAGCTTTCTATGACTCATTTTTTTAGGATGTCCCCATTGCTATAAAGTAGATTAGTTATGCTATAATTGGGAGTTATAGTAAAAACGAAAGTGAAATATGATGAAGCTTAAATGTATAGCATTTTTTCTATTGATTGACTAAAAGAGAGTAGAATTTGGTAGAAACTGGTTGCTATGGAGGTCAGTAACATCATAACGATCCCCATGCTAACATGAGTAATATAATATATGGTTGCTATGGTAAAGTCCGGTTGATATGGAGTGGTCATTGTCCCTCTTGTCACTATAGGTTAGATAAACCAACCACCATGTCTATCATTTACCAAAGCTGAGATAACGTTTCAAAAGTTTTGTTGCTAGGGTGAAAATTTTAGTTGCTATGGAGCTGTCAATGGTATCATAAAAATGTGAAAGTCAAAGTTTTATCTTGAACATATTTCCGTTGCCTTTCCCAATTTGTGTTCCGTGGTCCGTGTGAAGTTTCAGTGAGGTTCTCAGTTTGAGTTACAATTTCACAAAGCTTGACTCCAAGTTAACTAAATGGAAAATTGTGCTGAAAAGTCTGAAAATATACAGTACCCGATTCAGATTAGTTCTGATGTCTTGGCAAAGTCATGGTCACTGTAGCTGGAATGGACTTGGATGAGATTTCGTCCAAAACGAAAGGCAAATAACAATATGTTAACAAAATTTCTACACAATGTGTTAACCTAATATAGATTTAAATAAAGGATATAGTAATAAAATTGCAGTATGGTAAAACTGTATTTTTGGATCTGTTGAAAGTTAAATCAAACATACAGGAAATTCTATGTGAAAGCACCTTATTAAAAACAGAGGACAGAGTCTTTGCCAAGAAAGTCTGGGAGTGGAGCGTCACCAAACTAGTCAAACTAAGGCTTTTTGATCCAAAACAGCGGGAAACCACTAAATTCTCTAGAATCCCCACAGCAAATGTACAGCAGATAACTACATTAAAACGAGGCTTAAATCACCTTGTGAACCTCACACTCTTCCCTCACCACAGGACACAGGTTAATGAAGGCACTCGTCACCATAATCTTGTCACCTCGACATGGTGCTTGCATGGCTTGAGAGGAGGAATCTTCACTCATCCACTCATGTCCTGTAGCCTTGTTGGAGTCATTAGAATATCACACTTGAGTATTGAGGGAAAACTTGTCAGCAAAATCAGTGGTGCCAGAGAACGAAAAGATAAATTGAGAGGCAGGTGTGTTACCTGCAGATATGGAGGCTAATTACATTAGAACTTGCCTAGAATTGGTTTATTTAAGGCACTCTGGCTCCGAAATAAAGCTAATTTACAGTTTCTCTATTTGCAGTACTGGAAGTTTGCTTACTGGAAGCCTTTCTCTCGTGTTTCGGCTTCCAGAAGACATTATTTCAAATCGGAACCCCCTAAAACCAGTTTATTTTTATTATCAGTTTGTTTTTTTACCTGTTTATAAAATGAGCACTAGAGAAATATGTGCTTCCGGCAGAGATCAACGCTACAAACCAACAGAGAGAAAATCAAGCTTGAAACAGGGGGCTAATGAATATGCAAATATCTGTTCAATCAGAAAATAAAGCTTGAGATCACTTTTTTTTTTTACGTTAAGTTACTTAAAGTTATGATCAACCAGTGCAGGGGGGTTTTAATGGTTTAGTAGTGTGGTTTTGGCTTTTTGGTTAGCATTAGTATTTTACAGTTCAAGTCTCAGCCTGGCATGAGACAATCATTATCTGTGATGGAGAAACATGAGATTTTTGACACTAGCAGCAGTTTGTAGTCCTCAAAGCCTTGGGAGAGCTTAGGCAAGTTACTTGTTCTTTTATGCTGCATCCACCAGTAAATCTTTTCCCACTAAGGTTTTCTCCAGCCTCTCAGGTGGAGCATGAAAGAGCGCTTCTCCACACCCAGAACCAAGAATTAATTTCACAGCCTGGGGATACAAGGCCACAATCGATAGGAAACAAAACAGCATGCGCACCATGTTAATGTTGTTTCACCATATGCATGCCATGTGTTTTCCCCATGGAAACCATAATGTGACATGATGAATGTGTGTAGTTCATGTAAAATATCATTGCTTTAGGTTGTTTGGTCATTATTTGAACTGGTACGAGGCATGCTCATGAAATGCTAATAAGCAGAGGGTAGACAGGCCAGCTGTTCCTTCTGGACAGATTTTGTCATTTAATGGCCATTAGAGTAATGCGGGACCTTTTGCTGACTTTTGCATCCACCGTTTTTGAGAAAGAGAGAGCTGCAGATTCATAGTGCTCTGAGATGGATATGATCACTGTCCAGTTCAAAAGGTTAACATTTTTTGGTCACACACAATATACAGACAATGTTGGTCGTTAAATCCTTGTTGTTTAATTTTTTTTTACTTATTCTTTCTTTGTCCAGGAATTCTTGAGTGTCCGAGTACCTGATAGAAAAGTCTTTTTTGAGGATTCTGAAAAGATACACTATATGTTTTTGAGTCTGATGTATATTTTCCTTCATTCATTCATTCATTTTCCAACCGCTTATTCCCTTTTTGGGGTCACGGGGGTCTTTCTCCAGCGCACATTGGGTGAGAGGCAGGGTACACCCTGGACAGGTTGCCAGTCCATCGCAGTTTTAATTTTTTTTAATTTATTTAATACATATAAATAGAGAATGGTCAACATTAATGAGTATACCCACTTTAAAATGTACAAATCAGTAGCTCAACGAACAAAACAACTACTTGCATTTTTTTAATTATTGAAGGCTTTTTGAACTCCATAACATGAAATAAAAGTTAATAAGCAAACTTAGACCACACAATCTTCAGTTTAATCCAAGTGGTTCAAGAAAAAATTAATACAACCTTGCAACAACACCTACTTCATCTATTATTTTCTATGAGCACCATTATTTTAAGGAAAGCACCAAGTATGCATCGAATGTTGGTGCCTATGCATCGAATGTTGGTGAAATATTGCAACATAGACACAGTCGCTCCATAGCAATTTCTTCAACCTTTCTCATCAGAAGATGCTCCTGTCGAGATTTTAAATTCTGTGGACGGCTTGGACATCTCTGTATGATGGTTACATGTCCATTCTTAAATTATTGCATCAGTTGTTGGTAGACTGTTTTGACTGATATGTAAAGCTTTGCTGATCTTGTTGTTCCCTCACCTTTTTTTTGATAAAGAAACAATTTCCTTTCTCAGATTCTGTGACATTTCTCATCCATGGGGAGCCATTGCCAACAACAGGAAATTGGAAGGGCTTTTCTTTGTTAAGTAATGCCCTTTTTATTAGACTTTATCTCTTGACTCACATGTTGTTGAATTCCAGTTAATAAGAATTTTGTAATCTTAATTTTGGCTAATGATATATATTACATAGTCATATTTCACATACAGTTCATATCATATCATCATATTATATCATATATAGTCGTACAAACATCTTACTTTGTTTTTCTACATCTTACAATATCTTAACTTTGGTCACTTTACAAAAAGAGCTACCCTAGCCACATCTTTAGTCTGTTCCAATGGTAAAAATCGAAGAATGGTGCGAGTATTCAAACAAACTGCAGCTTTACCCTTATTCTCACAGAAAAAAATATATTTTTTAGCATCTTTAGCACGTCATGAATCTCCTTTCAGCACAGCAACAATCAACAGAGCCCCTGCTGGAACACTAGTGAATGTCAGACACTTTTTAAGTAACACATTAGCTAGTGTACTGTGGAGTCGGCATGTAAAGTGCTAATTATCTGGCAGAGAGGGAGATGGGGATCGGGAAATGCAAAAAATGACTTTCGTCTTCCTCATCCCATTCCTTCCATTTTTTCCACCCACGTTTGCTCATTAACTTGCAGCACTGATACAGGAAAAAAAACCTCTGGTGTCCCATGAGACCTCTGAGTGTGGTGCATCAGGGGGAAGAGCTGGAGCGCTATAAACGTCTGCCCCAGCTTTATCCTCCCACGAGATGCTTGATGCTCAAGTGTTTAGCCAGGTGAACGCTACTTTTTTTACTCTAGGACATGACGTTAGTGTCTTGAGACAAATTAAGGAAGTGGCTCTATTTGCTGGATTGTATAAAATATAATCATGTTTGGTAAATGAACAGGACTGATTGATTCTCAACAAAGCTAGCAACTTGGGGTTAATACATTTTATTTCGTAAACTGTTGCTACAGAGATCCTCTAAAAAAATAGTTTTTCTTAAATATCAATCTTTATATTAACATTTGTTTAGTATCCTACTAAACAAATGTTAATATAAAGATTGATATTTAAGAAAAACTATTTTTTTTCAACAATTTAGCAAATTTGAGGATTTTAAATGAAAGGAGAGTCTGGACCAAGCTAGAAATCTGTGTTTGCAGTATCCAATACAGATTCTTTCTGCACATTCCAACTACAGTGTAAAGGAAGATCGCAAATCCTCCCCTCTTCCCCCCGACACACGTTTTTATAACTCGTGATACGTCAATGAGCACACTTGCGTGGGAAGCAAACAAAAAGAGTATTGCAGCATGTAGCACCAGATCCCAAATCCAGGATGCCTTTGTGTTTCATTGTGTTTGTTGTGTGCGAGTGAAGTGCACACAACAAACTACATAAGGCTTATGTGCAGACCCCACCAGACCATCTCTCCCCTTCCTACCTCCTCATTGTAGATGCTTTTCTTCAACCAGTGTTGTCTGCTGTAAGATAACTCTTCAAATTTCATGAGTACTATGCTGTGTTAAAAATGAGAAAGAAGGCTAGCTGTTCGAGAGGACCCTGTACTAGAGGTCTGGGTGTGAAAGGATTTGGCTAAAGGGGGATGGAAGGTTCTTAAATGTGCGCAAGTGCAAAAGCAACTAATATAGTCAGATTTAAAGGTGATTTAATTATTATATATAGACCTCTCTGCATCCTGAATTTTAGTTAAACTTCATATGGTAGTTTATTTAAAATGACAGTGAAACAGTTTGGGAATTGACAAATAGCACCCTGGGTGACATTTGTTGACATTTATTAATTTATTTGGTGAGCAGAAAGGTTACAATATGGATTGATTTGGGATTGGACCGACTCACAGCTGCACATGGCAATCAAGATTGTCTGTTCCTGATTCATGACACAATATGTGCGTTCCAAATCATACTTATATAAATCAAGATTTTCTACCACTAATTTCTCTAGAGCGCTGCACTTTAAAACAAATTTACATTTGAACACCTGACAAACACAAGATTGATGGAAACCTATTGAAATGGTTGACACCAAGCTTTTAAGGATGTGAATAAAATAAAGCTCTACAATGATTGTATCTGTCCTGCCTATAACAGAGCTCCAGCAGGTAATTTCTCTTCATAGCAGACTGGCCTGGGCTGCTCAACAGCTGTCGAGTGTGATGGGCTTTCGACATCCGAGGCTTCACCTTTTTTTCCTGCACACACTCCTCACGGCTGTAAGCCTGCCATACACATCTGTCTCTTTGTCGGTGGATCAGTGGGCTGGTTGACATCTCATCTCATGAGTGCTGTGCCTGTGGAAATTAGGGAATTAAATGTTCACCATCATGGTATATTCCAGTCTTTACTTTAGGATGGCATCTAAAAAACTCCTGACTATCCATGTCAAAAGACTCGATGGGATTGTCATTTTTGGATGAGCTGAATCTGTAAGGAAATTAATTTGTTGTTGTGAGGCTGGAATGTATTTCAGAAACTGAGACATTTCTATTTTTTCTGAAAAATGATAAGCTTAATGTGAAATCCATCTGCTGCACAAAGTTTCTTTGGCTGACCACTGCATCTGCGGTCATCGATGTTGTCCGTTTCTTCTGGCTTCTTCAAAAGCGCTTTACAACACATCTTGAAACCCCAGCCTTGACAAAAACTGTCCAATTTTAAGCCTCCTAAACAGCGGTTTCTGTTTCAGTTCATGGCTAGGTTTTAACCTAAGTGTGACACTAATGGTTATTACCACCTGTTTGGTAAAATTGGTTGCTCATATGTCTGACAATGATCCTAAAATAAAAAAATCCATCACTGTAAGAATTTACTTGTAAAGTTTACTTTGAGTTTAATTTTAAGTAACTGTTTGCTCAATTTTCAATGTGTAAAACTTCTGGAGGCATTCTTTGTTTATTTAGTATATATGCTGTTACCCTACATCCTGCCCCTGCCTCTGCAACCTTTTTCCAATTGTGATTAAGCAGTAGTGACTCATTTCCAGGATGGGTAGGCCAAATTTCACCCCCCCAACCCCTTGATCAGAACCCTAAGGGTGAAATTTTGAACACTTCAAGGTGGGCTTCAAAAAATCGGTAATTCAACTAAAGTCATATTGTTGTCCAATTCAGTTCAGTGACGTAGGATGTAATGTGTCATTTATTTTATTTAATCAACTGGTCACACCATAGAATGGTCATTATCATGCATCTCATGAAACCACAACTTAATAACTTTCACAAGAGAAGAGAAGCACCATGAGTTCAAGGATTGTCCGCGCCAGCTTTTAACAACTTTAGCTAAATCCCCAACCAAGACTGAGCAGGAACCAGCCTTTGAATTGAGTGAGCTCATCTGCTTTCTGTTAACTACAATTACATCTCTGCTTCTGGAAGCCGATAGAATTGTCTCTGGGTCCTTAATGCACATATGGGCAGCATAAATCAGAAGTTGTCGAAAAACAAACACACCTGCTCCTCATGACTTCACAGTACCTAGTGGGATCACCGTGTTGGGTGCCCAGGTTTGACAGACATAGAGCCAGGAGATGTTCCTCATGGCAAGCTGATTAGCCAGTTTATAATTGCTCAATATGCCACCTGTACAACAGATAATAGGGATAATTTATTCATGTGGTTAAATCAATTTCACATTTTATCTGGTGAGCTTAATGCATCTGCTACAGAATAGCATATGCATGTGTGATTTAATGCCAGCATGCAACTATCAAATCGAGATTTTAATTAAATGTCTGAAACCTCATTTAAAAGAATGATAGGATCAAGATGTATGTTCAGTAGGCAAATCGTAAGAGTATCAAAATGGTTGGATCGAACTCAATGGCTTAAGATTTTACCAAAGAGATTTGATTTATTCTAGCTGAAGAAGTACCTTAAAGCACCTTTCACTGATTCTAGAGCAAAATGCATTTTGAAAACGTTAACGTTAAACGCTAGCGAATTAATCAAAATTAATAACTGTTTGATAATTAATGTATTTTTTTTTTTTTTAATTTAATCCACAGGTCAAAAAGAAAGATCTCACCTGATACTTTTTTTTTCAAATATGAATCTTCACCTTCAAGCAAATTCTCTCATTTCACATAGAAATCTTGTCTCAGATGTCCAAAAGATGACATTTTTTCAAGAGACTGCACGGAGGGACAGAACAACATAAGGTACCAGTTTATTGAACACAAAACAAGCAAATACTTGTTCAAAGCCAATAGTCTTTCAGGTGGAGAGTCTACAGTGGAGGAAACTTCCACAACCCAACAAACCCAATGGTGAGTATACTGATGATAGGTAAGATGGTGAAGGCACTCACACATTGGGATGAACACAGGCTGCAGTTCTTGACCATTATATGAAGATGGGGCCTAGGATCATAACAGTCCAGAAGGACAGTTGAGTATCAACACCAGGTAGGATACCTACCGCTGTGGAATACTGGGAAACTCTGTAACCTTGGAAAAGTAGAAATATGTCAAGCTTTCAATTTCACATTTCCTCATGTGATCCCATCCAAGTCAATGGAATTTGTCATAGAGTGACCACCCCATGAGCAGGACTAACAATGGAAGGGTGAAAGTTAACCAGTGTGAGATAAATTGTTAAATTAGAAAATAATAAATATGTTTTTTGTTTATTCAACTGTACTTCCCAAAAACTAAACAAGTAGTGTGTTTTTTAATATGACTTATATCCTAAAATAAAATATTCTTACAAATAAAATGATAAATTTAATTAATGTGCTGAAATAAATCCTTTACAATTAATATTTTTGTTTTGAAAATATATTTATAAAATCTATGAGTTTTTATTAATCAGATATTGGCTGTAACTTTGTTATCAACTTACTAACTCCTTTACCATGTTTTTTGCAACCAAAAAGCACAGCAGGTTATAAGGCGAAATATCAAAAAACAAGTCTATTTTTGCCATCGAGCACATCCAGATTTCTGTCGTCATTGCCAGTGTAAGTCTTGACTGCAGTTTTAAATCTGCTTTGTAAGTACATCTCTTAACAGGAATCATTTTGTTGTCCTTATATAAATACACCACAATGGAATGTTGAAGTACAGTGTGTATTACTCTGCAAGGTCGCTGACTACGAAAACCCGCAAGGCTCCGACAATCCATCAAGTGGTACAACTTCATAGCTTACCAAAGTCATTCCAAAACATTTTGACAGATTTCTGAGCACCATGAACCACATAAAATCAGTTCGAGGTCAGTGAGGTGGACAATATTATAAGACAAATTGACTATTTTGATCACATTTAGAAATTTTAAGTGCACCTCACAGTCTGAAAAATGTCTCATGTTGCACCCACTCTCTTAATGTATAATTCTCTATACGGAGCCTGTGACTAGGATTCTTCACAACCATTGCAGAATCCACGTTACTGGGCTGCACAAATTTATGTTAAAGGGTTAGAAGATATAGGCAATTTTTGCCCAGGAGTATTCTGATTATTAGATCACTTGCATGGTCATCCTCTAAGAAACAACATGGAGTTGGCTCTTTACTGTACATCTGATTAGTTGATGAAACAGAGTGGATGTCTTATTTCATATTCTGTGGTTTTTGATTGAGAAAAAAAAGACACATGTAATTGCTTTAATCTTAAATTGTTAATGAAGCCGAGATGTTTGTAATCTTAGACAAACAGCAAAGCATTTGAGACGGAATGCTGAGCGAGGCTCTACATATCAAGGGCAGAGTACAAGAAAGCATTTAATCTCCTATGCACCGCCCAGCTTCTTAAACTCCCTAACCTTGATTCAATGACTTCTGCAAAGCAACGTTCACCATCTAAGATTAGCATATTCACTGTTGAAGCCTATCACAGTTAATTTGGGACATCAAACCAAGAGAAACCTTTAATGAAAACCAGATTAACCAATGTGTCATGTAACCTGCAGAGGCTTTACATGTACATTAAACAAAAGAGACCCACCAGACTGAGCAAAGTGGACCACAGCGACAAAGAGTGAGTGAAATATGACTGCTATATTCAGCTCAGTTTAAATATCTCTGTCCCTGCTTGTCAGATTTAGATGGACGATGGGGATGGCTATGTGACACGGTAATGCATCAGAAAGGAATGTGTGACTCCTTCCTTCTTTGGCACAGGGGCACATTACAGTTTCTCCAAATTCCATGCATCTTTTGCTGCAGCACGGTGAATAATTGTTGCATCTTAAGTGCCGTCTTTAGCTTTTTAAAATGTTGGCAGCATTTATAATCAGCACCACACATACATCAGGGAGGTGAAGGATACCAGGGCAGTCCTTATGACTTTTTGTGTTCTCAGTGGTACTCAAGTTATTATTCAGACATTGTTTGTGGATTACTTTGATGGCAACCTGTCCAGTGTGTACTCCGCCTTCCGCTTTTTTTCTAGGTGAATAGAATAGAAAATACTCTTGTAAAACACTTGTAACATAAAGTAAAAACTAACAACTAGGTGAAAATAAGCACGAGTAAACTAAATTAGTACACTACAGACGAAAGAAGTAGTAGACTATAGTTATCATGAAACTGAAGAATCGTGATCTCAAAAGAGACTAAACGTCAGCCGGCGAACACAACTGAGCCATTCACAGTGTATTAATATCATCAAGTGACCATGTGATCAAGGACGTCTGTTATTTGGAAGTGAGGAATTCCCCTGCAAATTGCCACAGATGTTTCATCAAGTTCTTGGAGTTCTGGGGTAGCACTAATTTAACATGAATGACATCAGAGATTTGGCTAGTGTTTCACTTCCTCATTATAAATATGTCAGTCAAGATTGTTTTGATATATTTTGGGTGATTTCAGTGAGAAACATACTCTTTGCAGAGAGAGAAAGCTCTAAAATCACTACACATGCATAACAAAATATTACTTAACACCTGATCAATAGTGAAGCAAGGGAAGAGGATTTTTGAGGATAGATATGACCTAAAATGAAACAATTTAGGCAAAGCTTACAGATTAAGGAAAAACAAGTTGTAACAAAGTATAGGTTAATCATAAGAAGTGCTCATAGCAGAGGTTTTACCTGTTACCAAAATAAAAAAATGCTAAAAGTATAGATATATGCTCATGAAAAAAAATCCCTAGTTGAAAGAGTTTCTGCTTTTTTCGATTGGGTTTAGAAGATCGTTCCACCAGCTGGGGACAATAAATTGGAATGTTCTAAAGAGAGATTTACTGCCACTCTTAGATGGCGAGGATGTCACATTGAAAGATAGCTAAGGATCTTTAAACTTGGCACAAGCTGCTTTGGGGAGCCAGTGGAGGGAGATGAAGGTAGGTGTGACATGGTTTCTTCTGTCTCTAATGAAAATCTAAAGTTTGGATGGTTGTCAAACGTGTATATTTTTCTTTTTTTTTTACTAAATATACCACACATGTGCCAGTTAAACTGTTCTTTTGGAAAAATATACTTGCTGTGAAGCTACTGTCAAATTTCAAATCAAACAATGTATCTCCACATTTATCGTTGCAGATTAGGACGGCTTTATGATGGCACGTCACTGGCAGTATCATTCTGATATAAGCTTAATAAAGCTCTGGTGTGCGGATCAGCTTGAGACTAGTGTTAGCTCGCTGCAGTCATTCATTACATGCTGGTCTGACACTCATCACTTACATGCTAGAACACATCCCAGGGGTCTGTTCTTCTCTGATGCTCCACACATGGGTCTGTAGATACTCCTCGCCCCCAACATGCTTTTGTTGCTGAGAACTGTACTTAACTGCTGGTGATGTGGCTTACTGGAGTTAATGGGGTGCAAAAGTAGAGCTTCGTTTTGAATCAGCCGGAGTGGATGCTCCACCAGAGCGTTTTCACACAGTGTGTGCTTATGTTGGCAGATTCAATGCGGCACATAATACGAAACTGAGAAGGTTTTTGTTCTGTTCCAAGATCGCTGAGATGCTTTGCTGTTTGTTGCTGTGCTACATAGGCAGCTGCCTTCCAAGGCAACAGTCTTAAGGGCAGAAGCTCATTAGAGAGCAACACAGGATGGTGTATTTATCAAATAAATTCCTCACAATTCAGGTGAGACTAATGTAGTTTATTACACTGAAAAACATGGTGGGAAACAATTTAATGGCAGAATAGTGCATATGAGTAAAGGATACATTTAAAAGTTATCAATTAAAAGAATAGTTAAAAAAGTATCCAGCTTTACAAGATGATATGAAACATACATGTTGTAAAATCAATCAATACACCAACTGTTAAAAATGTATTTATCTTCCTAATGATAACGCCATATTCGTTGTGCTCAGAATGAATGTACTTATAAATAATAAATAATGGTCTTCTCGCTTTTACGAATTTTCAAAATGTTTTTAATAGTTTTTGTTTCTCAAAACACCATTCTCTCATGTGTTTGAGAAAAAATTTCACACATAAAAAAAAAATCAAAATTTTGAATTTATTCCGACACAAAGAGTAAAGTTTTTAAAGCTGATTAAATAAAAATCACGTTATCTCCTCCCAGAGTTTCCTGCTATCTTTGGTAATCATCCATTAAGTGTACACCACAGTTGAATTCATGTGAATGAAAAAAGGAACACTCATGGATATTTACACTTTTGACTGCTTTAAATGTGTTTACTCTAGGGATTGTAGAGCTATTTAAACCCACAAAAGGGGCTTTTAACACTGCGCTTAACCCCGGGTATCGAAATTCTAAACACTGCTTTTAACCCCGTGTAGACATGTTCACACCTATAATTTAAAATTAGTGTTAGCACCGCATTTAACCCAGGGTTCTGAAACCTGAGCAGGGCTAGCACCACAGTTGTGAAAAACAGTGTGAAACAGAGCAGTGTTTTTTGATGCTAAACGCTTTGCAGCCAATCAGAATCAGGATTACATCATCACAAACAGGAAATGCGCTGAGATCCAGGTTACACCCCGGGTTTAAGCAGTGTGAAACGTGATTAAAGAAAACCTAAGGTTTGATTTATACAAGGGTTAGGATTACCTAGGGTTAAAAATTTCAAGTGTGAAAAGTGAGTCTCAACTTTTCGCTGTGTATAAAAAAATTAGGAAGATATGGTTATTATGAGGAAGACTTTACTGTATATATGAAGTTTGGAACGAAAAAAGGCTATTAAATAATTCAATTTGTAGTAACAAGATTTCTATAATGGATTTAAATTAATTTAGCTTGAGCTTTTATTTTCTGTCGATTTTACTTTGACTTTCTTAGACTTTTTCTGTGAGGTACTGTCAAACAAACTTGCCTTGTTATAAACGAGAATCACGAACGTCTTCACAGTGCAGTGCTGACTGCTTTGTTTATTCGTATTTTTAAACATGACATATCCTCCATTAACTGAACTATGGCAAAAAAGCTTCCCCGAAAGTGTCAAGTTGATAAAAGTTTTGTGTTGTTGGAATATGAAAAAAGGAAACCAATGTTTGCCTCTCATTTGGTTAAGATGTCTGTGCAGTGTTTTGGATGCCAGCAGCAATGATGGCTGGCATCAGAGAATAAGAAAAGTGCATGAATGTGTTCCCTGAGGAAGAGATTGGCTGCCATGTCCCTGTTGATAAGATTAATGGGGCGTGAGATGCATCAGAGTGAGTTTATGGAACTGCTTCCGAACACCTAATGAGACGTCGGTGTCTGAAAAGCTTTTAGTGTGCTTGAGCTCTGGTTGTGACCTCTGCAAAAAAAGTCATGCTGCTGATGTTGTGTTTTGGCACAGGTTCTCAGCATCACAGGAAAATGAATGGGCTTTTCTGAACAAAAAGCAGCTTTGAGTCAACTTTAAACCCTCTTAAAGCTTTGTGCTCACATAGAACATTTAAAACAGGTGGATCTGAAGGTCAGCTCATTTGAAAAGAACCCCCAGCTTTTGGAAGTTTCTGTCACTGTAAGTTTAACTACAGAAATATGATTTTGATTTTTAAATATATGTTTTTACTCACTGGTCACTTTATTAGGTACATCTGTCCAACTGCTTGTTAACTCTTTTAAGTCATGCACCTTTAAAGTCACCCCACCGGTGCGTGTGCCAATCACATTGGCTGTTTTTAATTGAATAAAACTTAATTTGATTTCAAACATAATGTGTAGGTTTCAAAAGGTTATTTGCTTTGATGTTTTTGGTTTTAAATGAACATTAAAATAATTTTTGACACAAAAATTCAAAGCGATTAAAAAAAAATAAAGTGAAGAGAAAATGCATCGTCCTTCAGTTTCATTTTACAGAGCCCAGATCTATGCCATTAATGCAATCTAGTGGTGAAAAGAAAGGATAGCCCTTGGAAGTATAAAACCTGTGATATGGTTTGTGTTTTTCAAAGTTTTGAAACAAAGCACAATGGAGACAAAAGTGCTTGTAACAGTCTAGAAGGTTTAGCAGACCTTTTATGAGACCTTTCAAATTGTTTTGACCTTGTTTTAGATTTTTGGAGGGATTTGTGAATTAAGTAATACATTCATTAATTCATTCATTCATTTTCCAACACGCTTATTCCCTTTTGGAGTCACAGGGGTCTGCCTGGGGATCTCCAGTGCACAATGGGCGAGAGACAGGTGTATCACAGGGCCTTAACTAATACAGTTTGTATTCTTCAATGTCAGGTTTGCTGTGAAATTATTGTGAAATCTAAAGAAAAAATATGCATAAAAAATAAATACATCAAACCATGCCACAAAAAAGAACATTTAAAAGCATTCAAAAAAGCGCTCAAAAATGGATCGGTCTTCCAAGGGTTAATGCAAGTTTCTAATCAGCCAATCAGCCTCTAATAAAGTGGCCGGGAGTGCATCTATACAGATGGACCATTGAGTTCATGGTCACTTTCCTGACTAAGGAGTTTGTCCCTAGATCTAAATTTGCTCAATTTAAATGAATGGCCGGCTCTAGGCCGGGTACCTTTGAACTTATTCCAATTAAGGATTGTTACCAAATTAATACATTATCGCGTTAATATGTAAGACTCAAGAGACGGGATTGTACGAACAAAAAGGAAACAGGTTTATTAATGCATTAGGATAATCAGAAAAGCATCTCGTGGCCAGGAGGACTTTAGGAAAGTGGAGACTGCCTATATGTGGTCCTCCCACAGGAAGCACAACATTTCACGAGTCACAGAGACACACCAGCACATATTTTAGCGGAACTAAATAACATTATTTTAAGTTATATCCAATGTTTACAATTTTCTATCACAGGATGATGAAGGTCACTATGCTTGTTAGGACCAGCAGCAGAAATATTTCTGTAGCTTCATCAGATTTCTTCTCAACACAATCCTGTCTTGGATTTGTTTTGTGCCCTGACATGTTCAGTCAGCTCAGAAAATATATTTACTTCACTCAATTTACCATAGCAATGCTCAAGTTAATCTGTAGAAATAATGATTATCAGTGGAAACAGAACACACCTGATGTCAATTGACGGTTTCACTGCAACAGTTGAAAATACTTGTGTAAAGGGACTTTATTATTCTATTTTTTTATGTTATACTGGGCTACTGTGTGCTGAAATTTGAAGGGATCCTTTTTAATTAAAGCTGTAACATTAAAAAAAATTGTGAAAACCTCTGGTCAGTTTATTTCTGTTAGTCACTACAGAGGACTTTAAACAGAACCAAGAATCTGTAGCATTCACAGTAAGATCACAGAGGCTCTAATGTTTAGTCAAATTCAGGAGACACAAGAATCAATAAGCGAGAGCAGAGTGGGATGATCGAATACAAGCTCAACACCCTCTCACATATACACCTCTGGAAGCATGGAGAGCGGATCATTACATGGGCTGATGTCAGTATTGATTACCTCCTTTGTGTCATCAAGTGAACACTGTTGCAATTTGCCATTTCACTTGCCTTCAATTACTTTCCTTCAAAATAGAATCCACTCTACCTTTCTGCTTGGCTCTGAACAAACTGAAAAGGTGTTACATGAGATATAAAAGCAAAATGCTTTGTTCGCGTACAGACATGGCACTGTACTGAAAGATGTTTCTAGACATTGTGAGATAAACCGTTTTTGTTGTGCTTGCATATGTTGCTTGCTTTCAAGAATTCTGGGTGCTTTACTACTAAAACATAAGCTGGTTGACTGATATTGTTTCTCATTGTGAGTCATAATGTAAATAGTTTGATTAATTTTTTTCAACCCTAGCTTGGAAAAGCCCAAATATTTGGTTTGCCAAATATCTGTTCTGAGTATTGATGTATTACAACCTAAAATAGTATTTTTTTGTGTGTGTGAAAACCAATTTCACAGGCATAAATACTTTCCAGATTGAAGGCAGCTTAAAATCAGCTTTTGTTATCTTATTGGTTTAGTTGCCTGGAACAATCTCTCCAAAAGCCATCCAAAGGGGCTATACTCACCAAATGTTTTGTGATTTTATAGTTTATCAGTCTTTGCTGAACAAATGTGAAAGATGTAAATGCTGATATTATATTCTCCTACCAGTTGTTTCAAACTGTTAAAAATTGTGTAATTAACTCCTCACATGAAAACAAAAATTCTTCCACTTAAACAAAACACCAAAAAGATATACAAGTCATTATTCTCTGACAATCTAGGAAATGCTATTGAAATACCAGTGGACTTTTCAGTTTTGACATGTTATCTTATAGTGTAACCGTGACGATTAAACACAATCTATGGTATATCCGTGAAGAGACTCTGATGAGATTTATAATGTGTCCACAGTGCTGACAAACACCGTGGCGAAAATGCCAGGTCACGACCTTGCGTCCATCGATCACATTACTGTAGAGCAGAGTGCTGCTTCAGCAGAGCACAGGCAGTATTTTAGTGAATCCAAACCAAGCGTGTCATCAGTATATCATGGAGATAATACGTCAGTGTCACTCCAGTGCTGAGAGTCTGATTTGTGGCTGGACAACTGAATGATGCTCACTCTCCACATCATCAGCCAAGAACAAACATTGATGACCTTTTCACTTTCGCTGTGAACAGAGTAACCAATGTCAATGTATTACAAAGAAATAAATAAATTTATCAATTTAATGTATACAACAACAAACACATGTACACACATTGATACGAAAAGAATATAAAAATGCAAAACAAATTTTAAATAAACATACAAATTCAATGGATTTACAGTTTTTTAAACAACTTTATCACTCTTAATACATTACTTTATTTATACAGTTCATTTAGGATGTTAATTAGTAGGCCATGTATTTGTTGCACATTAAATTTGATTACTTAAATAGTTTTGTATTTAAAATGTTCTAGTTTGTAATATTTTATTTAGCGGCATCAGTTTTTATATAAAATCAATAATTCCTTATATACATTGTAAAACACGTTAATTTATTTTCATCAATGTATTGCATATGACACCTGGTTTTGATTTATTTAAGTTAACTTTTATTAAGTATATATAACCTGGAACCTAGAAGAGCTCACGTCACTTCTCTCTTTATCTCCCTCTACTGGCTCCCCACTGAAGCCTGTGTCAAAGTTCAAAACCATGATGCTTCCATGGAAAGAGTCACAGAGTCAGCACCAAACACCAGATCTTTCTCTTTCACGGTTCCTGGCTGGTGGAATTCTCTTCCAGTAAAAAAAAAAAAAAAGTAAAGTCTCTCACAACTTCCAAGAGCACTTACAAACATGATTATAAAAAAACCCTCTAAAGCACTTAAATCATTCTGAATCACCTGGAACTTCTTTTGTGAACACTTCTTATGATTGATCAACCCTGTTACAAACTGCTTGTCGATTTGGATAAAAGCGTTTGCAAAAAAGCATAAATGTAAATTTTTAAAAGTACTTGATAACGTCCTTGCTAATTCCTTAATTTAGACTACATTAACAAAGAAACGAATGTATAAAGGTGAGCAAAGATCCACACGCCTTCAGATTTGAAAATGGGTTTTTTAAACACCCCCTGAGTAAAATGGCCTGTGTCAAAGAAGCTTTTAAGTCCATGCTCATGCTCTCTTTAAATATGGCCTAAATGAGCAGCTCTCTAGGGTATTAAAACAAAGGAGAAAAACTGCATGAGACTCTGAGATCAATAGGTCAGTCAGGTCACTCCGGAATCCTGTTTCTGAACATGTATAGATTTTAATCTCAAGTCACTCTTTTTTTCTCCCTTCAATGTTCTTTAAAGCTGTTTATCTAATGTGAGGGCTATCAATATCCAAACACTCTGAAAGGTCAAGCATTTGCATGAAAGAAGCGATTTTGTGTTTGTCAAGTGTCACAGGTAAAGGGGGTTAAACAGTGCATGGCGGCTCATTGGACATGCATTAGAGTGTCGAGACAGCTGAGACCACATTACACTTTCATTAGAATAGAAAGCTGCAGTGCTGTATATTGTTCAGTGCTCCTATCAAATGATAACATTACTGATGTCCAAATAATCTCTCTCTCTCTCTCTCTCTCTCTCTCTCTCTCTCTCTCTCTCTCTCTCAGGTCAGCTCACATAATTTCACATCACATTAAAATTAAACTTGGAGCTACTATTCATGTGAATATTTTCACTCTCATCACTACTGCACTCCCAATCAAATCTGATATTAACTATTAAAGACATTTCTAGGATGAGCAGAAGGTGTCGGATTGATGGACACTTCTAACATGTACCATCTTCTCTTATTCATGCAGGCATTACACTTTAATGTACAGAAGCATTATGGATGTGCCCTGTGTAAAGCACACTCTTATGAGGGGTTGCTATGGTGATCGAAGTGCTTCTGTATGTAAAGTGTCTGTATGTAAAACATAAAGGTCCTCTACACCAAAAAAATGGAATAATATTATTTGGAATAATATTTGGAAATATTGCATATATTGAAAATCAGAGGCAGCTTCAGTTTACTTTCAGAAAATCTCATTTTAACCATGGGTGAGCAGAACCATAAAAAGAAGCACGCCCCTGCAGCATCCACCCTAGCATTTCTGTGCGGAGGTGGTTTGTGAGAGTCAAAGGCTACATTCACATTGCAGATCTTAATGCTATATTCAGATTTTATTTATTTATTTATGTTTTGGTGTTTACGTCACTCATTTACATTATTTTAAATATGCGAATCAAATCTGAGTTTTATCTGAAGGTTTGTGGCTCGTATGGGACACGCTTGAAAATTTAAAAATATTTTTTATGAATGCTCTGCTACTGGTTTTGTGGCTTTGTTGAAGATAATGTCTGATCCAAGTCAACTTTGTTATTATAAAATAATATTAAGGAAAGAGACCAAGACAAACCGATTACTTTTTCTTTGGTTATTTTGACAAATAATTGTTCATTATATTACTTTAATATGAAGATATGCCTCTGAGCACATTTTCCTGATCAAAGATTTTAAACAACAACCATTTAAATAACTACTGGACCACGTTGATACTCTTTTTAAACACTGCATTTGTTTTTTTTTTCTCTTTTTTTAATTACAAAATGTACATCAGGTTTAACTTTACAATATTTGCAGAAAAAAAGACTGAAGCAAATTAATACATAATACAACTGTAAAACCTATGGAAATGCTGGTGAATCATTTATTCATTCCCTTTTTGGGGTTACATGGGTCTGCCGGATCTCCAGTGCACATATGGCGAGAGGCAGGGGTACACCCTGGACAGACCACTCCATCGCAGTGCATATACATTATTGTAAATTCCTGTAAAATGGCAAGCACATACAATAGTCTAATAGTTTATTGTGCGTATGAAACCAAAGAAGGTGACTTTACCTATATTTTAAAAGAGAGTTGTTTTCTTCTATGAGTTATTCAGATAATATATAATCCAGATGCTAGTGTTCACAGCTCTTCTGAAGCAGAACACAGTTTTGCCCGAAATCACATCATATTGTCATTTTGTATTAAACTTTACACTTTTAAAATCAACTTATCAAATACACTTGAATGTACCAAATACATTACTAATAAACTCTATTTTAAAACAATAACCTCCTCTACATCTTAAGGGTCACCGAAGCACTAAGCATAATGGATGCTGTGTTTAAATCTGTCCAAATTTTAAAACAAAGAATATTTGGTTTATCAACATTATAATAGATTCATTTAAAAGTTAAAACCTCAGATCAAACTTTGAAGACTGTAATTTCTGCCCCCTCCCAATCATTATATAAGCCTCTGGAGCATTGAAAAGGACTGACAATATATCATCTCTATGTTGAGACATCGTATTTGTTGTTGTATAGTTCTTTGCTGCATTTATGAAATGTGCTGCTCAGTGGCCTTAAAATAAGTATAGAAAGACAGATTATAGTGTGCTCCATGTGATGCCATGTGAAAGAGGTCTATCGATTTCACTAAATGAAGTGTTTTTTACTGACTGAACAATAATGATGGGTTTCAGTCTAATTTTATGGATTCATTAAAGTGGTTTCTTGGAAAAAGTACTATATTCAAACTACATTTTCTGTCACCATCACACACTTCTAGTAAAACACTAAATAAAAATAGCATATTTTGCTGTGCTTGGAAGCCACACTCAGACAGCATTTAGAACCCGTTACATGTTAAACACTGCACCCAGCCTCACATCCGAGGGTTTGTTTGCTGCAGGCTGATGAGTTGAGTCACCGTACCTCATCAGCCTAGCTCTTACTAACAATAGCACACCCTTCAATTAAAAAATGGTCCATGTTTTGAGGTATGGAAAGCATATCCTCTGATGGGAAGAATAGAGATTAAAGCGCCAGTGTTCTGTTGAGGCTATGAATAGCCATAATGCTTTGATTTAGCAGTAAACAGACAGGGTGAGTCAGAGACAGAAACACGGAGGGTTTCGTTCCCCTTCCAGAGGCTGCTGTGCTTGTCAGCTTTTGTTCTTTCCACAGGGGAAGATGAAAGGGAAGTGATGTCATTAGTTTGCATTTACGGTTCGGTGAATGTAACAATGGAAATGGCTGCCATTTGTGAAGGTTCCAAACAAGAGGAAATTTCCTGGTCGTTAGGAACTTGGATGAAACTAAACCAATTTCTAGACTTTAAATACATCAACATTAAGGTAGAGGTATCCACAGAGAGAGGGTAAAGCTGTATAAACACCTTTCAAGACGTGTTCATATGATAAATGAGTTTCTGGTGCAGCAGGTGACCCAACACTAATCAAAACCTTTACTTTTCTGATCTAACATTTTTCTGCTAAAAGATTAGAATGTATGTCTCCCAGAAACACAAACAAAGATGCAGAAGGGATATATTTGGATTGAGATTTGTTCAGACATGCACATATTTATCAAAAGGATATCTGGAAAATCTCTTCCTTTCTAGCCAATCGTTGTAGGCAATTGTCATCAAGTCAAATTTACTTAGAAAGCTTGCTCTCACTCCTGCTGTAGATCTGAAAAGCTCTGATCAAACCGAGTACTGAGAGGGTGAGAAAGATGCAGAAAGAAAACGAGAAGCTGTCTGATTTCATGTATGATTTAACAATGTATGATACAATGATTGAAGAACAACTTTCTGGTAAACATGGCAAAAAAAAAAAATTCCAAAGGCTTCCTTTGACTCAATTTCTGTCATTCATATCTAGAAAAGTAGCTACTGACCTGAAGAAAACTTGAAGAACTTTGTCTCAACACTAAGAATTGTGTTCTTGTTACCCTAGCATCTCTGGGTTCTTACACAGGTAGCCAATCACATTGGGCATTCACATTTCACCACACTGATCTACCCATAGGTGCATGGCAGTGTTGGTCATGTGATACAGACCTTCTGGATCAAGGTAATAAATGTCCCCAAGCACACTAAGAGGCCACCACGAAATCGCAGCCATCAACCAATCACTTTCAACCCCTTAAAAGACTCCTCCTATCACCTCCCAAACAATCAGATCTATATTTTTGTAAACACAGATAGAACTAACACTGCCTCCATCTCTCCTTTCTAGAATTGTGACAGTTGGCTGTTTTTAATCATATTCGGTGTTTTTGATACAAAAGAAACATTGTGTGTTGTGTCAGTAAACACAGAGATGATTGAAACTTGGGATTTGGGACCTTTTAAGTGTGTTATATTTTTGCTTGTGTAGGTTTAAATGAAAGTGTTGAAATTAACATTTTGACAACTTTTCACTAATTGGGTTGATTTTTTTTTACGTAGAAAAAGGGACAAAACTATATAAAGGAATATTGTTATTAAAAAAATACAAATAGCATGTATAGAAAATTAAACAGTAAACAGCAGCTATGAAGAATTAGCAAAATAAAAATTAAGTAAAATTAAAATTTCCAAGGGTCAGACCCAGACAAACATCTCCAGGAGGTAGTGATAACTCACCAAAACCAGGTGTGCAAGCTCCTCTAAAACAACTGAAGAAGAACTATCTATGTTCATTGTTCCAGGGACTTTTCTGCTTGGCTTCAGGTGAGTGATTTTCAACATCCTAGCACTTTTGTTACCCATCTAAGATTTTGGGCTTTGTATTTTTCACTACCTCAAAACATGCTCTGCCATGCTTCCATTTGAATTTTGAAACCAATATTTAAGTAACTTTCATTTGCCAAAGAAAATAACTATATTATTTTACTTTATTTTCTATCACATCTTCTTTGGATCCAACTTCATATTCTGCATCTCTGTGTTTAAAGGGACTTACATCAGACACTTGGGTTCTAGTCACAACCCTGACAGCAAGTGAATTTTCAAAGTGTAAAGTGGCACCTATATTTGAATTGCGCCTCAATGTGTCCTGCGTAACGCTTCAATGTGTCTTGTTAAAAACCAAACTCTTTGACAAACTAATGAGAATATAAAAGGCAAGTAAGCAGTGGAACTGCTTGTGCTAAATAATTTTATTGTTGAATTTAAATGATGATTCATAGAAAGGGCTTCTGAAACTTGGTAATAAGTAAAAAATGTATATATGTAATCACCTCTATTTATCAAAGAGAAAAGAATATAAAAAACTTGTCTTGTGTCTGAAGAACCACAAGTTGTTTTTCCTCAAGATCTCCACTTGAAAGTTGTTTCCTCTGCTTTGAAAGAAATAAATGCCTTTTCCAAGCACAAAATATTCTCTTGCATTATGGATGAGTGAATTCATTTTTGGCAAAGCTGAAGTGGCTCTGTGTCTGTCAGCAACAGACCACTTCCAAATCAATGTCTTGGCATTTCAGACAAAGAGGCTTCAACTGCAAATGTGGTAAAATGTCTGTGACATCTATATGTTGTTGAAAAGATTTAGATGGGAGAGAAAATAGCTCGCAAATAAGGTGAGAGCTGCATCTTTTGTTGGCTTTTGGGAGAACAAGGCTTTAGTAAATAACTTTTTCAATGTTGAGATGGAGACGATTCGTTAAAAATAAATAAAAAGTATACACAAATAAAAGTCACAGATTCACAGAAAAATCCAAGAGCTTTAGACACAAACTGAACATAAATGCTAAATGTTAAACTTATTTAGACTCATGTTTAGAATCAAAAGAATTGGATGTATTTATTCTTTGCCTTTGGTGTGATGGCATAATGTAAGCTCAAAAATGAATCATACTCAAAACTACGTGGTAAAGGAGGCCTTAATCCTCACCGAAACAGCCATTGCCTGTTTCTAGAGAGCCACACTTGACTGACAATCATCTCCAGTCCAATCAGATATTGCCATTCGTACAGACACACAAAAGAAATAGGTTAAATAACAACAATTACGATTTTTGGATCATAACAAGGGAGCTAATACACAAAAGGGAACAATAGGGCAATAAAAAAAGCTATTTGTTGTAAAAATTAGCTTTTTTTGTTTGTTTTCTAAAACTTTCTTTTAAAATCTGTTTTCCTTTTCAAGCAGTTCTTTTCAGCCTTTGTGATTAATCAAGGTTAAGGTTTTTTTAGCCCTTCTTACAGTCGATAAAGTTTACAATTTTGGTAATCAAAGATTAACGTTCAATAATAAAATTCAGAACCTTCAAGATCAGATTCCAGATGCATGTAACCATGTATGTCTTTTTACAGCTCTAGTTTTAGCTTAGATAAATAATTGTTTTGAAAGGAAAACATCACGTCTAGTTCAAAGACAAGAACAGAACTAGCCAGCCAGATGTGAAGACACTGTGGTTTGTGAATTATTTATCGCGGCCATATTGCTTCTTCTCGATTGGGTCACTAGGGGAATGTTAGTGTGTGATGCATCTGAACCGCTGCAACAAGCTGCTTGAAATCCCCGACGGATAACACACTCAAAGCAGTGCACTCAATACTGAGACGACTTTTATGAGATCAATTTTCTTTAGTAGTGGGTCATGACAACTCTTTAAATTTGAAAATAAAAAAACAAGCTCACTGGCTCTTTGTAATAAGCGCATTAGGATGCATACTTGAGCAATTCTGCCTGAGAGCTAAGCTCTGAAATTGCATGACTACTACTAGGGCTATTTGCAACTTAAACAGCTGTAGCACACAGAGAGTGCTTCCATCAAACAGGATTTATTGAGGACTGAAACATTACCGTATTCTTATGATTCCAATATATGCAAGAGTCACCACTACATTAAAGCAAATACATGTCTCTCTTCAGTCACTCTGCAGATAGACGGCTGGTGTCACAATATGAAGATGACCTAGATTCAGAGGCAGCATCTCTTCTGTACCAAGCCCTGTGCAATCCTTCAACTTGTCAGACAGATTAAACCTTCATTTGAATAATTATATCTCCGACCGCGCGGGTTAAACCTCAATATTTGTCATGATTTTCAGAGATGTGCGCTGGGCATCATTTATGATTGGTTGAACAAGTGTCAAAAGGGCTCCTAAATTAGGATTTTGGAGAAATTCACTTTCAAACCATACATGACATTTAATTAGTTCCTTTCTGTTTAAAAAATTAACACGGCTATTTAAATTGGTTTGGTAACCTCAGTGACCATTGACCTCCATACACAGGTGAATCCAATCTTGAGAACACGAGGGCCTCACAACAATTCTAAAAACATTAATTGTTTAACAACATGGTTTAGAGGAAATTTACAGAAGGCTTAGAGATTTAAGCTCTCAGTTTCAACTGTGAGGAACACTGAGGAACTGGAAGACCAGATGTACAGTTCTAGTTAAGGACCGAAGAAGCAGACCAAGAAAAATGTCAGATAAGGAGAGGCGCATGATGATGAGAACAGTCACAGTCAACCCACGGACCAGCTCAAAAGACTTACAACATCATCTTGCTGCAAATGTTGTCACTGTGGTCTACACCGGTGGTTCCCCGGAGATGGCACATTCAGGGAAATGAAAGTGTATAAGATTGTTCACAGCTGACCTCAATTTGCAACCGCTGGGTTTGTGTACACTGTTTTGAGACCCGCATACTCCGTGACCTCCAGCTCAAATATAAGGCCTCAAATGATGGTCGTTCAACCATCTCAGCCCCCAGAACTGGATAAGTCTAAAAATGTGTGCTAGGATTTAAATGTGGGCTGTCAATGCTCAGAAACCATCAAACCTGACGAAACGGGATTTTGCAAAGAATAGTCCAAAATACCGTCTCAATTGAAAGCTATATAAAGCAATTAGAGCTTGTTATTTCTGCACAAAATATTGAGTTAATTTGTATTTTTTCCCTACATTTTTTTGCCAGGTGCATAAATTTATGCACCTGACTAATTTTGCTTAAATAATTCTAGAACACTTTCCATTAATCATATCAACTTTATTTCACTTTTTAAAAGTCACTTTGTTTGTCTCCTATATGATAATATGAAAATGAAATTTCTTTCCAGACAACCAATGATTTCATTCATTTTCTTGCCCACTTATTCCCTTTTGGGGTCACGGGGGTTTCCAGTGCACGATGAGCGAGAGTTGGGGGTACACCCTGGACAGGTCGCCAGTCTATCGCATACAACCAGTGATTCATAAAGGAAAATCATGATGATTTACAGGGGTGCCCAACCTTTTGCATACCACTGTATCACTTAAAAAGTGACAATTCAATTTCTGTTTATTGTGATCTGTTGTAAAGAGAAATGTTTCATTTTAACTTAAATTTTTAGTGAGGTTTAAATATGAATTCCATTATTAACATTTGTTTTATAAAATAACACTTTATAATACACATCTGCAAGATTTGATTTAATTGTATATGAAAAGCTGACAAGTCATGACTTCTTGAAAAGCTCAGTTTTTTTTTTCTCTTGTTGGAACAAGATGCAAGAGAAGGTTGTGTTCAACAATTCTGAAGCAAAGCAGTCTACACCTGTGGTTCCCCGGAGATGGCAAATTCAGGGAAATGGAGTGCATAAGATTGCACACAGCTGACCTCAATTTGTAGCCGCTGGGTTTGTATACACTGTTTTGGGACCTGCACACTCAGCGGCCTCCATTTCAATTATAAGGCGTCAAATGACAAGATATTCAATCATTTATGCTGAAAAATTTATGATACATATATTATATTACTGGTCAGATAATGACCTTTGACTAGAACACATTAAGACATCCTTTTTCTTGATTTCTTCATCTTTTCCTTCCCACCAGAGATTTTCTTTCATTCTTAAAACTACCTGCCGTTTACATGTTTTCCCATGTGTGGTATTCTTTGCTTTCATTGCTATTCTTATATTTTGAATTTGAACCTACTGCTCAGTTCAACTACTGCATTTCTAACAACTGGAAAGTTTGTACGTCTGCTATATAGAACTGACCTACTGTCTCTTTGTTACTTCAGTGTAAACAAGTCATTTGTCATGAGTGATAAAGTTATTTTTAGTAACACTGTAGTGGCTAACCATTGAGCTGCCTATAATGGGTAAGTTAAGCGTGTCAAGCATGTGCAAGAGAGTCCATCCCACCAAACGTATAAAATTAAACTTTATAGTATTCTCCAAAAATAAGAATATCCCACTCACATTTGCACAAAATTTAAAGGAAAGTCAATCAAAGGCAATGCATTACAGACATATGGTCAAAACAAGGGGCAACCTCCTGCTTGAGTACTCCTCTCGATGCGTACTAGGAAGTGACTAAATTGCAGTTTCTTTAGCGGCCACTTGAGGCTGGCTCCAGAAATGAGCAGGTTCTTGTTCACTCAAATGTTAAAATTGCCCAACTGAAAAAAAAAAACCCTTGGCTCCATTAGTTTTGTTGATTTAGATCTCTAGATGTGACCTTCATGATCACTCTAAGAAAGGTGATTTTATTTTATTTTTTTTTTATTATTATTGTTAATATATTTTTTATCACGCCTTAAAGTTATGCATAATTAAGAGTGTGGTTTCTTTAGGAGCAAGTGATTGACAGTTATTCAGCTCGTCTCGTCACGTATCACCCTCTGCTATCGCTCATTTCAGTTAATAAAACAGTTCACAACAAAGTGACCTTTTTTCAGAGTGTACCATCTGGTGAATGGTTACAGTAAGCTGTTAGCTAACAATTGCAAAAGTCTCAGGTTTAAACCTTCTACCAGTCAGCTATCTTTGCTACACCCACATCCCGCCTCGGTGGATACCAGTTTTAAATGAAGTGGAAGTGACACACTTTAACAAAGTCAATGGTTGGCGATGCCAACTCTGAGCCTATTTTGACTTTTCCAGATACCTAATGGTGACACTTAGTACTTGTTAAATACTGTTGGCACCTGTTTGCCACCATTACCAACCAAACAAGTATTTATTTGGTGTCTTACTGCCCATAAAGGACAGGATCAAAATGAACTAAATGGCTCTTTCAAACACTGAACATTTTGGCATAATGTCCTTTTCAGAAACACTTAGTTAAGCTATTAGTATTTCCATTTAATAGAGATGAATATTTCACGCTTACTCTGTTTATCACCATAATAATATTTATAAATCTTTATAAAGGTAAGGAAACAGTCTTCTTTCTGTAAAACAAACAAATCTAAACCAAGAATTCAATGTTTGTGGTCAGTATTGACCTGCCTCACACAAACTGTTTGAGCGGAAATAATAAAGGCCAAGTAAACAGTGCACAGATGTAGTGCACAAACTGGTTTAGATGTGCCCTCAACCACACAGCTGGGAAGCACTTTCTGCCAAAGTTCACCCGGGCAGGAGTCTGCATGTTCGACAGGCACACCACTGTGCCCGTTTGGGTCTGCCTAGTCCTGCCAGGCTCCTGATTGATAACACAGTTCAGTTGAGTGGTACTTGCTCAGTGGAAGCAACAAGAAACTGGCATTAGCAGAAGAGTGCAGTCACCTCTGGGGTCAAGGGGGGAGTGAGAGTGACATGACCTACACATCCGACCAAATTCTGCATCCAAACGCTGCCTTTAAAAGCTGCCAGGGAACAGCAGGGGTATGAGAAAACCACAGCTAGCCCTGAGAACTCATGAATGGAACCATCCATCACCTGTCAGGTAAAACAAACTGAACAGTCACGACTACTACACTTGTGAAAGCTTCAGTAATTTATTCATACACACTCAAAGTTAAAAGCTGTCCCAGAAACGAAAAAAAAAAAAAAAACTATTTGGAAGCTGTTTCTAATAATAACGTATAGGTATATATGTATGTGTTTATTTTTTGCTCGATGAGGGGTCTAAAGCTCTATTCTGACAGGACTAGGGCTTTAGACAGGGGGAGTCATTGATAAAATTTCAGTTTCTCAGATGTACTTTGTGTTTTTAATACCAACTGAATCTACAATATTTGTTTTTTCTCTCGCGACTTCTGTCTAAAAATCTAATCCCATCTGAATGCAGATGCAGATTTGATTCAAGTTTCCAGTATTTTTAAACCTATAACAATGGCTGATGAAGAAACATATTATATAAAGTCAATGCATGAAACCCTTCGATGATTCAAAAGGAAAAAATCAACAAGAGGAGTTAAATCAGAAACAATTGTTGAGACTGGCTTCATTAATATCAGTTTCAGGTAAGATTATCTTAAGTTCAGCAGTCATTGCCTTAATATGACATACGTTAAAATATATGCAACACGTGTATATGACAGAATGCAGTCCATGCAATCTGATCACATGAGTTTAAACACAAATCAAGAGATTGCAAGCCAAACTCAGGCACTTGTATCTCTGTAAAAATCACTGACTTGTAAATCTCATCCGAATCAGCACATGGCGTGACGTGTAAGTGTTAGGTAACATATATTTTTGTATATGTTTTAACATCAGTTTATATAATGGGATTTAAGAGCACAAATTCAAGAAATAGACATTGTATTATTAACTACTACATTAAGCTACAAGATGTTTTTTTGCATATTGTAAAAGGTGTTAAAACACACACTTTGCACAAATGTTTTTGAACATTTTGGGGTAAAAAGTGCAGGGTGAAACTTTGAATGTCTGTCCCTACAATCGCTGTCACTGTTGTAATTTTCTGTCGTTATAAAGGCCATTGAAGAAATTATTTATGTGATAAATAAATAATAATGTGATAATTCTACATGCAAAAAAAATATTTTGTATTTGTTGAGGTTACAAATCTGCTTTGAAGAATACAGCATTTTTACTGTTTTTTAGTCAGAATGTAACAGACGTCTCAAAACTGGAAATAAAGATCTGTATAAGATGTGTACAGATCTTAAATAAAGATCTTTATGTAGCCAGCGGTTTTACCAGACATTACTTCTAACGAGTTATTTAATTGGTCTATGGTTAAAATCTCCACAACCTTTTCTCAGGCTTATTGCAAACGCATACGATGTGTTGCTGTAAGTGTGAGCCTGTGGATATGCTAAATGTTTTAGCAAGTGTATTACCTCTTAGCACACTTGACTCCACAGTTTGACACAAGAGCGTGAAACTGCATATAAACATGCACACACTATATGTATAATACACACAATTGAGCGCTAAAGGGGCTGTTTAGGAACTCGGGCAAGCAAAGAAAAATAGAGCATCTGCTTTTGAATTAATAAGGCATGCCAGCAAGCAACTCTAGCTTCATCTGGAGGGGAAAGAAAAACCCTAGAGCAAGAGACAGAGATGGAGAGAGTTCATTCTACTAGTTATATTTCACCCAAACAGAAAATGACCAGGGATGAATCTATACATGAAAAGTAGCTGTTCTTTTATTAATTCCTTCCCTAAAAGTAATTTATTATCTAGCTGGAAATATGAAAGTAATTCTAGTCGAAGAATAAGAAAATAAACACGTAAAATTGTCTATTATACACAGGAGAATTTAACAGTTTCCTTTTATCTAGTTTTATACAATCCATTTGACAAAAAAAATTGTGAACAAAGCAACCTATAGGTATTTGATTGATTGATTGATTGATTGATTGATTGATTGATTGATTGATTGATTGATTGATTGATTGATTGATTGATCACCAACCGCCTGAAGCGATATCATCTTGTTGATACCTTTAACCTGAAACAAACACAAATGATATGCTGTATATTCTTAAATTTTTAGGTAAGACTGAGTTGATTTGTGACATCAAAACATTTTATTTGTGAAATAAAACGTACTAGACTTTGGTGAGGATCAACAGTGGGCGCACAATACAAACAGCAGCAGGTATTGTGGTTCGGAAAAATGACGTATTTCCAGATTCACCAAAAGTTTGCTACAGAATTTGTCTAAAGCTCTACAAAAATAACATAATAGAAATGCCTACTAACGCTGTCTTTCTCCAAAAACAAATGTGAACATTAATAGGCCATGTAACAATTTTGCATCTTTTGGAAATCAATATTTCGTGAAGTCACCATTTGTTCCTGGAGAGATTTCTCAGACTGCTCTCCAAGTATGTTTTATTTACTCGCCAATCATGCTTGCGATATTAGACAGGTCCAGATAACAAACTTTTCAAAGATTTGTTTTTTTGCATTATTCAGATTTCCAATTGAAAAAACAATCCAATTGTCTTGAAAAAATATAATTGTGCATATTATGTGTGCTATCAATCAATAAATGTCCACAGTCAATCAATTGCACCCCAGGTATAACCCAACAACACGATCATTAGACACAGATGCCGCCTGAACAAGAGAATAATTAATTCATCAAACATTATGTGCAGACTATCAATAAAACTATGGCATGATTGAACTGCAATGAAACACAACATGTAGGTATGCTCTTTATAACCTAACAAGTGCAGCAAAAAAAACAAAAACAAAAAAACAACAATAAAATTAGTAGATTAGAGAAACTAAATTACCGGTATGTAAATATTGTGTTTCTTGGTCTCCGGATATTGAACCTTGGCTTCTTCCTTCCTAAATTAAACAAGATGCTAATATAATTGTACATCATTAACCCACTTAGTAAACTAGGCAGATTTGTAGAAAAACCAGTAGCTTTGGTGACTGAAAGAGAGTCTAGCTTTCATCAAGCCTTTATTTCTCATTTCTGAGGGTAGTGATTTGGTCTTGTCTAGACTTCAGATCAAATTGCTTAAGGACATTTATAATACATCAGTAAAAAGCTAGCCTGTTATTCACCTTTGGTTTCTTTGAATTGAATACAGTAAAAACAACACACCAGCAGCAGGTTTAATTTTAAATGTACATGCAACAAGACCTGAATATCAAAGAATTGATTTCTGCACGTGTTTTTTTAAAACCATGTTTAAATTTGTATTGCTATTCTCATTTTTTTTTATCCAAGGTTAATGGTAATTATTAGATTTCCCAAGATCTCCAGTTGGCTTTGTTAATCGCTCCATCTGCTCTTCATTTCCAAGCACATGAATCATTATTACCAAGATATTTCAACACAAAAATGATAAATTGGGTCTCACTGAATGAACTCCTGCACAAGTGTTGATGATTATAACTAAATAAAAGGTACATGCCTTAATTAGCTTTAATTATGCTGGAAAATCAGTTTGCATTTACTGATGACAATCCTTGGTTAACTCCATTCTTTTTCATAATATAATTACAAATGTTAATAAAGTATAAACAGTGTGACTAACACAGGCATTGCAGTTCACTACTTGTTCTCTGGCAATATGGACTGCAGCGGCTGACAGGACAGATACGGCAGAGCAACAATAGCCTGACAGAGATTTATTATTGATTGATGAGGTGATTGCAATTTTATAATTTATTTTAAATAAAAAAAAAAGTTCATTTTTAATCATTACTTTTATTGAATTTCAGACTTAAAAGTCTTTACTTTGTTTAAAGTCTTTTGGGCGACTGGGGGGTTATGTGTGGAGGACATCAGGGACTTTAAGCAGCAACAGCAGGCAGGACAGCTACAGCGCTTAACTCTGAACTCTACTGTGTGTTGTTGTAAGGTGACTTGAAATAAAATGTTTCAAACATAACTTGCAAGGTTAAAAATGTACAAACATTTTCAGTTTTATTTTACAGACCCCAAATCACTGTAGAAAGGAATATATAACCCTTGGATGCTTAATATCTGTGATATGGATTGTGTTTTTCAAAGTTCTGGTCCAAAACAAAGCACAATGAAACAAAAAGTGGAACTGTTTATACAGTTAAGAGGAGATGTGGTGCCTGTTTTTATACAATTTTGACATTGTTTTGATCTTATCTTTACTTTTTGGAGGGAAATTCTAAATTTAGGAACTTGTATTTTGTCTCAACACTTTTGATTTTCTGTTTTTTTGTTGTGGAATTATTGCTTAATGTAAGGAAAAACTATTTGTAAAAATAATATATATATATGAAAATGAAAAAAAAAAGCTTTAAATATATGATTAAATATCTCTTTTTCAGAGTGAGTTTGGGACCAATACTCTCTGAATATAGTTCATTTAACACTATTCAAAATATATTTCATTGCAGTACCATTGTATTTTTAGCTCGGATTGTAATAGTTGCAGCTCATCATTGTCACAATTATAAGTGTTTTCTTACGCTGCAGTTCCTTGGCCTCTCTTGGCCAATCCAATTTAGAGGCAAAGGTGGCACAAAAAAGCCAATGATCCATCTCACATTCAGACCGCACCACTAGTGACCACTAGTGCAAACATTAATGCCCCAGAGGAGACTAAACTGAAACAGAATACAGAATTGTGTCCCAGCATTTCCAGACACAAACAAGGACACTTTAAAATACAGTGAGTCAGTCCTCAGTCCCTTCAAAATGTAGTCTGCAACATTGAAATGGTTATGAAGACAAATCAATCAGAACTATAAATTATAAAAAGAAATGGTCTGTTTTGGATGTTCATTTCTACACCATAAATCAGAAGTAAAAGTTACCAACAGGTGATTTTAGTCACAAAATGTAAAAAGAAAAAACAGTTTGAAATGATAGTATAAGGCATCTTTGTGCTTTTTGTTAGAATATGATTTCAGCTTTAAATGAAAGAATATTTTTGTTTACTCTCAGGGACAGAGATGTGGAGACACACGCTGCTGTTATGAGGTCACAAAACCCTTGTAAGAAAGCTGTGATACAATCTCACCCTCAGCTATTATTTATTGAATTGCTTTATGTGCCATCAAACAGGTAATATCTATCTCAGGAACAAGCCAAGGGGTTGGATGAGCATATGGTACAATGCGGATAATGGATAAACTGCTCTAGCACAAACCATTTGAAGCACATGTGAAATGATCGACTAGCCACTGTGGGTTAATAAATTCAGCATTTGAGAAAACAGTGGAGAGTAAGACCTCTCACATAGCTGAAGCTGTCATTTGATTTCCATGCTGAGGTTGAATAGTTGCAAACAGAAATATTTTATCCACAAGCATAAATACATTTTTAAAACATTCAATCTTCAAATCATTCAAATCAAGATGTTCCATCAGGGGGATGGCTTTTAGTACCATTGGTAACACAACATGGGGATGTCTCTTTCAATCCCAGTATTCACAGCAACTTCACCATTCAGCTGGAGTCCTCAACCATCACCCCATCAAACTGAATTCGAGTTGCATCCCTACGACATCAGACATATTAATTGTGCACGTTTATATTACTCAACATCACAAACATAAGACCCACCAAACAAAGCACTGGTCATATCTGGACTGGATTACCGCAATGCTCTTTTTGCTGGACCTGTTTTACCAGTCAGACCTGAAATGACATCTGCAACTCGACAGCTTTTCATAGAACCCAGGAGAGCCTCTCTTCATCTCCCTCCACTGGCTCCCCATAGCAGCTCGTGTTCAAAACACTGATGCTTGCTTGCAGACCAGTCACAGGTTCAGCATCCACCTACATTGTCAAGATGCTACAATTCTGCATCCCCACTAGACCCTTCCGTCCATCAAAGGAACAGCTTCTACAGGTACTGTCTCAGAAAACAGAATGTTAAAGCCTTGAAAAGGTTCAGGCAACATGCTGCAATATATTTTTTGCGACTCAAAATTTCGGAAAGCACCAAACGTGAGCCAAGTTGTTTAGAGACAATAATTTGTTTTATGAAAAAAGGTAGTTTGTACATCTTCTTGGATTTGGAACGTCAACATTTTGCATCAAAAAAAAAATAGTAGATTGCTTCAAAAATCTTTTCAATGGCCGTATAAATCTCAAATTTGATGTAAAATAAATGTATATGTATTAAAAATTATTCTGAAAGACAGAATACTCTAAAACATATCAACAATCATTCAGAATCCATTTAACTTTCGCTTTAAAGTAAAATAATAATAAAAATATAAATTTGAAGCGCATTAAAATTTTCACATATATTCCTTAGGAAAGCAACTACATATAGGGTGTATTTAAATGTGGCATGATTAGTTTGAATTAACATAAAATATTAAAAACGGGCTTAATATAATATATAAACGGGGTGAATAAAATATGCATCAATCTACTGTGCTGTCAACATGGGTACTGTAACATGAATCACTTATTTTAAGAGCAAGAACATGAATCCCATGTGAAAGTCTGTGTTCTGTGATCAGAGAAAGTCTGGGAGAAAATAATAAGTAAGGGATTTTACAGAGAGATGGAAGCCCAAGATGTCAAAGTTTATGTGGTCAGCATAGCCCCATTAGCCCTCTCTGGATCCTCTGAAGCAAAAGAAGAGGCGTCTTATGAGAAAATAGCAGCAGAAAGAAGCACATTGTTCCTGAAGACCTATCCCTGTATCACAACTGATGAGAAATGCTTCCAAAGTTTCTACCTTTTGCAACAGAATTTCTCTTTTCTCCCATGTTTACATTTGTTGTTGTTCTTAAATACTAGACAACAACAGAGTAAAATAAAAAAAAATACATATTTCGCATGTTATCATATTCTGAATGGCATGAAAGCATTTTTATTGAAAAAATAAATGAGCCCGTAGTTGCCAGCTCCACCTACTGGCAGCTTGTTATAAAATTTTTATATTTGGAACTGTTTATCAAAGCAACAAAAATAGCTTATGGTTACGTACATAATATACGAGGAAAGTTTTGATCAAGAAAACGATTCTTCAGAAAAGTGAATGGAATACCACCATATATTACATTAGAACTGGATGATAGTACCATCTGCACCTTCTCAAATTTTAGCCGAATGGTATAACACCCAGACGTCAAACATTTGAATTAACTAGGAATGACGCAACCAATACATTTTTTTAATTTTGTTTTAAATATAATGTGCAGATTTCTAAAAGGTAATTAGCTTTGATATTTTTTTTTGTTTTAAATGAACATTACAATAGTTATGACACTTTTTTTGTGGATGAAAAAAATTCTGAAAAATTCATTTAGAATTACATCTTTCAGTTTCATTTTACAGACCCCAAACCAGTGCCATCAGTGCAATCTAGTGTTGAAAAGAAGGGACAACTCACGGAAGTACAAGACCTGTGAGATGGTTGTGTTTTAGTTCTAGCACAAAAAAGCACAATGGAACAAAAAGTACTTGGAACAGTGTATAAGGTTTAGGAGATGTTCGCTTGTATTTTATACAATTTCCAATAGTTTTGACCTTGTCTGCTTTTTGGGGGGAAACAGAAACATAAACATAACATTTAATTTTTGTAATAAAACATAAAAAAAATACTTGCTCAATACAAATCAAGCACTGCCACTGCCAAAAATAATAAAACTGTTTAATGGTAATTTATTAGAATAAATTGGAAAGTAGTCAAAAACGCTCTAAAAGTCCCCAGGATTCAAAGGATTGCTACCAACATTTGGGCATTTTGTGGATCACCAAATTGTGGATCTGAGTCAGGTGTTGAAACTGGGCCTTGTTTAATTAATTTGGCCTTCCAAAAGGATAAAAAAGGTAATAGATTTAGAATTAAGCTACTTTGCAAGAGTAGACAACATAGAGTGTGTGCTAAAAGAAGTGCGTTCTTCTGTTTTTAGACCAAGTATGTCAGCAGAGGTTATTTACTTGTATATTACCTAGAAAATGCACCAGTTGTCTCCAGAGCCACAGGAAATGTTCCCTTTTTTGTTGGTTATCACCTAGAATTGTGTCCTGAAGCAAAGCAGATGATTATTAAACCTGTTACGAGTTGTTCCTTTTCTGCCTCAGCATCTCTCTAGTGAGGAAGATCTGAAGTAAATTGAATTTTGGTGCTTTTTGAAACGTCCTTGTGTTTATTTGGTCCAGATTCATCCTCATAAAACCACAGAGCTTATGTCCATATATTTAGTTGCTGGGGGCAATATATCTCCTGTTTCTTTTCTCTTTTTCGAGAAAGAGAATGAGTCTTTGTTCATACTTTTTTCTTGAGAAACAGTTTTTACTCTCTCACATTCAATGAGGCAGTCTTTGAAGAAATATCATGTTGCGAATAGTGATGATTAGACTGAATAAAACAAAAAAATATATATACAGTGTATTACATGTGACACAAAAGTCCCACTAACGAAAAGGTCCACATCTCTTTGTAAGAAATAAAACCTTGTGGAATTGAGAAATGTGAAGGTGAACAGAACAGGGTTTGGGTCAGAACAAAAAGCCTTTTAATGAAGCTGGAATTCAGAACCTACTTGGGAGTGAAACTGGAGTTTCATTTTTCCTGACACTAATGATGCATCTCAACATTCCTTAGGCTTTGAGCTTTGCTCTGGATCTATTCTGTGAGCAATTAGAATCTCCAAAACACTTATCACAGAAAGAGAGCTGGTATAATGACTTCCAGACAATTGTTGTACCCATGTAAAACTGGAAGATGAGTGGTGGAGCAGATGAAATGTGCTAATGTAACCATCTTTGTGAGATTTGTTTATCTACTGTATTTTTTTTTATTAACTATACATTTACTGAAGCACGGAATAATGTGTATTGTTTGTTAAAACTGTAGTAGTATTTAAACGATTCTCTGTGAAAATGCATTTATTTAATGCAAAACTTATGTAGATTTCGAAAGGGAGCTTTTTTCCAGAAAAGTGTTTGAAAGGACAGCAAACATTCCTTGATTTTTAGATGATTTTAGTGACGGTTGCCATTCATGGAGGCATTTCATTTGCATTTATGCATTTAGCAGACATTTTTATGGAAAGGAATGAAGACATTAGATGCAGTTCTTGCTTTCCCTGGTATACAAACCCATGACCTTGGTATTTCTAGTGCCACGCTCTGCTGACTGAAAGCATTTAGCCTTAGATTTATCATCTGAGCTCTGGATCTATTTGAGTTGAGATCGAGGGGTATGACCAAAATGTCTCTAGTTTAAAACTTTTACTATATCACTGCATAATTCAGTCTTTAGCACACTCTATTTTTAAACTTGATTTGCATTTCCTGAAGGGAAAAGGGCAATGCTTGCAAGCTCAGCAAAAGAGGAAAGCATTCAAGTTTTAGGTGAATTTACATTTTAGCTGTGGTTCAGTTGAAATGAATCAGTTTTTTTTTTCAACAGAAAAACAAAATAAACATATCTAAATGATGTTATTAAAATCTGTTATCGAAATAATCACAAATCTCCTTCACATTTTACGAATTGTCGCAGAAGTTTCTTCTCTCAGTAAAGTAGCAACTCTGAAACCAATGGGAAACAACAGAGGCGGCTTTTATTTCATATAACCAAAGGAAAAAAAAATATGCTTTTAGTTCGTTTTATGCTAATTTCTCATTTTTCTCGTTCTTCCTCCAGGATAAGCCTTAAATATTTTTTTTTAAACAAACTTATGAAAAATAAATACAGAACAAAGTGAAACCTACCCTGTCTAGTTTAAATAAACATACTTTATTACATTTTATGCAGAAAAAATTTCACTCAACAGTGAGATCACTTAATGTGCTATTGTTCATTAAACTTCAATATTAATGTATAAGTATGTTATTTTAATTAACTGAAATTTATTTTTAAGCTAGTTATTTATTATCAATGCTTTTACTTATTTGATGTCCCATCTTAACAAAACAGCAACACTTTGAGATGACGTCCCTATTGACTCTCCATTGACTGCAATAGCATGTCACTCAACATTAACCCTCAAGCTGAGACTAACTTGACATTAGAGGCTATTTAACATCAGTATATTCACAAAACAATACTATTTTTTTTTTTCCAATCAATAACTTGTTGGAGATATATTTTAGAGAGCATAGCAAAGAGCTTCGGGACAATTACAATGCAGCTTCTTGCTCCATCACTCAAAAACCATTAGCAGAGTGGTTGATGAGCTTTCTTGCAGGCTTCCAGTCAACAGTGCTCTGTTTAGTAAAAGACAACAAATACATTGATTATAAAGTGAACTGATGGACAGGGACATAGCTGAAGATCTTCATATGAAAGGGCCAGCTCTTAAGAGGGCAGAAGCAGATGTTTGTTCACAAATTTACAAATCATGCTAGACTCCAAATAAAAAAAAACAAATGTGAAAGCTGTTAGCTAATCTGCTAACAATAATATTATGACAAAATATACAAATTGATTTTAAGTACTAGATTTGATCATCTAGATTTCAATTCATTGCCTGATAACTCCTACTTGTATCTAACAAATTAGATTTTTTTTCTATTCCGAGAACACTACAGTTTTGCTGATCAAAATTCGGTAATGTCCCTTGCAGGTAAGTAGTAGTAGTAAGTAATAGTCCAGGAGGCATCCGATGTGAGCATGCACCAACAGGCATAACTGAATGACCCAACTTTTGTCTCAAGCCAACAATGGAGATCGCACACCAAAAGCAGTACTTGAGAAGAAGAACTCTTTGGCCTGTAGAGCAAGCAAAGGCACAAGTAGATGGAGAGGTATCACTCATGTAGGAGACGGTAAAGACAGGAAATAGAGGAGTCCAGGAAGTATCCACGGGGGAGCGACATTGACGACGAACAGGGTTTCTGGAAAGTTGTAATCCTTATAAACTGAAATTCGGTGATGGTGATTTCTCAGGTGATTTGGTTCTGTGTTGGAGTTGCAGGTTCTGACAGGAATGAGCAAAACTGAGAGCAGCTACATGAGTAGATTGGTAGACATCACCCATGTTAACCTGGGTGCAACCATTGCTTGTTTTGGTTTAAATAAATTGAGGATTTGAAGTAATCACATGCATTAGCGTCTTATCATTATTAGCTCCTATTAAAACTGGACAATGCTTCAGCTTTTATTAAACACCAGAAGGCTTTAAAGAGAGACATAACTTATGCTTTCTCTGAATGATGGCAAACACTTCCGTGCACAGTAGACGTGTTGATACACTAATACACTAGAAATCATACACAAAAGCAGCCTGGTAAATAAAGTCGGAGAGAGGGCTATTGATTCCTACATCTTTCTTTTCTCTCTCATACAGTGAGCAGATTTTATCCCCTGGGTGCCAGAAGTTTGATGGCTGCTGTAAAGCATAATTGGTCAGCATGCAGCATTTGTCCTATTATCCCTTCAACAGCAGTTCAATAATTTTTAAACACACTGTTGTGGCGTAAATGTGTATCATTCCAGTGGAGTGTTGATCGATATGTCAAAGTGGTCTAAAAAAAGCACCATTACTGTGTGTGTACGAATGCCTCTGGGCTGTGTAACACTGATTGGAAACCTTGGATGGATGGCAGCCATTTCAGACAGTCTAGATGAGTTTCCCATTGTTTGGGGAAGTAAAAATTACAATCAACTTCTACAATAACTCTATTGGTTTTTCTTGACAGAAATGAAATCCAACCTTTTTCTCAAGAATTGGCTCGGTCAAAACATGCTCTGTGCAGACATTGCTATAAAACGCATTCTGCAGAATCTTTGCATTGACACCTTGTTTCATGTGAGTGTGCAGAATCAATGTGCAGCATCCAAACCACTCTTTGAAAATAAACAAATCCACTGACTTCATTGGCAACGTATTTGACAACAAATGTTCAAGACTCTTTGGCACCCCTCATTTTAAGACACACCGGTGGAAAAAAACCAAGAAGTAGAGGTAAACATCCATGGCATTGATAAAAAACCTGGATCTACTGCTACGATATTAGATTTTATTCAGGTTGTTTTATTTATTACCAGTACAGAAATTATGTTCAACATAACTTCTTTATTCTTTGTTTTTCTTCATAGTATTTCTGAGTTTCTTTCCAACAGAGCCTCACTTTCATCCAAAAACTGGTGGCCGCATGAAATAAGTGAAATTTCGATCCACAGTTTAGTGCCAAAACACATCTCGATTGAAAACCATGGGCCCCAACGGTAGCAGAAAGGCCTCTACATAGCTCTTCCTCATTGGACGCCCCTAAAATTTGATCCCAGTGGACATTCACCTCTACACTCGACAAACAACTCCGCCTATTTGTGAATAATTATTCACTAATGCATAAAACTGTATGATCCAGTACTTCTAGTGGTGTTTTATTATAGTTATAAAGAACATGTGAGAGTATGTAAAACTGGATTTTGTATGTAATATTTTGAGAGTTTGCTTGATTTTGAAATCACTTTTATTAAGTAAATATCTATAATTTTCTATATAATGTCTAGCTTTACTCAAGGGTAATTTTCTGCAGTTTATGAAAGCCCTAGACGTGTGACCTAGACACAGCTAGCACAAGCCTTTGTCAGATCATGTCAGATTTCTTAATTTTTCCATGCAGATTACTACTACCTTTTTACATATTGTGTTTGGCAGATAGATTTGATCTGATCTCCGTTTAGTACCAGTGCATAGAGTAATTAATGGACTTGTGAATATTTAAAGGCATTCCCGGTTCCACCACTCTCAGAGGTAGTAAAAGAGGCCCCTAAATTCTCCTGTGGTGCATGCATTAATATGCTCGAATCCATTCAGAGAGGCAGAACTGAAAGCACGCTTTCAGCCTGTGATGATTGAACATGGGAACATTATCAGATGCATTGAGAGAAAATGAACCTAAACAAGGTAACTATGCTTCACTGCTTCACAACAATGGAACAAAGATAATGAGGGAATGGAAAATGTGGTTTCATTCATTACCCATTCGTGTGCTTGATTCACAGAAAACACAAACTTGGTTTGGTCATTCTCAAATGCTGGGAATATACAACTTTTTATAACCCAATCGCATTGTCATGAATATTATTTATCAGTTATACTTTTATACATGTTTATGTTCATAACCAGTACCGTATGCTTGCCATTTCTCAGGCAGTAAACCTGCTTTGAAGTAATTCAGTTATAGACAGTCATTCCACATGACTGAACCACATTCACAATTGAATCAAGTTATTTTAACATGATCGAATTATGTTATTTGGACACAATTGAATCCAGTGCACTCTGCCACTCAGCAGATGTTACTATTCTGAAGCTAAATAACAACTTATTTTTTATTTGGATTATCAGTGGCATTTTTATGTTTAAACTATTGTTTTATTATGTTATGAAATGTAAAATACATGATTATAACAGGGAAAAATCACTAGAAGATACAAATTGATCTGTGACAATTTTTTGTAAAATGCTATTTAATTAAATTGACACTATATATCTTGTTTCTCTCTGTAAATGTACATAAAATTAAATTATATTTTAAAAAAGCATAGTTATTATGGCTTGTAAAACGGACAAAAAAATCTTAACACATCTGCTCCTACAGTGCTTGAGCTACAGCCACTAAACTTTGTCAATATGTCCAAACTGGTCTGCCTTGGGTTACTATATCTTTGGTACCTCTAAAGGAATTTTGGGAAGTCGCTGAGAATGCAGGGAAACTTTCTATTGAAATAACATGTGATCAAACATTGTAAACTGTAGCTCAAACTGAGAACCTCAAAACTTCAAACTGACCACACTTGAGGAGGTTACCAGTCTGTTCCAAAACATACCAACCACTGTGCAAAAGTATTTGAAATGGTTAAATATTTGCAAAAATCAACAAAAATGTCTTCAAGATGAAGCATCACAGAGCAATGAGTTTTGTTTTTGTAATTTTTTGTAATTGAATTTTTTGCTGACATCACTGACTGCTGCCTAGCAACTAAACTCAGCTTTTGTAAATGATAGATATAGGGTTGGTTTATGTAACTTATAGCGACAAAAGGAATATTATTTTACATTACTGACCCCTCCATAGCAACCTGACTTTTCCATAGCAACCATTTTATGATTATCTTAGCTAAGGAAAATCAGAGAGACATGGGGGTTGGTTTGCTATGGGGAACCAATGGAGGAGTCCTCCATTGCAATCAAACAAATTTACCTTGGTAACCATTCCATTAAGCTAATAACCATTCCATTAAGCACTTTTACCACGTCACATTATGTGCACAAACTTTAGCCATTTAGTCATTTATGGTGCTTGAACTTTGGGTTTAATTGTTCTTCTGCTGCAATCCATATCAAAGCCATTTATCATAAACTTAGCCCAGTGCCATAAAAGACAAAATCATAGAAGCACGTACATCTCCTGACATCCACTCCATCATCGGGTCACAACTGAACAGTTCACTTCTTACTAATCATTATGTAAAGTGAGAAACCTTAAAGGTTTGCTGAGCAGCATTTCCACTGAACAGTCTTAAGAGCTCAGTGCTTCTCTGGAGTGAAGTAATGCACACAAATGAATGAAAGAAAAGGTTGATTCAGGTGTCTAATGTTGATTAGTTCTACTGAAGCACGAGATGAAATAGAGTTTATGTGAATTCCAAATGCTGTAATTTTCAACGGTAAAATAGCTAATAAATTCCAATCGTATCACACCAAACCAGAGGACATGAAAACACTTCATCTAACAATTCACATTAGTTGGTTAGGTAGGTTAGGATTGCTTTTAGGAAAGTTTAATACCATAAGAAACAAACATAACAAGAAAAGATTGAACACAAAAACATAAAAAATGGAACAGAATGCCATTTGGAGGTATAATAGGTGAAATATGCACCTACTGAACCATATGCAATTTAACTGAACCCATAACCTGCCATACAGAATGATGCTTTACAATTCAGATGCTTTGGACTATAGCATCTTAGTTTTTCATCTTTCTGACCTCTCTTTGGATGGCACTTTGTAAATAGATTTTGGCAGTTTAAAGCTGCAAAAGTTTAGTTGATTTGTTTTAAAACAGAGGTCTCAAACTACCAGTCTGTCTTCCCACTTCATCCAGAGGTTAGACATACAAAAATAATGCAATGCTTATCCAACATTTATACATTTAAAGATTTATAAACATATGAATGTCATGATATTTAAAAACCAGAAGCAGTTTTTGTAAACAATTTATTTTTGATGTACAGTCTATAAATAAACATAATCCCACCATGGTGGCAATCTCAACAGGGACATATGACATATACACATAATATACTGCACACAGGACATTAAAAACATAATAATTAAGCTCCTTTCATGTGATGTTCAACTTGAGAGCTAGTTCTAAAGTCAAAGCAGTGGATTCCTTTACTCAGTTTTTGTGTGTGTGGCCCTCTGATGAAATCTCAGTTGAAGCATCGACCCTTTGCCAATTTCAATTTGAACCCCCTGCTCTAAAGCACTGTGAATTATTTATTAAGATGATCATGTTGAACAAGCTGTCCTAGAAAACACTCCAAAGGATGCTATTCTGTACATTTAAAACACAGTTTGTATCAAAAATGTAATTGTATCATATAAATTCTTTGTTTATTAAATATTTCACTTTCGTCTGTGTATCACCCCAGCTGACGCTAATGCTGGGATAAGGCACTTTATAAATAAACTTTGATTTGGTTTGGTTTGAATTGATTTGGTTTGGTTCGGTTTGAGCAATAAACTAGTACAGTTCCCACATTTTGTAATAATGCTGACATTCCCACAAAGCCCCCGTTCAATCTGAGTGGAAGCTCTAATGTAAATTTAAAGAAAAAAACTTTCAAAAGACTTGATGGACAGAAGCTACTCTCCAGAGACAGAAGGGCTCTTCACAGCTTTCTGCAAATTATTTACTTTTCTTTTATGTTTTCTAAGAAACTCAATAGACTCTTTTGAGGTCAGTTTCTAATGTCTTTGTTTGGCAGCCATACCTCTGAAAGCCGGAGATTCTACAGATGCCATTGCACATAGAACTTACATTTTTGCTTTTTCTCTTTCTCTCTGTCCTATTTTCCAATTTGTCACAGATCAAATGTGACTAAACAATAAGAAAATAGTTGGTCAATTGTAACGTAATTAAAGATGAAGAGACAAACACTTGAGGAGACAAAAATGATAAAGATGGAAAAAGAATGGTAAACCTATGCCAACACTGTTTTATCACATGTAATTATGCAAAAGGAAACACATGAAACAAGAAACATATCTGTGCTGTCGTGCACTAAGAAGCCTGATTCGAGTGAGACACGGACAGCAAAAAAAAGAGAAACTATCTGTAAACCATTCAACCGATTCATTGACTATAAAAAATAATCATTCGGTTATAAAACAGTTATATAATAATTGTATTACTCCATTTTTGAAGATGTGTATTGATGTTTGATCTAGAAAGTAAGGTGAATTCTATCAAACACCTATTTTAAATCTGTTCATGGGATCTATACAAAGGATGAATAAAAAATATTATTTTGCCAAACCATCCAAACTGAACCGAAAACCGTATTTAAAACCAGAGGTAGAAACCGAGAGCTTTGTGTATCCGTACCGTAGCATACCTTTAGTACTGTAGCATTCCTACATCCCTGTGTACAGCTTGCACCCAAAGATGGAACTGCAAATGTGTGTGTTTTAAATATTGTTTAGTTTGTTATACGCATACTTTAACCACTGTTAAGTGATAATGTGATATCCAATGAAAAATTGGCATCCTTAAGCCAAAACCAGCTAAGATCATTATATCCTTTCCAATATCTAACTTATGATTTTTGGAGAACTCAGAGTCTTAAGAGGAAGTTACGCTCGTCTTTCAGAAACAGGATTTACAGAGCAGAAATTGAGAAGATGGGGAGATTAAAGAGGCAAAGCTGAAAGAGAGAGACATTTTTCTTCTTCTCTTGTCTCAGGAGAAGTGCGCATGCGCTAGTGATCTTCCTACACATTCTAGCAAGTCTCTCTTTCTCTCAAGCTTCTTCACATTTGCTAAACCACAAACAATTCTTCCCATTACTGTTGTCCAGTGCCGATATCTGTATCGAACAACAATGGAATGACCCTGTACTAATCAGCAAACATTCCATGTCTGTCAGGCATGTTGACAAAGACAGCCAACTTCCTCTGGGCCAAGCCTTTTAGTTCCCCTTACCTCTGAGAAGCAAAACAGAATCAGCAATCATAGGAAATGTCGGTCTTTGCTGGATTAGCGGGTGGCTTGTGTGATGAATGACATTTGTGAGATGGTGACAGCTCACCTGTAGCCAGTATTAGGTTGCGCTTAAGCATGGGACTGCACAGACATACAGTCAGTCGGCACATGCTCTTGTGATGAATAATGATTGACTGCTTGTGAAAGATCTGCGTCAGTCGTAGCTGCAGCTTTCTGAACTGTGCTGCAGGCAATTACTTTGTTTTAAACCAAAAACGAAGGGGGAGGAGGAAGAACGGAGATGGAGCTGGAAAAAGATCGCAGTGCCATCTAGTGGACACTGGTGTTACCGGATTCTGCCGTTTACAGAAAGTTAATTAAATTACTCCATTAACTCAGTTTAACTGCGTGGGAGGCAACCAAAGCAAGGTTAGCAGTAAACCTTGGCTATATTTATGTACAACCAGCAGTCAGGTAACTATTTTAATTAATAGTTCAATTCAAGTGCTTCCACTGAGATGCACTTTATTGCAGACACCCTCTACTTTATTTCTCTGAAACAGAAACTAGAGTCTGAATGCTATTTTTTATTTGTTTCTAAAGTTATTTTCTGAGCATTACATAAAACACAACAGCATTGCAGGGTTTGTATGGAAATCAATCAGAGATCCCTTAATGGATTTCCCAATACTTGGATCTAATGTTGGCTGGGATGGCAAGAGCTAAAAATACCCTGCTTTAAGTTCAACGGCTAGCAATGAAGGGAAGGAAATCTACTTTGCACTCGATCAATAGCTACGGGTTTCCTGTCGAGTGCGCCGGAGAGCTCTTTAGTCATTCAAGCCATTTCAAACAGGTTCACACTGGAATCTTTGTGTCCCGCCAATTTCTAATTTCACAATGTTTTGGTTGGAGGATTAGCCGTCCCGCCATGGAGCACTATTTCTTCGGAGTTAGGGAGAAAAGAAAAAAAAAAGTAAATCTGTTTTCATAAGGGAGAGCGTTTGAAAAATGCAATTTATTCCCCTTGCTTTGAGGCCTGATTTATTTCATATCAGGGTCTAAGCCATAAACCAAAGAAGTTACCTGGCTGGTCGAGAGAAGCTGAATTGGAAAAGCTTATCTCGGATGTGCACTTACTCCCAGGTCGGGGTGTTTTTAACGCAGATTACGGCATTTGGTGAGTGTGCATATGAGATGAGTGGTTGTGCATTCATGAGTCAGCACATTCTGTTGAAGTCAAGGCTTTCAGTGAGACCATTAGCAAATGCGGAGATGCAGAGCTGGTATTATACTCATGGACTTCCAAGATGTTCGTAGGACTTCCAGAGGTCAGAGGAGATAAACATTGCTTTACATAAAATGCTATTGAGATTCAATGCAGTGATTTTAATACATTTAATCCTGCTATTTGATATTTGCTATGGCACTGAATGGAGCCTTATAGGTGAACTTCTCAAAACTGCCCGAACACGACAGTCAGTGCTCACTAAATGTGTCTTAACATTTTAAATCAATACATTTAGTTCATTTTTATTAGTGTCAATGCAGTTTAAGCTATTGCTCATTGTCAAATACCTATATTATGCAATTTTCACCACTTTATGGTGCTGGTTTCATATCAAAAGTGTATGTTCATAAATTTATCGAATCCTGTGGAAGCCAGAATGCTCTGATCCTTCAATCTCTGCCCAAATCTTAAACCCCTGCCTGCTATCCAATCATGGGCCCTACTCATTACCATGTCGAGCTAACATATAGATTCGGAAGGTGTAACATCACAGCATCAAATGGAGATGCCAAACCAACATTTTTTTTTTATTTGTAAACCTTTTTCTAGGTGACTTATAACCAAAGATGTTCCGGCTGTTCTGAGAGGTTTTGAGGTTTATTGTGAATTTTCTTTTTTTATTATTATCATTATTATTTCCCAAAAAAAAACATTTTAATAAGGGCATCAGATTGCAATATCTGGTTCAGAAACCCATTACGCTGGGAATGACTTGATCAAATATTATCAAGTCCTTCACATGCTCCAAATTTATGCCTGAAGACCCAATCAGAGTGCTCTCTTTCATTTATGTTTACAGCAAGCCAGACACCAAATCAACAAATCTTTGGTTGATGGCAAGAGGGTGTCTGTACCTTTCTAACATCTGAGTTTGCTATAGTAATTATCTTTAGAAATGTGTTTGAAAAACGTGCCTTGTATAGTTAAATAGTTAAATTAGTTGGGGAAAGGGGAAGAAAGAGAGCAGAAAAAATACATGGTAAATGTCATGTTGGGAAAAGAACAATGACAGAACTTTGAATAGAGGCACAAAAGTCAATGTTGTCTGTTACTCAATTTTATAAAAATGATAATTTCACAAGTTTTTACTCTGGGTCTGCCTTGTAGTTAAGTATGTGTAGTGAGTATGAATTTACAAGGCAAACTGTTCGGATAGGGAAGCTCTCCGTGTTTAAAGCGATTACAATAAGGGTGTGAGTGAATGACTTGATTCATTGATTGAACAGGTGTCATCTCCTGATTACTCCTCCCGGAATTCATTAGACATTTTGGAACCCCATTTCTCAAACTCCATTTTGTAATTTAATGAGTATTTTTTTAAGATCTATTTTAAAATCTTAGCTTAGCTTATATTTGCAAAATTTGACGCAGCAGTTTTTTCTACTACAGAAATTCAAAACAAGCCCCATCTTTATCTTATTTCCACGCTGTCCCCATCTTGAGCTCTAGCTGTTATTTCAGAGCTCTGAGGAGCCTCCTGGCAGCTCCAGTCACTTCCACAGCAGACTCAGATCTGCTATCATTCTGATGCACTGTGTTTATGCGTAGAGCTCCTGGCTTGTCACTGTTTAATTATAACTTCAACAAATGTTTACTGGATCATTTAAGTTAAAATGGTGGTTTTCTACCAAAAATTTTGATGTGACATTAATTATTAACCATTATGTTCCATACACTGGAGATATTAATTTCCTCAAGTTTTAGAAAATTTGGCCTCTCAGTGTTTCATCACATGTCGTAAAGCTTCAGAACCTGAAATGGCTTTTTAAAGCAGGAAATCAAATGTAGCATGGCACAAAGCGGTTAGGCTTGCCAACCTCCAAGCTGTTAGGCCAGAGAACCCCCCTATTCTGCTGGTGAATAATAGATAGTCATGTAGAATTTTATAGTCATATGTCAGCATTGTAGAATCATCAATGCCCCCTAGGGTTGGGATTATAAATGACCAATCAGACTGTGGATGGTATGAGTTCAAGAACCCTAAAGTGAAAATGACAACCATTAGTAATGCACAAAGACAGTTTTTGTCTATGTTTTGTAAATGCACCACACATCTCTGAAAAGCCTTTAATAGAATTTCAATGTTGCTAAGAACTAAACTGATAAACTTTCATTTATGATAGACGCATAACTCCACCTCTGTAGACCCATGGACCCTTATGGTCTGCTCATGATATCACCAAAGTATGGAAGGCCATGAGACTAGGGACTGCCTTTATTTGAATAATCTGTAGAGCCACTGTCAGGACTGTGCTTAAACTTCTTGATATTACATCGATATCACTGCATTTGGAGACCTAGAACCCACAAAGACCACAGTTGGGAGAATCCTCCGGTGGACTCTCTAGCACCATTTGCTAAATCAACCTGGTTTTTCAAATCTTGTGTCCTGGACTCATCCCTGCTAAGAATTGTGGGTACCCAGTCTACACAATGATCTTCAAAGGAGGGAGTAACATTTTTGGATGATCTATCAACTTATAGTATAGGTTGCAAATCCTTAGCTGTTAGTTAACACTGCAGTATCCCTGATAGCAGGACATTAAGTGTTTATCCATTTCCGTAACAGTCACTTACTGAGGTGGTAAGATTGATTTGGCACCTTCAGAAGAAATCTGATATGAAAATCTATGCAGACATAATCTCTAATACAACTACTGGAGTTCTCCGAACACATTGATCATATCGTTCTCAGTGCATCTTGATCTTGTTTGTTTTGCGGCAGCAGTGTTTTTCTTTCAGTTTGAGTCCTGCTGGTGTGTTCTCTGTAGATTTGGACTGGGGAGATTGCTGAACCCAAGTAGAAGTCAAAACAAAATGATTGGAGCCCTGGCTTGTGAAATATTCATGCACAATATGCTCCAGACGGTCCTCGACTATTTTCAGAGAGGTAAACAATGTTCCCCGCTCCCGCTTCATGTCTATAGGGACCCTATCTCTAATGTATATTTACGAATAAATGTTGTTTTGTTTTCTTATGTAGAGGAAGATGTGTCAAATTTAATGTATTATGGATAATATCTTTTTGGGGGTTAGCTTATTAAACATGTGAGCCATAAAAATTAACCCTTTTAAGTCTCTGTACGCACCAATGTGTGTGCCAATCACCGGGCTGTTTTGAATTAAATAGGAATGCCACTCCCACTTATTGTTTAACTATGATTTTAAATATAATGTGATGGCTTCAAAAAGATTATTTGCCTTTATATTTTTGGTTTCAAAGGAACATTACAAGAGTTATGTAACATAATTTACAAGGTAATTAAAAATGTAAGAAAATGTGCAATCTTCTTACAGTTTAATTTTACAAACCCCAAAGAGTGCCATATAGCGGTGAAAAGAGGAAATAACCCTTGGAACTACAAGACCTGTGATATGGCTAGATTTTTGTCAATGTTCTGACACAAAAAAGGAAACTTTGTTTTGGCCTTGTCTTTGCTTTCTGGCTATTTATGAATTTTTAATTTTGTCTAAACGAAATACTGCACAATAGGAAGATATTTTTGTTGTACAATTTCAGGTTTTTTTGTGGAATTTTTGTGTAATATATTAAAAAAATAAATATATTTTTGTAAAAAAAAAAGTTAATGAGAAGAAGCTGTGGTTGTGATAAAAATTCATTTGCAATAGTTTTCTTGAAAAAAAAAATAGTAGCATAAAGTTCTTATTTTTGACAATTTACATTTACAATTGAGGTTTTCACATTCACTTCCAAAAATACTCACTCGGATGCATCTCTGCAAGTGAATATAATGAATCAGCTAAGAAGTAAACAGTATTCGTGAAAGAATAGGCCCCTCTAAGAAGTCCAGTGTGGTGCTGTGTCAGAATGTGCAAAATGCCTAACAGAATAGAATATTATTGCTACTAAGTCAGCTGTCGATGGAGTTATAGCAAAATTTTTTTGTGCAGGACACCACACTATGAGTTCAAAGTCTGTAGAGAGCCAAAGCAATCCATCAAGGATACATTAAGACTGCGACTTGGATTTTTCTGCTGTCTGCAGGGAGTTGAAAGAGATGAGCAAGTAAAAATCACCAGCCTTTCTTTGCATAATTAAAGCACACAGCTACAAACTGAATTAATGATCTCATCAGAGAGCTATTGTGTACATAACTGTGTAAAATATGCCCATGCTATTCATCTGGAATGACAGCCGAACATGACACTTCTAATTAAAGGTTTGTGTGACAGCACAGTGCCAAACAATGCCCACTTCCACAGCTAGTGGGCAAGAACAACAAACCCAGTACTAATCGGAAGCTTACGTTGCCTGGAAACAGTTGCCATAATTGTCACAGATGCATGGGTTTACTGGACAGCTAATTATGTTTTTTTTTTCTTTTTCGTATTGGCACAATCAAATTGCATGTTTTCTCTGATCTCCCTGCCACCCACGTCCACTGGATTCTTTTTGCACAAATGGCACTGATTAAAATGAGAGCTATAAGTCAAGACCACTGAGTCGTGATCTAAAAAATGGGTTGTGACCTGCACGGAGAATCGAAAGCAAGTTTTAATCTCACCATTGGGATGCTAAAAATAGACATCCAGCCTGAATGCCATGATCAGTTATCATACCTACTACACCTACTGGCATAGAGGAGATGTACAGTAAGTGTAAAAATCGTAGCAAGTATTATCATAAGACATATATATATATTTATATATATATATTTTTTTTTAAGTTGGGACTTGGATACTTGAGTGCCTTAATCTACATTAAATGCATACTAAATTGCAAATGTTTATTCTTTAAACTTTTCAAGTCAGGCCAACCACCAAAACAAACCAATTGGATTTTATACCATTATTTATAGTAATGATAATACTTTGTGTTACTGTGGGTCGCATGTGCTTTCTGTGAAGAAGATGAGATCCCTATGAAATAAACTTTTTAAAATTTGTAAAAACTTGTGGTTGATGAGCTGATGTGTATCCAAGCTGGCCTTATAATAATGGGAAAAGATACAGATAATACAGTAGTGGAAGGAAGTTGGGGTGTACTTGTACGTGTGACCAGAGCTATTTAGTCACCAGTTCATACACATGCTCCACATTATTCTGACCTATGGCCTCTGACCATATACAAAAAGCACATTGGACCTGTGTTTGCATAGTAACACACATTGCTTTCACTTATTGATGACACACATGATCGCTGTCTGGGTAATCATTGGCTCCTATAAACTTTTGGACATTGTTTGCTACATTCCTTATTATAGTACAGTTTATATGCTTAAATATAAAGTTAATACTGATGGTAAAGTAGATTTAAATTGACTTTTAAAAAAAAAAAAAACAGCTCACAGTTGTCATCTTCTGTCAAAACGAAATAATTTAAATAGAGTATTTCAGTGATGCTCATGTAGAATATTGATAGAACCAAGAAAAGAAGTACTACAACAAAACTGACTGGTGGTTTTGGCCTGCAGAGACCTGCCTCACACAAAAGCTTTTGATTAACAAATAAACATTGACAGTAGTAATTAAAAAGCCTTAATGAGGCACGCAGGTACCCTTGAATCTTCTCTCTCTCTCTAACCATCAAAGACGGGACAGGCATGAGACAAGTGTTCTGTAATTGCACATCACAGTCGCCATTCTGACAATAGATGTGATGATGATAGAGAGCCCAGAGAGAGTAAGTCCTCATCAACCTAGAGATATGATGGATGACTCTTAAGAGCCTTTCATCTTCCGAAAAATAAAAAATCCCCACAAAAACAATGGCATAAATGGGAAATCAGATGCCCATTGTCAAAACCGTACTGTTCAGAATGACATTTCAGAGTCTGACCCTTTAAAGCAGGGGTGCTCATACTTTTTCAGCTTGCGAGTTACTTTTAAAATGACCAAGTCAAAGGGATCTACCCGCTACAAAAATGTAAAACATCAATCAACAAACATTTTTTTTTCAACTTTATTGAGAACTGATAAAACACACATAATAATTTATAATAATTATTAAAATTTTTGTAATAACCTGAGTTTAATTTGATGACTTGCACTGAATTGAATCATTAGAACAGTTGTGTGTGACCTGAATTGAGTGGTAATAGAGTGATTTTTATGGGAGCAATTGAACTTTGATCCAAATAATCAAGAATAAAAATGATGCTCTAATAATTTTTTTATTTAAACTGAGTTGTGCAGTACAATATGCAGGTGAGGAGTGGCGTGTTGCTTGATTTTGGTTGTAATAGAGCAATTTAGAATGAAGTTATGAAGCATATTCTGGGTAAAACATAATTTGGATCTGGTTATTTGCAGACGGTCCCTAAGCGATTCAGTCGGTTGCACATAGATGATAATGTGTTTCTGTGAATGCAGAGAGAAACTTGTTTTGATAAAAAACGTTTTCTAGTTCGTCCGCTACATAACACAGATTAAAAATAGGTATTATTTGTTTACCAAGAACATTCTGGTCTCAAGCTATTGAGCAGAGAAAACCAAATCAGTGAATCTGCAGCTAACTTTACTGAACTGTGACGGGATGGATGATCGGCTGAAATTGTTTCAAATTCACGCCATGATCGACGTAATGAGCACCCCTACATTAAAGGATCTTGATTTACTGCTTTGCTGCTCATGTCATGCAGAAGTTGTTTCACAGCCTCTTTGGAGAGTTGTTGATCACTGTTTACACCCAACAACAACACAATGCCATTAACTAGCTGTACATCATATACTGTCCCAAAATGGTCGTAGAAGTCACGTTGAATTATTAAGAGCAAAGTGAAACTATACAAAGGTTTTTGTTATTAGTCATGGGAGCATCCAAAATATGTGATTTTTTTATAGCAGAAATAAGAACTGCACAGTAAGATTGTACTCAAGATCTATTTGGGGCAGAAATCTGGAACAGAAGTAAAACAGGCATCAGCTGAGCTCAGAGCAGATGTCCATTGTTAAAGTCCACCTGCTACATCTGTACTTCTTTGTGTTTGTGGCCCATATATTTCTTTGATTAATTAAATGTTGAAAAATATATATATTTTTGATAGATACAGTGATTTGAAAAAAGTTTAGGCACCCCTGTAAATGTTCATGATTTTCTTTTAGATTTCATTGGATGTTTGTATAATAAATTTCAGTTTCATTTATTTTATAGGAGACAAACACAGTGAAATAAATGTTTATATGATTTATGTGGAATAATTGTTTAAATGAAATAAAAACCTTCTACAAGAATACAGCCTCTAATTGGAAGCTATGGAGTGGCTATAATTTCTGCAAAAAATTATGTACAAAAAATTGAGTCAATATTTCTTTTGTGGTGACTTAATGTATGCACACATCTATTTTTGCTTAAATAACGTTATTTCACTTTCAAATAGTACTGTGATGGTCTCATATGTGATAAATATAACAGTAATTTCTTAAACTGCTGCACAGAAACAGTAATAAAAAAAATACAATATGAACTTAAAACAATTAATAAAAAGGAACAAAGAAATAAGGCAAAGTTGATAAGACACAATAATTTAATCCAAAACTAAAAACACAGAGGCCGAATACAATAGAAATGGGTTTTAAAACAAGATTTACAACATTCAACCTTGAGAGCCAAGTGCATTCCATAAACAAAAATATGCAGGGGTGCCCAAACTTTTGCGTAACACTGTATATGTACTATGCAACAACAGCAGCACCAGGAACTAGCACTTAAGCATGTCCTTAAGAAAATGCAAATTTGTCTAGTGTAAACTGTTGACCAATCAGGGGACTAGTATTTCGGAAATTCAGTAAAAATCAATTTAAAAGGATCTTATTTCCTTGATAGCCAATATAGAAACAAAGCATGGAATCATAAATACTATTTAAATCCACAAAGTAAACTTTGTTTTGGTGACTAGCACCACTGTAGCTGTTCTATGGCGCTAACTTAGACTCCAGCAATGTTTCAGTTAATATTCCCCTCCAAATCAAGCATGTTATGTAAACAACAATCAGCCAAACTAATGCAATTATGCCGTGCCCTTCAAACAAGAAACATACAAAGATTTATCAGCACTCTCCAGAAGCATCCACAGAGACGTGATGCGAAGAAGTCATTATAGAAGCACTTTTCTATTGTGAGGCTTTGCTGTTGAACTCAGAAGGCATGATCAGGGGGTTGTGTATCTTCTTGACTGTGGAGAATAGGACAGAAAGCCTCCGCAAACCAATTGTTTCAGTTCTTCAAGCCTTTCACACTTTCATCATTTCAGATGCTCCTCTGAAAGCCTGGGCTTCTTATTTCATTGAGAAGGGATATTGAACCAGGCCAGAACAGTTTCTCTCCAGAACTTCATGACGTGATTTCGAACACCAGAGGAATTCAAGGGTTTAGCCCATACAGTGAAATGCTGTACTGCCAATGACTTTTGCCAATTAATAAAGTGATATTTGTTACAGCAATGTTGATCTGGTCCCAGGAATCTATATTAATATTGTTAAAGAACTAGTTCTAATTTAACCAGTTTTAGCTTTTAGTTGGATTAGATGTCAGCCATTGATGAGAGATCAGTTAGGAGCAGCTTCTGGTGTTGCATGTCCACCAATAATGTGTGTAGGGAGGTTAATTGAAGGATGATGCCCACCTGATCACCCCAATATCTCAGCTCCACACTAACATCTACTGTAATATATTTCTGCTCAAAAACTTCTGTTTTAATCTGTTTCCAGGTGGTGGCAGGTGATCAGCTTGCCAAGGAATCTTCAGAACTCAGCAGGGTATTTGGAGTTGAACGAGCTAGACCTTAGTCTGCTTGGCTTGATTTCCCCCGTGAGATGACTGCTGCTCTGGGACCACCCACATGAGGAACTTATTTGAGATCTGAGTGTTTTTTTTGTTCCTCTTTTTTTTCAAAGACGTCTGAAATGCATGTTCTAGGTTAGAGACATATAAATATTGTAACAATAAGATATGCTTTACGATGGGAAGTGTGATGCAACTATCGTGGCATACGTTTCTGCCCAGACGACTCATATTTTGGACATTTGTGAATCAATTGAGTTGTGGATTGTATATTGTCTAATGTAGAGATGTAAATGTTTAAATAAGAGTTTTAGGCTTTTGTATGAAAAGGAGTGTATTGAGCGGAGCAGTTAAGATTGAGCATATGTGATCACTGATTGATAAGAAATTAGGTAAATCAGGGTGGGGGGCATCAGTTCAGGAGAGACGTATCATATGTGAGGTAGCAGTTGAGAGAGGACTAGCAAAGAACTGAAGAAGCAGCAACTTGTTGTGCTCGTTTTGTGGAGCATTACCCTGTGAAGATGTTTGGAGTTAAGGCCTGTGGCGGTAACTCAACAGTGCTGACTGCTTCTAGTCAGGATTTAGCACATTGATGCCTCATAGCTGCTGAGAGCTGAGGATCATGCCCGGATAGTGGAATGAATGAAGTTCACGTGAGACAGAGTCAGTTTCTTTCGATTTATTGGGTCCAGTGATTTTGGTTAAGCTCATGATTATGTTTATTTATTTGTCTGATGTGATTTCTTCATGGATGACTGAGGAACAAACCTCAATTTTGTACCAGACTGCTCCCCACTGGCTGATACCAGTGTCTTCTGACCTCTGCAGTATTTCATTACCACAAGAAGTTTTGTTATTTTGGTGACTCGGTTCTTTTGAATCAGTTCACTAAACAGAGGCCAGATAAACTCAGGGACGGTATTCTGTATCACTCTTGAAGGTAGCACACGCTCGGAGGCAGCAGTGCACCAGGTAGCTAGTGGCTAAAAGCTAGTAGGGCCATGGTGAGCCTCCCAGTTCCTGACAACCACCGTCTGTAAATGGATAGAGAGAATAACACAACTTGGGAGTAGCACACAGATTCATGTACCCTAGACAGGAGAAGAATCAGACTGAAACGAAAGGATCGGTCAGATAGGAGGCTGGTTGAGGACAGTCTGAAAGAGTTTGAGAAGGGCTTTGATTAGAAACCACTGCACAACAGCTGGCTTCCAATCAAACCGTTAACAACTGAATGAAAAGAGTCTGCACAAACATTGACTAACAGGGTATGGACCTAACAGATAAGGACCTAACACTTCCCTGCATCTTTTGACTATTAACATAAATGAAACACTTCTTCTTCAAAACATTAGGATTTGCTCATTTGTTCAATAAAATCTAAAGTGTCCCGTCATGTGTAGTGAAAAATCATCAGTATTGAACTTCAAATCTGAACTTCTTATTTAAACATCTGTCCATTTAAAAGCATTGGGAATGATAAGATGGTTCACTAGTTTCTCACGAGTCACTTTAAAGATTTGTTCTTTTTGACCGGATCATTCAAGAACGACACATCACTAATTGACTACTGACTCCTTTTACAGGGAAGCGGCTTTAAAGCATCTTCATAAATGCACTGGCCAATAAAAATGGGCAAGCAATTCTTTTTTAAGTGCAAGTCAGGCATAACTTGTAAGGCCCTATTACAACTCTAGATCCTTATTATGAGACGTGACATAATTCATATTAAAAGGTGATATGATCAGGATACAAACACATTTGAGTCCAATGTGCCCATGGACTAATTATAAAAATTCACTGTCTAGACACAAGCATTTGTACAATGTCAAAATAGAATTCGCTAAATGAATCAGGCATTTGCAGCAGTGAAAGTAAATTTAAAGGTCATGTAAGGTAGGAATGGCTTATTAATAGTATAACTTCTCACAAGAGAGTGAGGGACAGACAGAGAGTCTTCCGTCAGAAACTCTGCTTTAAATGTAATGATGGCTCTTCAAAACACAGCAATTAATGAAGCAGGTTCCGAATCAAAGCAGCTCTCCATTAAAGCGGGTGAACTGAGGCTGAGAATGGAAGTCCCCAGACAGACACAGAGGGACTTTTAGATCACACACTGCATCTGGTGATGGAATCAGCGACGGTGGAAAAGTCCTTTGATGTCTTGGATTGCTGAGGACTAAAGCAAGTGGCAGTTTCCATATTAACTGCTCTCAGACACAGGAATCAAACCTGCTTGCCTTCACACTCGCACAACCTCTGAAACAGAATGAGTTCTCTCATCTGTGATAGCAGACCAAAAAATGATCCAATCAAGGTTCTCTGTGCTATGGCTACTAATATTCATAACGTTTTGCACCAGTGCACCCCAATATTGTGTCTTTTTATTATAAGTGTTGGCAGATGAATCAAAAAAGAGGCATGTTACAAAAAAAGCAACCTCACAACCCCCCTTTTGGGCTACTGTGATTGGACAAGGGGTAATTACAAGCTAATATATAATTTCTGGAGTGAAATTCATCCAGACGATCATTTTCACCAACTTAGTGCTGATTAGGTTCATGAGGTATTGCTCACATTGAACAAAAGTTGGGGTCCATCTTGCCAGTCATCTCAATTTCAGAAATTACTCTCACACCCACTCTGAAGGGGTGTGTAGACCCAGGTCAGTTCATTGATGACAGTTATTTCTAATCAATGACTCTACGTTAAATCAAAGTCTGTGTGAATGGATTGCTGCATTTTGACGCCTCTGGCTAAAATGACTTAGTGTTTAGGTTTTTCTGCCATCTTTTGGATTACCAGGCTCTTTACACCACTTGAGGTTTTTTGAGCATTTTCATGTGGATGGAGTTGCTTTCAAAATCTAGTTTTAAACCATGTTTCTTTAGTGAAGAAAGAAACCATGTTACTAGAGAGTCTTCAATTCACCATGTGCTTGTTTTGGATTGTTGGAGGAACTGGAGTGTTACACTTAGAATAGCCTGAAACAAGTAAAAGTAGAATTTCCCTGGAAAAACCCTACTATAGTAATGATGACGATTAAGTTTAACCTTAATAGACAAGTCCAGTTTAGAGCCTTTAACTACCAATTTATTTCCTACCAAACCTTTAACATGTTGATCAACATTCAAGACTGGAGCTCTGCAGCATAAACTCAGGTAACATGAGGAAAATCATATTTTTTCTGTCTGCATCATCTTCAGATTTCTGGGTGTCTTTTCTGTGAAAAGTAAGTACTGCATTAGTGAATTCCTAACATCTGTGCTGCACTTGGCTGTAATCTGCTGATGTGCTGCAGAGTTTTATGTGTTTGTCTGCTGTGCACAAACACCTCTTCCTCCTCCCTCTGATTAGATATCGATCAGTCTTCCCTTCTCATCTCCATCCATTCAGTCTTTTCCAGCCACAGTAAGGACGCTTTCCTCAGAAAATAAACAGTCATTTTCCCTCTCCTCTGTGAATACACACAACACATCAGCGGGAGCAGATCAGTGGAGAGAGTGTGATGGCGCCACCCGATGGTCACAGACCAGGTTTTGCTGAGGCTCCTTGACTCACTTCAGGAATCTAGGAATTAAAGCTATTGCTGTTGATTAAACCATGCCAGGAGTATATATAATAATATTATAATAAATGTAATGAAAAGGTCGGTGAAAGACTGTAAGATCAATGGGTGACTGAGCATCCCCCTAGGAAAAAAATGCACACAATACAATATTCTGAAAGAGTTTAAAATCAATAAAACAACAGAAAATGTAGCCATTCCACTAAATGGGTGCCATTTCTGTCTCTGGGACTTTATATTTATAATTAAGTCTTAAAATTGCTTCATAAATACATTTTATTACTAAGCAAATTTTTCTACATGCAATTCTTATTGATAATGTAAGCTATAACATTTAGAATGTTGTTAAAATCCACATAAAACACTGAAAGCATGTATTGTTTGTCCCCAGTCTCTTATGCTACACTTCACTATAAAATATAATGATTACGTTTTTTTTTAAATAACCTTTCTTTTGCATTGATATGTAAATCCTTATATAATGTTTGTTTTGTATATTTATTTACACAAATATTTATACTGACTTAGATTAAAAAAAATGATAATGTCCTCAGCTTTTTACTGATTGGTGTTACCCTAACCCAGGCCATGGAAACAGCAAAGGTAAGCTCTCAATTTCTTATTTACATATTTGATAATTTTGTGATGATAGCTTGGAATGTTACTATCCTGTTATTCAAAATATTTAAATTAATTTAGTGTAAAATCCACAAATTTGAAGCACATAATTTATTGAATTAGCAGAATTTGCAGGTACTATAATCATAGGCACCATGTGGCTTTTTAGCATTTATTTGCAAATTCTTTGCTAATACTTTTAAAAGAATAAGATATTAGTAAAAAAAAAAACATCTTGTGATTATAAATCTAATAAAACATTTAAATATGTTACTTAAGATGGACCAATTAATACAACTTTTTCTAAAAATATGTAACGGTCTTTTTAATCTTCATAACTTCAGCAAAACTAATTGAGCAGAAGCAAGGCAACATTTTAATGTTGGTGCATATACTCTTTAACCTGTCATTAGTTTATTTTAGTGTAAGTCATTTAAAATTTGCATGCAGTTATTTTACAGATTAACACAAACTTCACAAACTCTCTTTCTCTTGTCTGTAAGCAAGGAGCATGATTCATCGTTCAGGGGCATGAATCTTATTGTAGAGTGTATTGCAGCACCAAATCGAATAGATACATTAAAAAAAAAGAATGATATTTTTAGTGTTTCCCCAGGCTACAAAAAAATAAAAATATGAAGTGTGGTGAAAGAAATAATAGAGCTGGATGCTGTCGATTAAGTTCACCGGATCATTGTTAGCTGCAGGCTATAGTCTGCCGGCATTATCTTCTCTTGGTCTAATCATTGCATTGTGCTGTTTTGAGAGACTTTTGCTCATTTGCATGTAAACCGAGGCCTCTTTGCCCTAGCTTTGTGTCAGGCTTGCCATTTGTGCCCTGTTTAGGGTTATTCAACCATTTGTTTGAGTGAAGCGGGGTCAGGTCTGGCCTGAGCTTTGGTTTAACCACAGGATAACACGCTGCAGAGAATAGTGCAGTGTTGTGCTTTATTAGCCATATGGTGGCTATTACAGGAAAGGCCCTGGTCTCATTCCTTCTGTAACCTGTAGGGAGCACACGAAACATCGGGTGAAGGTTAGTTCAAGCTCCGAGGGACGTGTTAGAGCTGGATTGCTGAAAGCAAACAAACTCTTTCTTTTATTTTTATCAGCACAGTAAAAGCTTCCATTAAGTTCTTTTATCTACACCCTCTTATTCCTACTTCCCTAATTAGGGTCAGAGAGGTTTCTCTTCGTTAGCCAACTTTCCAGTGTCGCACAAGTTTTCTGCAATCACTTCCTGTGCTTATGTTAGGTCTCATGGGGCCTTCCTTGGGTTTTTTTCAGCCATCCAAACCCTTGGCCGTTATCGAGCCACTAGGGGCTAAAGGAGGGGCTGTGAATGGAGGTGGAGACAGAAGAAGGCAGAGGTGACCTTGATGCTCCATTTTGATGCCTATATGCTATTTATTTTTTTTCCGTTCACACGTTTTTTCAAATGCAGCCTGTGTGTTTCCACTAGACAACAGGCATGAGGTCACCAGGATGCTGTAGTACTGCTGAGTGGAAAAGTTCTGAGTCACATATGAGCAAAAATTTGGGTCACTTTAGCTGCCAGTGTAAACAGGGCTATAGTGTATTATTAAAAAGCCAGTGTTCAACCCTTGGAAATCTCTGCATGCATAGCTGTGTGTGCCAATCACAGCGGCTGTTATGAATTAGGCAGAAATGAAGCGAACCACCTACTGTTGTCAAAAAGGTTATTACTTTTGATATTTTTGGTTTTAAACAAAATTACAAGCGTTATTGCACATAATTTGGGGTTTACTAGGCGGAACTGTATTTTTTATACAATTTCTCTTCAGTTGAGTATATATTGTAATTAATGTAATGAAAATATATTTATAAAAAACGAAGCTAGGGTTGCACTAAAAAAAATAAAACCAAGCATTGCCTCAAATAACTGTTTTAAAGGTATTTTAATTAAAGATACAATTGTATAGTAGAAAAATGCTCAAAAATGCCCTGGACTTCTAAGGGTTTTATAAAAGAATACTAATTTTAGATTTAACCTTTTTTTTTGTAACATTATAACGTGTATCGAGCTTGTGTAAAGGCTTTTACAGCAAGAAACATGTCTCTTTAACTGAACACAAAGAAACCACTGCAATCATGTCAATTTCTCTCTTTTTTTTGTCGAAATAGACATAACCTCATACAAATGTAATCCTACCTTATTATTCTCTGTCTACATTTGCAGCTCATGAGACTATACTTTTTTTAAGTTGGCTTTCTTGATATGATTAGCGTTTTCATGATATAAAAGTGCTATGGGGAGTGGAATGAATCCATTTGAATCTTGTTTTGTGAATAGGTGGCTCCCACTCAACAGGGAGGTAGGTTAAGATCAGGTTGAGTAAAGGTTTTAGATTAAGATGAGGTTAAAAGCCTGACGGTTGCAACAGAACTGGCCCACAATCCTCAAACATATTGTAAGCTCAGCCTAAGACATTTTACTTGTTCTTGTGTTTCTGTATGATTCACCCTAAATGCCTTCTTCTGTCACTTTCTTAACGTTCATACAACTTTTAAAATAGTTATTTGTCTTAATGTATTCATACTTTTTACTTAAAATGTAAATAAAGGCATTAAAATTATTAGCAAAATATATCATATCATACAAGGCATGTGTGAGTGTGAGCAACATAAAAAATAAAAAAGAATTGATTTTTGTACATTTCTATTTTAGCCTGATTTTCTTTCTCTTTTTTTTACTTTGCCAATTTCAGACTCCAAGCTCTTCAAGAAATTGGGCTTGTGCTCCCTTTGAGCCAAACCCTATCTGCTCTTTCACATTCATTTTCTTCAAGGGTTTATTCCAGCTCTTGATTCTGAAAAGGTGCTTCTCTGAGCAGGAACACTTTTGTATCCTCACTTAACTAGGAAGGACAAAGGCCAAGGGCTTTCATCAGGAATGGAGCGACCTGTGTTTTCTTCAAAGCTGCAGGTCACTTCTAGAGTTCTGGTGGTCTTTCATGTGGATGGGAGGTCATGTGACTGGTTTTTCAGCTTAAGCTTTTGATTTGGACACGGGAATTAGGCCTTCATTGAAATCAGTGTGACTTAATGTGTCACTCACACGGACGAAAGACAAATAAATCTCTGACATAAGGGAAGTTTTAACGTTTCACTGATTTCAGAGCTAATAAAGTATTGCTGTGATATTAATTTGTAAATAGAATCATTAATTAATTCTATTCTGCAACAGACAGTTGTAGGCCCCATTTGAAAGTTATATGTTTCTTCAAATCCTACAACTTTTGGTTGGTCTTCAAACGCAAAAAAATCCATTGTATCTTAAACAACATAAAAATCAACAAAAGCTATTGCATAATACATTTTTACATGTTTTCGTTTTTATGAACAGTTCAATCTCTGAGAATGAAAAACTCAAACTTCCAGCTACATTTTATGACAATCCAAATATTCCTTAAGAAATGCTGCTGTCTAACACCAAGTCATTTGAGGTTGACAAGCTTTAATGCTTCCATTTGTGAAAGAGTCTACTTTCTGATGGAATGGTAATTGTTGCTGCATCGACTGGTTTGAATTCTACAGACACTTTAATACTCCCCACATACCTGTTAGTCTAATTAGAGTAGAGATGTTCAGTCCGGAAGCTAACCGGACATGAAGAATTTTCTCTTTCCACAAGCAGCATGTATCCATGTTGTGGTGTTTGCTATTCTATGTCAAGAGCCTTTCTGGCCTCTTTCTGAACATAAGAGGTGTTTTTGAGGTACAGAAATGGCTCAGTTTGTCTGATCTGAGCCGGATTTAGAGCTTTTACCCAATTGTTTCCAGCCATTCCGTGATTACTCAGGAAAACATGCATTCAAGGCCAGAAAAGGGGATGGAGGGAATCCAAATGGAGGTGAAGAGCTGAGAAAAGCATTCTCTCAGGATTTCAAGCATGCCATTTCATAAATTGTTGCTATTTTCAACATCAAATACATGTTCCCAATGTGTTGGTAAAAAAATAAAAATCTGTTGTATCGGCCCTGGAGCTGATAATCCAAGACTTGCTTAATGTGTGGTTTTCTTAGATATGACGTACTGTATGTCATATATATATATATATATATATACAAAGACCACTGTCTTACATCTTAACATATGTGTTCTAATCTGTTGCCTTTTATTTGTAAAAACTGTTTTTGAATGATAATTTTCAGAGAATAATCTGAAACATTCACCATTATTAAAGGCTAAACGTTAGCTTCTAAATACATAGCATTTCAACATTTTTACAATGTTTACGCTTCAGAAAACAAATACCCGTGTTTAATTTGAAAGTCTTGTATAAAAAGATGCTAAACATCTTGTAGCTTTAAGTTTTCACCTTGTTTGTACCTGTTAGCATGCTCTTGCTGCTAGGGCTCTTGATATAACTTGTCCTTATACTGTCAACATTTTAGAAATTGTTGGTAAGGATTAAATGTCAATCAGCTAGAGTCTGGCTGATGGGGTGGCCTGCCATTTTCCAATGTAACATAAAACATTTTTTAATGTTGATTAATGTTGGCCAACTGATTTTGACATACCAGTGGCGGCAGCGGTTGGGTGCAAAAATCAAGAGCAGGATCATTTTTTTGTGTACCGTAGAGCATTTATTTGTGCAAGAGTACATTTGCTTATTTTATTTTAAAAAAAAAAACAGTTATTTAGGCTTATATTCATCAACCATGGCTGGGGCATTAAAATCCAATGTACTGATTTAACATAGCTGATAAATATTTAATTTTGAGAGGATTGGATTAGTTTTATGAGCAGTTACATGATAAACGATCTGATGAAGGACCCTTTCAGGACCCATACTCAATGTTTCATCCAGTGCTGAGTGCCTATAGGTAAATGTGCCAATGGACGATTCACCCCAAAAAATCTATTGTTTTGATTAAGCACAAAACAGGCACCATAGTGGATTCTAAAAACTTATTACACATCAATTGGAATACCCATCCAGCAGTGCCATCAGTGTATAACTCTCAGAAACCAAAAGTTACGCCCATCGACAGTTTGGAAGTTTTGGTCTTCATGGAAGAGTTCAGGGCAAAATGTCATACCTCGGACATGGGAACAAGGCCAAGTGGGGTACAAAAGATGAAAGCAGGTGCTTTGGATTGATAAGTCAACATGGGAAATATTTACAACAATAAGCACCTGCAGGAAAAGTGAAGAGGTTCCTCGTACACTGGAAGAACATTTTACAAATAGAGTTAGAGTTTTGGTCAGGATCAATGGTATACTCGATGCTGGCAGATATTTATTCACCATGAAATATCATCAGGGTTGTGTAGTTTTGACCCCACGTTTTATTTTATAGGAGGACAATGAGCTTAGTCATTAATAAAATTAAAATCTCAGTGAACTGAAGAAGAAGTACTGAGTAGCTCAACCATGATCTCAAAACCATTGAGTGTGTCTAGGATTACCTGAAGGGACAGAGAATGAGAGAAAGCAACATCTCCAGAATGTTTCTACAAAAACTGTGTGAAAAAAGGGTGGTCAAAGCAAACATTCTCTTTATTTTTTGTAAATTTAGATTTTTCTGTTGTTTATGATGAATTTAAATTATTCTATGTTCTTTTTTTTACCCGCTATTTTTCACACCTGTTGACAGTATATTTAAGCGGTAGAGTTATTTCTAAATTAGATGTTCACTATGAAAGTATCAAATGACTGTGATTGTGGTTCTTCTTAATTTATTCAATCTCTGCTCTGAATTGTACCTAGAATAAATTTTTAAAAATCCTTTTGTTAGACAAAATGGGCCAATAGCAGCCTAAAATATTTTCTCTAGAAACAAGATAATGCGAAACATCGGTGTGCACCCTGGAGAACAGCTGAAGGATCCTCTTGTCAGCCGCCGAGGAGAATAAAAGTACTCACCCACACTATTCTTCCTTCGATAGTGAGAAAGACTTCATTAGAGGCTCCATGTTCTTTCAGTACTCGATGCTTTTGGAGGCAGGATGGGCCAGGAAGCCACGGCAGGAGACCTCCACTCTCAGGCGGCACATTATTAGCAGGAACACCACAGGGTCAATAGTTTGAGAATGGTTGCCGACTTCTGCTGTGTTGAGTAAGGGCGCTATCCCATGACCTTTGACTCTGCCGAGCCCTTGCACCTGTGTGGCTGATTGGGAAACCCTGCGATCGTCTCTATTCAGAGCTTTATTTTCTCAGGGACTTCAAACATGAGTCCATTCTGTCCACCTGCGAAGCAGCGTTAATGGCCATTATCAGAGAGCTGTGCTGAGGACCTTCCTTGTTCCCATAGATAACCTTAGTTCACAACATATGCAGGCATTTAGTTTGGGAAATGACAAGAGACCCAGAGTTTTAAGTTAAATTCTTTACGATTTTTTCCCCATAAAAATTTCCTTTAATCTGCCGCTGTCCTTCTAGAAACGACTGAATTTTCATTTCATCGATTGGCCACTCAGGAGGGGGTTCCACAAGGGAGTCAATCTACAACAAACAGCATGAGGTAACTGAGAATGAAAAGAAAAGTTGAAATATTTGTTCCGCACAATATGATGAAGTGATAAAAGTGTTTGGGTTAGGGTTAGGTCTAGGGTTAAAAGTCTACTGAAAAGAAATACTATGAAAGGACTTGGAACAACTGATTTAAATGATCATACATTGTTATTTTCATTTTCTGTTTTCATTTTATGGTGATGCAAGTAATGAGTGTATGCATTTCATTGTCTGCTGGGAATCCATCATTCACCTTCATTTGGAATGTGCTTTGATGCAGGCTCCACACCCCTATGCCTCTTTTCAAAAGGAAATTGGAGCAGTCCCTTTCCTAATGTTAATGCAAAAACTGAGGGAAGGGCCAAATGTTTAATGAAATGGATGCCATCATGAAATTAAAGTAAACAGTAGGGCTTCATAGTTTTTAATGCATTTGTGAAGTAGCTATTATACATTTACTGACCATCTAGCCTCATTTCAGGCCATGGGTGTTGTTAGAGCGCAATTGGCCCAAAATTAATCTGCTGTGCCTCTGTAACATTCATGTCATTTTACACAGAATTGCAGGGAATATCCTCAAAATAAATAATTTTGTCCATATGCCATTATTATGGGTATACTTAACCCATTTTCGTATCTCTGTGTTCAGGTGTGCAAGAGTCTTAACCAAGTGACGAGGCTGTGAGGTTATCTTTGAAGTTAACTCTTAGATGTCCTTTGACCGCTTTTGTTTTTTACTTTACAATTTATTCCAATAAATTACCTTTAAAACAGTGTTTTTTTGTTTTTTTGTGGCAATGCTTGATATCATTTTTAGCACAACCCCAACTTCTTTTGTACAAACATTTTTTATTACATAAAACAATAATTCTGCAACAAACCTGAAAATGCACAAAAAAAAACATTTTGTGTATTAAATTTTGTATTTTTTTTTTACTGCAAAAATGTCAAGAAATGAGAACAATCAGCTTCTTTGTTTGCATTTTGTCTACTTTTCCATTTGAATTACCTTGCCAATTATGTGCTGTAACTCTTGTAATGTTAGTTTAAAATAAAAATAAACCAAAACAAATTAACTTTATGAAACTAATTTCCACAACACTAATTAGTGAACCTCAATTACAAGATGTACACTGATTTTAAAAATATAAACAGCAAAGTTCACAGTGTTAAATGGACATTATATGGTTGAGCTCAAGTGGTGTGGTGGTTAGTGAGCTAATTATGTACAACGTGGCCATGCAAGATCTAAAAATCTATGAACAATATTTTTTATAAACCAAAATATGGTGAACCAATAGAAACCAACTTCCCTAGGCCCACTCAGCCACAGATGAAACATTTCCAGTTCATAATAACTTCATAGCTTAATAGTTCATTAACACGTTCAAACTCATAGTAGCTCTCCTCCTGTGATGAACGAGTGAGGGGGTTTGATAAGAGCTTTGAAAAGAGGTGTATTCATCATCAGCATCATCATCTCAATGCTACCAGTTAGCTCTTTCATTAGCATCTCAGTCAGAACATAGCAGCATTCTGCTTCGTAATTTTACTTCACAGCAGTTTGCAATTAGCAGCCATTGCAATTATGATTAGTATCATCAATCAGTGTAATTGCTTGAGGAAGAATTACCAGGTATTATCATCTGAAGTAGTTTTTCATGATATCAACCAAAGCTTCTTTATAAATACATGTTATAATATAAATGTTCCCAAACACTAATGTTTTCAGCTTCAAAAAGACAATGATGAGAGTTTTTGGTTAAATCATCCTGTAAAAATCCTGACAGTTACTTCTATTCTTATAAATATTAATGGACTGTCTTCAGATTGACTCAGAAAAGACACGGCTTACAGGTGTTACTTAACAAGAAGTTTTCCCATCAGAACAGAATTGAAATTCCACTCAGCATCTTCCTGCCGCCTCGCGAGGAGCTCTGTCTTAAAGAAGTGGTTCTTGCTCAAAGTTATCAGTTCTTGAAACAGATAAGCTGTCGGACCTGTCATGTTCACAGGGAATCTGCTGTCAGAGATGCCTTTACTTCTAAGAGTCCCATTTATATCGATCAAGGACTAACTCTGGCTGTTTCAGCAATAAAGTCAAACTCACTCAAAATGATGCTTTTCCCCTCCAGTGATTTACCTTTAGGGTCAGATTTCATCTTGGATCCATCTAATGCTGGGATCTTATGCTAAATGAATGTGCAATTTATGAAAGTGCAAATAACTAGACAAAATTCTCTAAAAAATCAATCACTCTGGTCTTATTCTTTCTCATTTGAGAAACATTGTGGCATAAAAAGATCTGTTTCTTGAAAGTATATTGTATTAGAAAAATAAAACAAAAATAAAAATTGAAAAGATTTGATTTTGTTCTATATTTAAATCATTGCGTACACACTACAATTAGTTGTCACACCACAGAAGAAGAGAAGAAATTGTTCTTTTGCACCTTTAAAATATACTTTTAATATCTTTTTTTTTTTACCATACAGCTCAGTCTTCAGAAACTAATGAAATAAGCAGGCCATCATCAAGATCATAAGAGTTTTTGATTTTTCATTATGTTTTAGTTTTTGTCGATTGTGACCTTTTTTTCTGATTCATTGTCTCTAGCAGATTTAGTTTGGTAAGTGATTTGTCAGGTAGATGCCATTTAATTGTATTTATTCCAAAATTTTCATGATTGCCTGGCAGCCCTTAGTGCAAGAAAACGCATATAGGGAAGACCTAAACATCTCAACGCAATTGTAACGAGTGAAATTACAGTTGTAGATATATGTAATTGAAATTATGATTAGTGAAAGTAAAGTTGCAACTAATACATGAAATGGCTTACCAAAAAAAGAAGCTTCTGTAGCAAGATACTTATTATTTGCATCCCTTTGAGAACTGTTTTACATATGCTGTGGCCTGTCTCAAACACAGTTAACTTCATTTTGTCCATCGCACACTATTATCCTATACAATGGAATCCCATATAGAGCTCTGCTGCTTTCTTCCAACTCTATGGCATGGTGAGAAGGTGCCATGTCAGTTAAAATGGCTAGAACTATGAATGGGTTTATTTTATATCTATACAAATGGTGTTGAAATACATGTAGAAAGATGAAAATAGAGAAATTTATTTTAAAGTTTGTTTCAGTTTTAATTATTGTTTTGAATTTATTTCACCTCATGACAGTGTGTTTTGTTTTATGGCTTGGAAACACTTGGAAAATCCACCTCCAAAACACTTGGAAAATCCAGCATAACAAGCATAAGTTGGGTTTTGGAGCATAATAAAAGTTTGTTTAAGCTGGTCAATGCTAGATTAAGCCAGCTGCCAATCGGCTGTAACCAGTTACCATTTTCAAAAACACATTTTCTCATCTCATTGGATTTTCCATTATGGCAACCTTTGTGTATCACTGCCTCTTCTTCTTGATGTGTAGGTGTCTATGGTATAGGTTATAAACACTAAAGGTGTGTTTGCGTAACAAAAGTGCAAATCTCATTGGTTCTTTACATGACACAGCAAAACACAGCTCACAATAATGCGTATTTACCACACATTTTCACACTTTGTTTGGCCATGAGGTGTTAAACATTGGCAAAAAAAAGCATATAATAGATTTTACATGAATGTGAGCAAACATGCATTTTTGAAAGCCTTTAATTGGAGTGTTTAGTTCTAATTTAATGTAAAGCACTTGAAATATAAGCAAAGCAAATAATGCTATTTTTGTTTTTATGGAGTATTATTTTTGAATCACTTTCAATGTTCTTACAGTAACGTCAATAATCTCCACTAAAACTTTCATAAGATCTTATATCCCAAAATTTACAATTAACTCACATTACAATTCACAAAACACATTTTATTTGGTAACAAGAGCTTTTTCTTTTCACATACGACGAGCAGTTTTTGAACCATGTTATTGATTAACGTGGAAGTGAAAGGAACTGATTATGAAAAACTACTTACAAATGTCATCTACTCAATTATCAAAATTCAGTTTTTGTTTTTTCTAAAGCTGCTGTACATGTCATGAAAACTGATGTAGAAAAGAAAGCAATGTGCTGGACCAAATGCATGTAGCAGCAGTGCTTGTGTAACAGCGCTTTTGCAGCATTCCAGCCGAATTCCTGTTCCCCAGCAGCTGCCAGGGTTAATATCCCCCTCCGCAGGGAGGAAGTCTTCCTTCCTTCCTCTCTCCTCCCCCCTCAATGGATTTGCAAGGCAATCTTTTGAATGAGCATATTAAAAAGTCCACAGTGGTGGTCACGTCAAACATGGCTGGCCAAGCATGCTTCATATTTTGACGGGTCTCTCTGCTGCTTTCAAAAGCATTTGATGAATAGACGCATACCATTTTCACTCCCTTCGTAAAGGAGTATTACACTGAAGTATATCTGAAGCAGTCCCAAAGCTCAAAATATAACCAATGACTTCTACCATTTATACATGACATTATTTCGATTATTTTCTTTTGAGTTCAACAATTTGGTTTGACAAAAACCAGGTTTTCTTAAATATCCCAAAACAGCCCAATGTTTTTTAATATAAATAAAGCTCCTAAAATAATTAAGATTAGTCAAAGATAATATTTTAAACCAATTATTAAAAAAAATATCTATCAGTTGTTTTGAGTTTATGTATTTCAATTTACATTTTTTTCTTCCCAGTTAAAATCAGAGAGCTTCATAATTAAAATTAATCTCAGAGCCACTCGTTTCTATTCAAGGCTCATAATTGCTGGTTTGTTTAAGAAGTAAATGAAAAGAGGAAATACTTCTGGAACCAAGGCTGCAGGAGAGGGGCAGAGCACACAGAGCCACTAATAGACATATTTACAAAACACACCAGTATTTATTCAGCAGAGATTATTAAAAATGTTCTCACTGTGTTTGACATGCACTGAACACATCTTGAGGAAAATAACGCAATTTAATGAGGATGTTGTGCAAGTAGTGTTGGAAAACTGCCTTTTGAAGCAATATTTCACCACTGAATACAAACACAAACATTGTATGTTCATTCATCACTGAAAAAGATAATGTTTGAGAGGTAAAAGTTATTTTGTTGATTTAAAGAGATTAGTGTTATTTAAAAAGTTTTACCAAACTTGAACTAATAGTGAAACAAAAGATATTTAATGAAAAAGTTATTTTTTGATGCACAGTGCTTGCATTTGCAAACATTCCCGGTTCAAATTCCAGCAACAGAAAAAACGTTGGGTTCTTACAGAGATAAAAATGAGTTAAAAGCTGAACTTTGTCTCAAAAGAAAAAAATGGGGATTAATTACAAAAACATTTCCTTTTTTAATTATTCAAACACAGTAAAATATACAAAAAAAAAACTTTTTTACACGTGACCGAGCAATAAAAAAACGGACATTTTGGAATTCAAAAGCATTTAATTATTTAAAAAAAAACGCCTTTTTAAGAAACGTGTTTCGTCCGTTTGATCTTAGTCTTTTAAGAGAGTCCAGGGGGTTTAAAAATTGTTTCTCAACTAGTTAAATGTACCAATACCACCAATAGCTGTTCATGTTGATTGGGCACCAGCCTCCATAATGTTTGTATTGTTAGATGGGGCTTATGATTATATGTGAAAATATTAGTTCAAAACTATTTATAATTAATATATTGACAAATTTACCTTAAATAAAAAATAAAATGTTTATATTCTCCAAATGTGAGTAACAATTGGTAGTCTGCATCAGGCAGATAATTGTCAATAAAAGTGGTAATCACACTTAGGAACAAAAAAATGGCAGATTTTCACAGATTCTTAAAGTTCTTTAAACTTCATGTGGTTTTAAGGCAAAAGGAAAGAGGTGCTATGGCTGAACAGCTGCATCAAACCCATGCATCACCAAGTTCCAAGTTCTCGACTGCTAGTAATTCCTAAGATAGAAAAAAACATTACGGACAGGTATGTTGTGACCCATACTATAATATTGTGCTCTGCATTTAACCCATCTAGATGCTTGCACAGCAGTGAACAAACACACATGCCTATGGTGTGTGGGTTGCGAAAACTGGTGCCTTTCTCAATGGTACCAAGGTTGTGGTTGTCATAGGTGGAAGAACTCCAAATGCAGCTGGGGATCAAATCAGTGAACAATCAGACAATATTCTTAACCATTAACCCACAACTGCTAGTCCACCAAAGCTCTCCAACAAGCTCAGATCTTTCTTTCTTATGTAGACTCTGCATATGATGCTGAAAACATCCTGCTGCACCATGGGCTTCTCTTTTGTTTTAGTTTGTTTCCAGGTGGTGTCCAGTAACTAGCTCTTTCAAGAATCTTCAGAACGCAATGTGCCAGACTTATTTCCAGTTAAAGGAATTCTGAAAGCTTCAGCATACAAAGATGTTTTGAAAGACGTTCGATCCACCCAACATCAAGGAAACAATTTGGGAATGTCCCCTTCCTGTCGCAGCATGACTACACAAAGTGAGGATCCAATGAAAAATTCTTGTGAGGAAGAGATGAACTTGACTCACCACTACAATTTTGGAATAATTAGAGGCACAAAAACTGCAAAGCAGGGGCTTCTAGTACATCAGAGACTAGCCTCACAAATGTGTTTCTTAAAAAAAAAGTTAAAAAATCATAGATATACAGAGTCAAAGATTAGAAGGTGTTATCGCTCCAAAGGATTGGCAGGATTGGCACAGAATGTCACTTTTCCACTTCATGGTATAGAACGTTTTAGTTCAGTGCTGTTCATTTCAGAACAGTTTGCTTACTTTTCTATGGGATTTTACTATCGATTAAGCGTTTGTGCCACCTCAACCATGAGCACACTGCATACGGGCTTCTATGAGAGGAAGTTCTGTACCTCGTCGTTTCAACAAAATAGATTGGACATTACTTTTTGTGGTGTAATATAATATAATATAATATAATATAATATAATATAATATAATATAATATAATATAATATAATATAATATAATATAATATAATATAATATAATATAATATAATATAATATAATATAATATAATATAATATAATATAATATAATATAATATAATATAATATAATATAAAAAGCACATTAAGGCTGTGAAGAGTGTATTTAAGACAGGCCTTGCTCACCCACTTCTTATAAAGTGCATATGCTCAACAATTGGCAGCTTTCATTTTCTACGACATTTGTGCTACAAGCTGCCAAATAAAACTGTGACAGCTTGGAGCAATCCAAGGCAAATATGACTAACATGAAGCCCTAAAAAAGATAGTGCCATGCAACTATAAATAAGAGAGAGAAAAAGAGATGAAAGACTAATCCGAGCGCTCTGCATGCAAATGTTCCGCGTCCCCTTTCATGGTTGCCGGGCAATAATGGGTTTGCATTTGAATCTCACTTTTTGTATCCGTTTTTTGTATCCAATCCTCAATAAGTGTAGCCAGCAGAATAAAGAAACGCAGGCCTGTGGAGTTAAATGAAGTTGTAAACCCGACAGGCATTCCTGAGCACTCCTCCAAGACTCTTTTTTGCTCTCAATCGCTTCTTTCTTTCGGCTGTGGCCTCCTTCCACACCGGATGTTTGCAGTGGTCTGCAGCTGTTGTTTGAGACCGAGCGGGGCTATGGAGCTGGAGCTGGAGGAATGGGGAGAGGGGAGCCATGTTAGGGCCTGGGAAAGGTCCTGACGCTCATGCTGTTTGGCAATTAGTTTGGCTAATGTGCAGAAATAGCTGAATGTACATGCAGAGAGTCAGAATTTCTTTTAGTTATCGACACACACTACAGTGTTCATTGTAGGGTGGTAGAAGGGGAATTAGGCCAGTTCAAAGGTTTATAAAAGTTGACACCAACATGTTGCAAACATTGCTTAGCTGCAAAGAAAATACACCATAAGTTAACACCAACATTAATAAGTTACTGCTGGTTTCAGTAAACTACAATATTGTGTTGTAATTAATATTATGGACACATCAATACTCCAAAAAAATCATTAAAAGTCACGCTTTAGGAGAGGGTGATGAGCAGGTCCAGTGACGCATGGTTTTCCAACCAGATGTATTGAATCCCTTTATGGCTGATCTCCTCTGCGATCCCCAGGCTTATAGCTTTGGCACCTTTGACACCTTCAAGGCCAAGGATGGCCAGAAGGCTCGAGAAGCCTTCTCTCAGAGATCTGGTGGCCAGGCGAGCCCAGTGACTCACCTGGTCCATGACAATCCTGTACACCCGGTCAGTGGGCACCTCCTTGGCTCCTTCAGTTCCCGGTCGTCCCAGCGACATTCATCCGCTGTTCCTGCTGGAGGGAAATGGTTCTTCTTCCCCAAGCTGAACGGTGGGACCCTCTTATATCTCTTATATATATATATATATATATATATATATATATATATATATATATATATATATATATATATATATATATATATATATATATATATATATATATATAAGTAAAAGTAAAGTTGTGAATTTAACGAAAACCACTTTAATTTATCAAATAGAGAATACCTTGGTTAGCATAATTAAACTGTGTAAATGTTTTGAGTACATCATGCGTAAATGATACATTTAGGCATGAAGCTCTCCAGCAGTTTTCAAATTACTCCAATTAACTTCATTCCACATTTCCATACCAAAACATATTAGTGACCAAACATTTTTCTCTTTTGAAATTCCAGAACCAAATCAAGAGAAATAGTTTAAAAGCCTTTTAGTAATTTTGCATTTTAATTTCAAGGATACTTAATAAAAAAACAAAAATACATACCGGTAGTTGGAAAATGTAACAAATGGATTAAAAAAAAAGATTTCTCTTATCTTAAGCTATTTAAATAATTCATATTTGTGTATCCTTCTAGGATTCTAAAGGGACCCATTTTTACAATTACATAAACTTCACAATGCTTTGAAAAGCCACAGACATTCACAAACATCACACCCTCCCCAGAATAGAGAAGGAACAACAAATGCTTTAGATGCAAGAAAGACAAAAAGTTCTTCCTTAAACAAACATAAACTTCCGTGCATGACATGTGTACCAAGTATGAGATTGAGAATGAAGAAAACACCCATCGTTGGAAAAGCCGCTCGGCTGGAATCGCCCTCTCAATACAGCTGCCAGATGCAGAGAGGAAGTTACCAATCATCTCTGTCTGGATTTGCATTTTTTTGTCTTGTCTTTCAGCAACCGCCAACCCCCAGCTCTTGTGCTGTACTTAGAGAGCTAGACTGCAGACACTTGCTCTTTGTGTGCTTGACAGGCGCTTGATAGCACAGGATACATGGACTTCTTAACCTCGCCAGGCCTGACATTACTGCCTGTATAGCCGGTTGAATTGCGCTTGTGTCTCTTTTGTGTTTTTGTTGTTTTGATTGACAGTAACACTGAGATATGTGCATGTTTGCCTTATACTGGAGTTACCTTAAATTGTAAAGTGAAGGTTCAGGTAAAAACATGATATTTATAGACTGGTTGCTCCTATAGATCCCATAGACTCTTTATGTTATGTACAGCTAAGATAATGTGCATAATTAAGAGAGTAGTAACTTGAGTGCTGAGTGGGGTGGTTTTAAGTTTAAGCTTTGGCATCTCAACTTCATCCATGCTCCACCCATTCCTTTTTAACCATTTTGACTATCTGACACATTACCGACAGATTGCTACCATTTTTTTTTTTTGGTTCAGCATTCCTTTTCAGAAACCCTTGACTCCATGTAGTTTCATTTTAATTGATTTTTTCTATCTTGAGAGGTCAGTCATCCTAAAATAGAACTTTATCATCTAGCTTTGCTTCACTGGTTTCAAGATTGTTTCTCTTTCCTGTTAAGCACAATATAAGATATTTAAATAGCATTGATGCAATTTTCCCTTTTTTACAGGAAAAATGTTAATTAAATGTGAAAATATGATGGTTTTAAAATTTGAAGAATGAATATGCAACTTCACACCACTAGGTGTCACAAGGATTTAAAATGTTAACAAAACCATGATAAGATCTTTATTACAAAAATGTTATAAAATAAAGCAAATCCATAAAGTAACCTCTCTTAAGTCCACTTTTTAAAAACAATTAAAAATGTAATTCAAAAGGAAGATTACTACTAGGTGTTACTAATGATTGTTCATCTGTAATTAGGATATATATAAATGATTTGTCACAATGATTGATTTGTTTTCATCTAAAACAGCAATGTTTTATTCTTAAAGTTTCAGTTTTTTGTGACATTATTCTCTCTTAGGCTTATTTGTTTTTTTTTTATTTAAAATCAATTTAAAAATATGTTTTTTAAAACATTTTCAAGAGATAAAATTAGCAAAACCAAGTTACTCTTACCAAGTCTTTAGTAACTATTATGATAATTGAAGTACACAACTCTAAAATGTAGAAACTGTTTAATGAACTAAATGGTGCTCAAATGATGCACACGGGATTAAAATGTAAAGTATCACAATGGATTTATGATATTGAAAGTATATACAGCAAAATGTTGTGTCATGGAACTAAATTAAAAAAAATTATAAATTCACAATTTTGTAAAAAGTATGCATTGTTGTAATTTAAAGTGGCTTTCCATTTTCTTTCATAAAAGAGCTAACCATACCTGATTGCCAGAAATGTTGAGAATTTGCATCCGCGTTTACACGATGGGCTCCATTACACCCCTGTAAACCGAATTAGGAATAAGCCATTATTGAACGGATTGGTTTCTATTTGTCATGCATGCTTTTGGATCTTTTTTAAGTCCATTTCAAGTTTTATCTCCATTCCAAAGTGGAAATGAAGAGGTTAATCTCTTCTTTCCTGCACATATGTGAGTGTCATTAACGGGCCATGGGACAAATCTCTTTTTCCAGTCTCCCAAGAGCTCATGTGTTTCTTTACCCCATAGGGAAGGGAGAGGAGGAGAGTGGGGGAATCTCTTTTTCTGAGCTTCCAAAATCCTGAGGTTTTTTTTAAGCATGCCTTTGCCCTGAGGGTCTGAAGTAGACACCTGGGACATGAAGCATTGGCTTTGGATTTAGCAGTTTCCTGTGAGCCTTACAGACCGCAGCAAACAAGCCCTGAACGAGGGAGCGTATGGATAGAGAGAGGGAGAAACTTTGAGAATGATCTCTCCAGAGCTCGCCTGAGTTAATGATGGGGAACCAGGGCGAATTCCCAGAGTGAAGCTGTGCAGCTTTTCAAGATGGTCTGCACTGATCCAGTGCCAGACACAAGAGACAGGAAGAAGATTGAGTGGAGCGAGAATGAGAAGAGAATAAGAATAATAAGGAGTCATTGACGGAAAGATAGGGGCCATGTAGAAGATTCAGTTTGAGCCTTCCTGAGGATAATGAGAAATTTTACTCAAATCTGATGATAAATGTGCTTCTATTGTTTGTTTAGAACATCACCAAATACAACAAAAGTGAAGTTTTGTAATTTATTTACTACAACGTTGATTCAATTTGTTCACTTATGTTGGTCTTAAATGTTTGTATATAAGTAAACAGCACATCAAGACAACACCCAACCACCTGTGGGACCTGGTTTCATCTGCTTTTACTTTCGGCTGTTCCCAGTTTAGGGGTGGCCACAGCGAATCATCTGTTTACACCTAACTCTGTCCTCAGTATACTCTACTCTTGCACCAACCAACTTCATGTCCTCTTTCAGCACATCCATATATCTCACATTTGGCCTCCCTCTTGACTTCTTACCTGTGGGACTTTTATATGCTTTGAAATAAATTTCAATACCTGAGTTTAATGGCTTGGGCTGTTTTGAATTAATAAGGAATGACGGGACCCACTTATCATTAAATTTTGATTTTAAACATTATATGTAGGTTATTAGTTTGGTTTTACATGAACATTACAAGAGTTATGACAAGGTAATTTTAATAAAAATGAGAGAAAATGTGTGATCGTCTCAGTTAACAGACCTAAAAAAACAATGCCATCAGTGTCATCTAGTGGTGAAAAGAAGGGATAACCCTTGAAAGTACAACACTTGTGATATGGCTTGTGTTTTTCAAAGCTCTGGAACAAAGGCACAAAAAGTATTTCGAAGTTAATCTGTTTTTATATACAATTTTCACATTGATTTGACTTTGTCTTTGCTTTTTAGAGTATTTATGCATTTTTTTTCTCTGAAAATGTTTACATTTTGTTATAAAACAAAAAACTGTTGGTTATCAATTTTTAAGTTTTTTCTAGTAAATATATTTCAAAATGTAATACTCTGAATTTTATTTTTTGGTACAATTTAAAGTTTGTTCTGAAATTATTGTGTAAAGTAATGAAAAAATATTTGTTAAAAAAGAAACTGCAGTTTGTACAAAAAATATATATCAAGCATTGGAACAAAAAGGCTTTAAAGATTTAAATGTAATTTATGAGAGGCCCCGGACTTCTACGGGTTAAACCTGAAACAATTTGAGAACCTTTGTAAAGCTAATAATGTAGTGTTCCGACAATGTGCCTAAATTGTCAGGTGTTTTGTGTGGTAAACAAGAATTTGGGAATTATTCTCAGAGTCTTAATTGTAAAATGCAGACAGTTATTCCATTCACCCATAATGCAGTTGTTTTCTGTGTTGATCTTGTGTTGCATTTTGGCATTATCTAAATATTATACAAAAAGTTTATTGTTACTGAATGAATGTGAGGGATTCCAGGGAACATCAGAACACCAGAAACATCGCCATAGACAAGGAAAAATGATGACTTGATAAAAGTCCATTGAAAAGCCTAGCATTTTCAAGACAAGCATCAGACACTGAATCCTAACACTGTTTCCATGCTCCAGGAAGAAAAACAAGGCCTTTTGGAAAAGAGTCTCCAAGAATTGAAAGCCCAAAGTATCCCGAGCTGTGCACAGGCTGCCAAGAGGCCAGGGAAATCTGATACGTCCTCACTGAGGCCTTAACAAAGATCTATTGAGGCCTGGAGAGGACTCTGATTGTGGAGGAGAAGAGGGAGGAAAAAACCTGGGGCCATGACAGGCATCCGGTAAGGGGATCATTCTGCCTCTGTCCTCCCTTAACATTCCCCCGGGTGGCCTGGAAGACGCCCAATAAAGCAGTGCTGTTGAAGGCAGCGGAGGTGTCTGTGTTTGTGCCTGAGGGGAGAGAGCTATTATCATGCCGACTACACCAAGTTGAAGCCATTTCTACGGTTCAGGTCTTTAACCTCTGCGCTGATTAAGGTTATCCGAGTAATTTAGTGGAAGCGGTATCACATTATGGTCGACTTATGAGGTGGAAATTAAATTTTGCTCCGGGCTTATGATCTCTAGGGAGGAAGAGATGGGGAAGTGGATGCATATGGGCGACTTCCTTATGATTTTGTTCAACAAGGGCGTTTTTTAGGATTTATGAGATGAAGCCTTTGTGTCAGCTTGTGTTGTGGAAGTGTGTAAGAATATTTTAGGCACGTATGACTCACTTGTAGATTCATTTTTGGCTTCTCAAAGAGAAGATTTACATGGACATGAAGTTTCATGCTGTACTGCATGTTGAAATGAGGGTTATTAATTCAACTCAGATTTACATGAACGGTAGCACTGTGCACCATTTGACACTATGGTTATTTAACACAGTCAATTTTGCCTTGGAGTTTAGTAAAACAATGGCCAATATTATTAATATTATGGCCAATTATTAAAAAGTTCAAGTCAATGAATGGATTATTGAAATATCATTTTCATGCTAATTATTCATCCATTGCTTCGTTCGTTTTTTCGTTCATTTTCTATAACCATTTTATCTTTGCCAGGGTCACAGGGTTCTGCTGGTGCTTCTGCTGATCTATAAGCAAAGTAAACTACTAAAACTTATTACATTAAATACATTTTTTTCTGAAACAGATGCTAGCTTTAGGTTAATATACTGTCCATATACAATACACGCAACAGTAAAAAAAAAAAAAAACATTGTCATGCTTAATTATTTAATGCTATAGTTAGAATTTTGTTTTGTCAAGTATGTCCCTGTGGCTGGATTTAAAGGTATGGCCAAGTTCATTGGCCAGTTTAAGTTGTTTTGGAAGATTGCAAGAGAAAATGGGTTCCGCAAAATTGCTGTTGCATTAGGACACATGGTAAAAGTTTGCTATTGTGAGTGACCTTTTTATCCATTTTTGGAGCAAGAGCACTCATGGCAGTGAGCTGACATATGGAGTTTACAGCACTTATCACACACCAGTGCAATGTAAACACCGCAGCATTTAACAATGTATGCCATACTGCAAGCAGCCAACAATTGGCACAGCTGATCTAACAAACGCCTTGCGCTATAGTCCCAGGGTGTTTCCTCTTCTCTCCCAGCTGAATTACAGTTTATAGGAGCCGTTCACACAACACGATCCCACTAAATTTAGCACATCATTAGTTTCACAGTTTTCATAACACCAGTGCAGAGCCGCTCCTCTGCAGATGGCTGTCATGGCAATGACATCTCATCAGCACTCGGAAACAGAGTTTGTTTCAGTTTCTGGCTCATTTCAGGAAGAAGGTCAAAATGACATCATGCTAAAAGAGCTGTGGCTATTTTTTCAAATCCATATTTAAATGTCAATGCTTCTATTCTATGAATGAGAAAATGCTAATTCTAACATAATTTTTTTTTTACATTTTCATTTTTAATTGGTCTAAACCAAATATGAAATATATATATTTCAGTGCCATTGCTCTGATTAAACTTGTGTTTCAGAATCATTTAGGTGGGACTTATATAGGACTTGATTCTTGATATAAATGAAGCATTTTGATACTTAAATGATAGAAATAACAAACCCAATCATGCCCAGTTCGTTTTACTAGCATGAATCCTCTATGCAGGGCCCGGGTTTAACTCGTTTTGCCTGGCTGGTTGGAAGAAATAGGGTGTTTCCAGTTGGCCCAGACATGATTTGTATGTATGGGGAAAAGGAAATGCAATGTCACCTGCCTGAGGTGCCAGCCGCTGAGGTTCAGTATTTATTGGACATTTATGTAGACAACATAATTATGTAGAGACAAAAAAATAATGTTTCAACACACCCTTTTTGTTTACCTCAAAACACAGTACGATAAGAGTAATTTAAGAGCAGTACCAGTACTGGGTCAATTCTAGGGAATCATGCCTAGTGAATTGAATTGGTTCACATCAAATGTTGCCTTTGGAAGTTTTTTTTTTTTTTTTTACAAACAATTATGGAACATAACTGAACCATATCTGAATTACACACAAGGCCCATGTGTTTGGCACAAGTCGCATCCACTTAAATAATCAAGGAAACCCATGCATTTTAAGTACCAGACTGTCCATATTCGGCCCACATACCATATGCCAGTGCCAGATGCGTTCCAGATGTGTCAGGCAAGAAAAAACTTGATCTAAATTTGTTTGCTGACTGGGAAGAGCTGCAATAAAGATTTGGCGCAATTTGTCTAGTTGACTCTTTCCAAACACCTTGAAATTCCACATTAATTTTTGCATCTGGAGAGCATATTAGCCATGAGAGGTTTTGAAAACTCACCAGTTTCTGATATGTCCTTTATATTTTTTGTTAGAATTGTTTACTTCCTGTCCAGGTTTGATAAGAGTGAATAATAATAGCGAATGGCTGGGTGATTTTTGTCAGAGCAGGCCTTTCTCAAGGACTCTTCTGTTGCTACTAAACCTTACTCTGCCACAGAACATTATTCACAAATCCAGCAGACATGACTATGAGATTTGGGTTCACTTCCATCAACAATCGACAAAATAAAACAAAAACAAAAAAAAAAAAATTAAAAATGCTGCTTAACCCCAAAAGAGAAAACAGAATCACTTGCAATGTCTTTGCCAATCACACTCATAAGAACGCCTTTAGCCTAAATGCAAACTAAAAAATATCTTAATGGGTTTGCATCACATTCAGATGAGTTTATGTTCATTAACAGAAATGCCATCTGATGGCTTTTCACAGATGTTTGTATGGCAGATAAAATATTTTATTATGTGAGAACTCTCTTGTGTTCTTCTTAAAAATCCTCTTGTGTTTTTATTCCTTTCGAATAATCGTCTTCATTTTCTCAAAATGAAGACTTTAATGCATTGCTTTGCTTTCTGTGTGCCTTCTTGGTTTTTATCAATTGAAGAGATAGAAATGAGTGTTGTGAAGAGCTTTAAACAATTACAAATATTTTCATGGGGATCTGATATTACATACAAATAGAAAAAGGTGGATTTGGAAACAGCTGAATAAACAAATAATCTTTAAAGCATTATCTTTCCAATTTAGTTTAGTGTACAATTTGTTGGAACTAAAACATTTTGAAAAATGTTTTAGAAAGATACTTTATTCCCCGGAAGGGACTGCTTGAATGCCAAAAGCCCCAGTAACTATGGAAATGCAACAAAAGACTCACCATTGATCTCTCCAAATAGTGATCAAACTAATGCTTAGGGTGCTTTTGCACTGAGATCACTTTCTGAACCCTCCCCAAGAACACTCACTTCTTTACATAACCTGAAACACACAACCAAGATGGGGAAGGGGGAAAAGGAGCACCACATGAAGTGGAGTCGACACTGTAACTGTGGAGACTGTTTGAAGTGAATAGCCTTCTCAGCAGCTTTCTTACTCGCTCATTAAAGTGTAGCTGAGAGGATGAAGTAGCCTCTGCTCTAAAAATTGTTTTAAAAATGATGAATGAGTCGATTAACATTTATGCCACATCGCACACAGATTTTTTTATTCTTAGGTCCCACCGATTCATGCCTGGGACCGCTGAAACATACCACAGTCCACTTCTGCAAGCATTCTCGGTATTAGTTCTTGGAAGGAGAACTATTGTTTTTACAAGTGCAAAAATCAACGGCTTGCAGAGTTAATTGTCAATATTTTATACATAGTTTCATTAGCAAATCTGTTTTTCTGTACGCAAACCCATCAAAGACAACATCTCTTTAGTATAAGTAGGAGTCACCATTGGAACTGATTCAAGAACCTCATTGATGGAAACAATTCTTTGCTTTACTGGCCCTGAAGCACAAACTGCAGATCAAATGGAGCTCATCGTTAAGCATTGCAGAGTCGTTGCCTCGGAGAGCAAACAAGAAGCATATCTTTCACCATTAACTGGCTAAACAACAGAAATTGTTGCACCATTTGCACCGCTTGAAAGATCGCCATGTGTTCTTTAAAGACACGTGTGGACTCAACCATTCTAAAGCACTTTTTATGAGATGTGCTGAAATAGTAGGTTATGCAGTACAGTCAGGATTGAAGCGCCTCTTGGAAATAAACAAAAAAGTGTATCCCACTAAAAGCCTTTCACACATATCTTTCAGACAGATTTCTCTTGAATAGCCATCCCCATGGTGAACACCACAGCTGACACGCATGAAACGCCTATGCTGAGCTGAAAGGGTAAGATTTATGTCAGCTTTATACTGATAGCGCTATTCATGTGGCAAATATCCAAGATGAAATTGCTATTCAGAAAGGGAGCATGAGAGTTTGCCTGCGGGCCATGTTTTTCTGTAAGAATCTGAGGCTTGTTGGGGCTGATCAAGAGGCATTTTCTTTAACACGTCAACCCCGTCATGCCTGAAATGCCAAACAGATCCTGAAACATAAGTCTTTCTCAGAAACCGAGTGCACGCATGGCCTCGGGTCTGAGCGGCACAGTGAATGTATCATATCCATCGAGCCACCTTGTTTGTAAATAACAATGTTCTCGAGTGCCTAGTGGTTATACAAGAGAGCCATCACACCAGAGATTAGAAACATAACTCCGGGCATTTGAGGAGTTGAGTTGCACGCGCACTTCAGGTTACAAGTGTCAATCCAGTTGCATTTTTGTTGAGCCAATCCTAGAGCTGTCTGGGAACTAAGGCCTATTTTTCATTTTAAATCATGCATATGTTGAATCCTTGTTTTTTTTCAAAGCAAGCAAACAATATTTCAAGAATGTTCTCCACTCATCCTTATGAAATTCCCACTCTCCATAGTGCAGCTAACATGGAGTTAAAGCAGCAATGGTACAAAGAAATTATGTGGACCACAAACTTTATGGTTAAAAAAAAAAAAATCCTACAGAACTTGGAAAGAACTTTATTATATGGGTATGACTGAATTTCCTATTATATATTTATTTATTTATTTATGAATCTCAGTCAATCCAATAGACCTCAAGGGATTGCATTAAATTTGACTAAATGTGTATTCATTAAAGGTGAACTGAAAAACTAAAACTTGATTGATCTAGTCACATATAACAACTGACAGAACAATAAAAGCAGCATTTGAGATTTAGAAGTCAAAATATTTGTGTTTTCTGTTTTTAAAATTATTTTATTTGTAGAAAAACCCTCTAGTAAAAAGTACTGTCTATTTACAAAATGCTGTGTCGAACACTTGTCCATTAATCACATTTTTAATATTCTTCCTCTGAACCATTAAAATATGTGTTTATTTACCCTTTATTTCTCCTTTACATCAGAGACATTGTCTTCCGTTTTGAGCTCATATCGGTTTTCATTAATGTTTTAGTTTCAAACTGCTAAAAGCATCAACAATACTAAGAATCTTTGTTAAACGTTTGCATTTCTCAATATCTTTCGCTCTCTCTTTAGGCATGTAATATGCTAATCTTGGCCAGTCGGAGGGCACACCTCGAGATCTCTTCCTAAAATCAAATTAGCACCCTCTAACACAATGGTGGAAAGAGCAGGAAATATGTTGAAAAACAACATTTTCTTCCGAATAATTGTTTTTGTTTATTAATTCCAATACCATAACACTGCACATCCATAAAAAGAACAAAATTCATTCCTAGACCCCTACATGACTTCTGCATTTATAAATTATTTAATTAAAATCAATACTTTTTAACACATCATTGTGTGTAATCACGTAATTTTTTTTGCACTGTGCTCTTGATCCACTGATCTACAAAAAGTATCACAGTATTTTGTTGCCACCAATTATCTTTTACGTCATTATGAGGTTTTTTTTTTTTGTTTTAAACTACATATTTTTCAATAGCAGTATTTGTTTATTTTATATGAAGAACAGCAGTTCTTAATAACAATGTGGGATTTCTTTTAAATACTCAAATTTGCAACAGAAAAGCACAACTTTTTGCTCTGTCCATGACCTTTATAAAGTCAGGGGATTAATGTTGCAGAAAAAGACTGCAGAAACACTGCATGATGCAAAATGAAATCAGGCCAAATCCGACCCAGAGTGGCCCCTATTTCCTCCTTGTTTATGTGGCCTCAAACCTCCATGCCATTCCAGAGCCCCGGTCTGTGCTTCTGACACGTCGATTTGTCACATTTACCCCCAAAGTCAGAGATCCAGGTCCTGTCACGTAGCTCAGAAACAGATTTCAGCAGAACTCCACATTGGGAGTGCATTAGGAGCTATGTTCCCTCTCCTGGACCATCTGTGCTGTTTCCTAATGAGAGCAGACCTCACGCTGGACATCAATCTCTATTAAACTCTGACGGCTCCAAATCACCTCCGGCTTGAATTGGGATTTAAAGGTATGATTCAACTCCATGTGTGAATGATTTTTTTTTTCTCTTTTAAAGGGATAATGCTCCAAAACCTGGAACCTGTGTCAATAAGTATTTCATTTCCTTTCCTCTCAATTTATGCCTGTCACTTATATTTCACTTTCTTCTAAAGACCATTATGTGTATTAAAATATATGCATAAAATGCTTAATTAAATCAAGAAATCTCATCATAAAACCATGTGGCAAAAAAACTATTAGAGGGTTCAAAAGTGTATGACCAATTAATAAGAACTAGTAAAAACTGTTATAATTAGATGTTAAAAAACCCAAGTCCAACGGGTTTTGTGATGTTTTTAACCCCACAACTATCAGGGATGATAACTAAAGGCTCTTAAACATTTGTGCTAGAATGCACCTCGATCCAAAACCATGGGTGGGAAACGTCTAAAAGAATGAGTGATGCCAACAAGAAAAAAAGGGGTGAATTTGTTGCCTTGAATTAGGGAGTCGATGGTAAATGCCCAGAGGAAGAACAACCTACTGAGAAGCCATCTGAAGATTTGTGCGAATCTCAATTTGGATCGGTGTGTGGAGGCCTTAAGCCAACTCTCTATGAGTTGTGGGCTGGATAAACCAAGAACTCCAATGATGACATGGCTGCAATGAATTCTGATGTGATGAAAGAGTGGATAAAGTTTTATTTTCATAGTCTGGAAGAATATTTACCTTTATTTTACTGTTGGTTTTCACAAAAAAATCATGAATTTGAGGCTTTTCTACTGATTGGAGTGGAAGAAATAACTTTTTCTACGAGTAATGTATTTTTCCTCACTGTTTCACAAATGATGTTATCAGAATAGACTCTAAATACTCATTTTTCTCACTTTTAATATTAAATTCTTCAAACAAGGGAATTTTCACCAGCATAAAAATGAAAATAATCCACACACCCTTGTCAAGCGAATTTGTTTACTGATGCCACAGCACTTTGGGTGAAAACTGAACTGTAACTATGTAACTATGTTATGTGACCATAATTTCTAAAAATGAATGAACTGACTGATTCAAAATGAATCGACAACTGGCAGCCAATCAGAATGCAGACAGAGAAACAAAGCTGCATTCATCAAATGGTTCATTGCGTTCAAAGCTCCACTCGATTCTTTCCTGGATGAATCTGCTTCATCGTTTGGAACCTGTGCACCCCTAGGTTTGTGCTTGAGCATTATCCAATAAGTTTTCTGTAACATCTGCAGCTGTGGGCATTTAAACTAAAATCCCAATATCCTATATTTGCCTTTCTGTTGTCATGAGACCTTTAACATGTGTGTGCATGGGAACAATTGAATGATTCAGTGATGTTCTAACTGACTTTTCTTTTTGGATATGGTTCCCCTTTAAAGATGCAGGGACTGGATGAACTATGAAGGGTCTTAAGAATAAAGCTAGGTTGTGTGTTCACATAGTTCAAAATCAGCAGCCAGACGAGAAGAGTGTGCAGACGTGTGCCACGACTGTAGACACAGTTCTTGCTTTTGGTGAACCTTAACAAGACATTTTGCATTCCAACAAAGCACAGCCAAAAATGTTGAGCAAGAAGGCAAGAGTTCTACAAGCCTGCCATGTTTACACCATAAAATGAGGCACTTAAATGGAGATTAGGTTTGTTTATTTAATGGGTAAACACTCTTGATTTATTGTTTGGTTTGGGGGGGAGGTGGGCGCTCTCTGAAATCATTGTGCTATTAGGAAGCACGGACAATTTAATCAGAACCTATTAACATGATGGATATGATGGCTCCAGCAAAGAACACACTGAGCGCAGGAGGAAATGAGTTATTTCTGTCAGTCTGAGGGAATATTAAATTGGATGAATGGAGCATAGTTGGGGGTAAAAAAGTGGTTTTACATGCCTCTGGACAAGACGCCTGAAGCGGGAGACCAATGTTACAGGATGCTTTTAAGCGGGAGCTAATTAGACTAATCCAGGTTGGGTTTCTTCCCTAGCAGAATGATTTATCAATGATTGAGGAAGCCACTTCATGTTAGGCTCAACAGGCAATCATTTAAGAGCTTTTTCAACCATAAAAACAAATATAAAAAGGCTTATGGCTCACGGCTCTAAATTTAACTGTGGGCAGATTCCTCCCCCCATCAAGAAAATTCCTGGTAAAAGAAGTTGTAAGATGCTTGTGGTTCTTCTTCCTTGGCCTATATAAGCCATATTTTAACATTTTTGCATCAAAATTTTCATTCAAACTAGAATTATAAAGAAAATTAGAATTATTGTTTAAACCTTTTGAACATAATGTATAGAATACAAGTCAGCTTCAAATGTTCTAAATTAGTGGTGTTTCAGTTTCATTTTAAGATTTGTTTACCTCCTGAAGTGGCTTTACTAATTTTTTCTTGGCCTGTGTGTGCGTGTGTGTGTTGGATGTCAATAGTTCCATCTGGAAAAATGCTCTTTGAGGAAGCACAGTTTGAGGAGACTGGATTGTTATTCATTTCTCTTTTTTCTGGAGGAAGAAGAGCTTGCCAAGTATCCATTTCTTTGTCCCAGATGACTGCCGGAGAAGAGGATATAAAAACAGGAACCGCAAAATTTGTGTAATGGTTTTCATCTGAACCTTAAACACTCTGTGTGCAGACAAAAAAAAATGTTTTTGAGTCTGAATGAGACACATACGGTCCAGGGATGCTGGAGATAATTAATGAATTCAAACTATAAAAATTGATTTGTCACTTTTTGTGCACAAGCTTGACTGTTTTGAGAGGTGCCCAAGATCCTGGCAATAAAAGGAAGAAGTCGTACTTATTACAGATAAAACTGATTTATGCTCGACCACCGTTTATACAGTCATTTTCTTTACAAGCCTGAAAGCAAATGCTGTGCAATAAGTCTTAATATTGTTTGCAATGTCCTTATGATTTAACCTTATCTAAGACAAGTTTTGAATAATTTGACAGGAGTCACTTTATCCCTTCATGTTGGTTTAAAAAAGACGGGTGTTTTCTTCTTTACATTTTCTTATATATCATTCCAGAGCAAAGTCCATCATGCAGCAAACCAAATTATTGTTAAACCTCAGTGTGTAACTTTTACTCTAGAAATTAACATTGATTTAGGTGCCATTCACCATTTTGGGATATCCTGGAACCAAAAACCCACACAGAGGTCATTTTAATGCAGTTGCTAGTGTGTTACTATACGATTAATAACACTTTTTTTGTCATTTATGAACCTCATTATATATTTGGTGCTTTGCTAACACAAATGCAGTTGTCAATTTGGGATTTTCCAATTATGGACTATATGGAGTAGGATGTAATACGGTAGTTTCCTAGCTATTAATATCTCTTGAGTGTGTTTTTATGCTTTACGATACACTCCAAAACAACTTGCATTTTTGTACTTACAGTAGGTATGATTGATGCCAATGACTCACCATTTCTGTTTGTAAGCTATTCAGGCTAGCATTCTTCTTGAGTTTCAGAAAAAGCTGAGGCGAGACATTCACCCAGACACTTTGAATCGGCTTTATTTAAACTTTGCATCAAGTTAAATAAATGCTATTGAGTGTCTCTTTGTACGGGCTGGGTGTTGTGGCACTGCCTGGAATGCAATCTATCCATAGAAAACACTGCAAGAGTTCATGTTTACAACTTTATATGATCTGCATCAGTGTCACAATAGTTTTTTTCAGGCACTGATATCAATGTTGCTGTGAATCTGCAGATTTCACTTTATCTCAGTCTTTCATATGTTAATTAGACATCCAATTAGCCTAAAAGTATGTAGTCTAGGCCAGTTCTTTACAGAATAGGGTGGTGCTACATGTTTGTTCAACAAAGAAAAGTCTGTTATGGAGCGTAGTTCAGAGACTCTGAATCATGTTGTCACTTTTACAGCTCAATTGCTGCTATATCATTTGTTTGAAAAATTTGAGATCAGGAAATGTCATGTTTTTAAAGTGATAAGTGTTTCAGTTAGGAGACATTAACATGAACGCATTGTATATTTCTTCTTTTATTGCAGCAAACAAGCACTCTCATAGAGCATGGGCACTCTGGAGATTTTTGTCACTCTGATATTTACATTTTTTATGTAATCACGTGGAATAAAAATTAATCAAAAACCTGTTATTATTATTTCAGTATTTTTTATTGTTCAAAATATACCCCTAGAAAGGGCAATAACAACCCCACAGTTCAGATTATTTCAATTCAATAAAGTAGTTAATTGTTTTCTCATTTTCAGATGTATTGCGTAACATTGTTGGTCATTTTCAGTATCTCAGAACTTTTTTTGTGTGAAGTTCAAACAATGTTGTTTCATTAGTCATAAAGATTCCAAGAAAGTATGTTGGGGTGTTGATTTGCTTTTTGTAAGTTAATATAAATAAAAGACAATTGGTCTTTTTGAAACATTATTATACAATTTGAAACAGTAGCCTTTACTGATACTTCAAACATGTTGCTTTTTGTGTAAAAATTGTTAAAGTTTTTAACTGTTCTTTGTGTTAACAGTGTAGCTTAATGAATCGCACTCATATTGTATTGTGCGTTCTGTAGCTTTTTCCTTACGAATTGTTTCAGTGGCTTTTAATACAGTTGGCCCTCTACATTGCTCCTAACTAAATTCTCTGTTCGCCAAAACAGTTCTGTCTGGCAGTTACTGAGTTTTATAAGGTACAGTGTGCATGTTTTCTGTAATTATATGTGACAAATAATATAAAAATCTGAGCTAATTTCTCTTATGTCTGCACCAAAGCAACCTTAAATCTGTGAAGCATTTCAGTCAATTCTACCAAATGCTGAAAAGGTCGTTAAACCTGTCTAGATGGCCTTTGTCTTTTCTAATTATCTTTCCAAATGTGGCATTGAAAAGCTTGTCAAAGAGTTGACCCTGCTATCAAAGCAGAGAATTGGCAAAGCTTTTCACAAGCTAATCAGGGACAGAGATTCCGTTGCTTCAAATCTGGCATTGCTCCTTGTAAGTGCGAGAACTGCTAAACGATGCCAGACGAAGGCCATGAAGCTCGCCCTCAGGCTCCAAGAGACTTTTTATTCTTTATATGAGGTCTAAACTTCCTATGAGATCTGTCCGACTTAACTAAATGACTGTGCATAACCTGCTTTAATTGGACTAACTGGCTCCAGAGTCAACTATTGTGGTTTGGAAAAGGGCCCCCTTCTCTGTCCCCTTGTTGTATTATCAAAGAATGTGGTGCATGTAATAAAATGCCTAATTACAGGGTGCTCTGAGTTTCCTTCCGATGCCTAGAGCTCACCAGGGGTCATTATTACTTGGCTCCATGTTTGCATGTGCATCCTTGCGCTCTTCTTTCTTTTCCTTCAACACCCACTTTCGGCCCATGTGGTTCAACACACGAGAAAACGGATATATGGTTTCACTTCCTTACAAACACATATAATTGTACTTATCCAACATCCACTCAGACATTCCCGTGATTATCTGTCAAATATTTTGGAGAAGTTTCCAACTGTGACTAACATGTGTTTCTGAGCACAGATTGACACATTGTGGTTTCTGGTTTTGTTTCAAGCAACGTGGAGCATGCCAGTGGAAATAACAGGGTCTGCTAAGATATATTTAAACTGCTCTGAAGAGGAGATTGGTTTAGCATTGCTATCCAAAACATGATAGTAAAATAAACTCGCTTCGTATAAAAGAAATGTAGTGTGATAACCAAACTTGACTTTCAGGGAAACTTTAAGGTTACTTTAGGCTGTTACTACAGAAGAAAAAATACCCACAATTTACTTACAGCAAGGGAAAGAAGAAGGTTTGCATGTAGAAAATCTGAAATATGTATTTTGAAAACAGATTGGGAGACTATTTGCATATCCTCTCCCATAACTTAAAGAGTGTGGGCTCCTCCATAAAATGTTCGCTTTTCACCACAAGATCGTCCTAATATGCCTCTTTTTGAGACCCTCCTTTGTTGCTTTGGCTGTGTTTTGGGTCATTGTCATACTGCAATACACATCCAAGACCCATCTGAGTGAACTAAGTGAATAGTTCTCACCAAAGATTTAATGGTGTATGACACATCCATTGTCCCTTTTGATGTGCAATTGTCTAATCCCCTCGCCAAAACACACCCCAAACACATAATGTTTCCTCCACCCTGTTTGTAAGTGGGGATAGTCTTTTTAGGCTTATGGGCAGCATTCCACCTCGTCCAAACACACTGGGAGGAGTTGATATAAAAAAACGGGGGAACTATAGATACTTTTAAAGTGGCATGTGTTTCATTGAGAAGTAAAATCAGGGATTCAGTCATTTTTTGGCTTTGTGAGTTACAAATTGTTTCCTTGGTGACTGCAACCCCAGCTGCCTTGAGGTCATAAGCAAGATCCTCCTGTGTAGTTGTAGGTTGGTTTCTGACATGATGATTGAAACTCCTTCATATTAATTTTACATGGAACCTGTGTACTTTTGTCACCTTCTTAGCAGGCTTGTAGGTTAGAAGCCCATTCCTGCCTGGTACAATCTCATCTCTATAATTCTTGGAAAGCTTTTTGAGTTTGGCTAAAGTTGGAATCTGATTGATTACATGTGTTGGCAGGTGTCTTTTAGACAAGTAACTCTACGATTTTTCCCATCTCTGCTAAAAGACACCTGGGAGCAAGAAATCTCTCTGATTGAAACAGTGTCATTTTTTTTCTAAACATATCTGTCTTTCTGAATAAACAGTTTATAAACACAGCAGAAGTATTGAATAAATAGGGGTCAAATAGTTGATTCCCTTTCAACCTGCATTTTTCTCTCATGTTCATATTGCCTCTGGTATCCATTATAATTGTTTATATCAACTGATTTTCGGAGAATGGAACCTTTATATAAACTATAACCTGTACAACAGCAGAACACATTACAAGAAATGGCATGCCAGGAGTGAAACTTCTGTATCTCTGTTTAATTTTCTCTTTGAAGGAAATTGTTTTGGACTGCGGTAACCCCTGAGGTGATAGTGGAGCTCATCTCAAAGAACACGAGGAAAAAATAAATGGCAGCAGGAAAGGAAAATGTCAAGCAACTTTATTAAGCCCACAAACTCATGTCAAGTTGAGTGTTCCTCAGAGCTAAACTGTCTGTGTGCATTCTGGCCACTGCTTCCTCTATGTATAAGCTTTTGTTTGGGGCTCTGGATGGGGTGATTAGGCAGTCAACAACAGAGAAAGACAGCTGTTACTTCAAGAGGAACACTTGGAAATAATGTAAGCTGAATTATTTAGTGCCTCCTGAAAAACAAGTACTTTATATCATTCTCTCTGACCCAAGTAATAATGTTTTATAGGGATTTATTGCATTACAGATGCAAGAAGTTATTTTGTTACACACCAAACAATGTTGGGGGAACCAACCCTAAAATTGAATTTTTGTTTTAAAGACTAACTGAAATTTCCACATAGTGAAAAAAAACATTTGGTTGCTTAGTGTTTTTTACATGTTGTTTTACATTTTCTGAATTAGAGAAAGACAGTTGAAACAACTTTCTACACTTATTTGAAGGTTGGGTCTTAAAAAATCTATTGCTTGTTGCCTTTAAGCAGCCTCAGTATATTTAGAGCATATGTATATGTAAAATGTGTGTGAAATAAAGTTTTTCTAAGCTTTCTGCCTTTTTCTTTATCAATACTTTCTGTCAATTAAGATTTTTTAATGAAATGTTTGTTTTACTCATTATCACTGAATACATTATTTCATATCCGCTTTGAGGATTTTTTCTTATCTTGATGTGTCTCCTTGAAATAATCCAGTCAATAAAAGTATGCACAGATTATAAATGATTATACATGTGGCTGCATATTTAGAATCATTAAGAGTCAAATACTTTTTAATTATAGATTACAATTAATATATCTATGCATTTGTTTCATCCGGGTCAAAGAGTTGGTGCACATTGGGCATAAGCCCCTGCAGAGGTTGCCAGTCCATTGCTGGGTCTCATTCATTTCTAAAGAGAAATTAGAGAAACCAGTGAACCTGAAGCAAAGTTTTTTTGGCTTGCAGGGGGACTGGACCTGGAAGACATTTCCCAAAAGCATGACGAAAACAGGCAAACCCCACTCTCCACAGCCTACTTAAAATATTTCTAAAAGTATTTCAGTCTAAAGCTGAAGTAATGCATTCCAGCTTTTACTAAACGCAATGACAACTTTCAGGGGTGTTTTCTATAACTATTTAAGATTAGAAGCCTCTAAAATTGGAAGCTACATAAAAGACACCTGTCAAGAGAGTTTTTTTATTTACATTTATAAATCTACATATCTTGTTTCCTTGTTAGGGTCACAGGATATATACAAAGTATAATGTCTTGAATGACCCCATTTGTTTCCTCTAGACTTGCCCTACTATCTGTTATGAGTGTTCACCTAAAGGACATTTCCTCAGTTGCCCCTCCAACCCCCTACTCTCATTTCCTCCTTGAGCCCATTGACAATGTGTGACCAAGGGAATCTGGGCGTTCTGAGGCAATGGGAGTCCCCATGAGCAGGCACAAAGCCCTCTGTCAGTTACCTTTTCACCTTTAGCTGGTGAAAAGGAGGCCCAGAATAATAGGCCCAGCTCAGCTGGAGATGGTGGAGTCCCATGGCTTTGGAAACACACTCACTCTTGCCTCGTTTCCTCTTTGACTCGTCGTGTTCATTCGAGGCCACCTCAAGGTGCATTTGTTCACTCCCTGAGCACCTCCTCCTCCTGATAACACAGAAGTACTCTTGCCTGTTGTTGCCTTGCAGCCTTTCAAAGACAAGTTGCTAGAGAGACAGACAGACAATGTGTCATGGGGGGGGGGGGAGTCCTGCATTCTCCTGGAAGAGTACTTCCTATTAGCCCACAATGGCCTATACATTATAAAGTGCCTTTGTATGCAAGCTATTTCCATGCTGAGTAAACATGTTAGGTTGCTGTCTTTGATAAGTGGAATAGTTGATCAGTCTTTGTTAATGTTTGCTGGTTTTAAAGAACCAGCTATATTTTAACTTTATTTAAAATGATTATAAATAGAAGTAAACCAGTTCTGGAATCAGCTGTTTTAACTTTTCATGCCACTAGAGAGCAGTAACAGACCCATTATTATACTTTATTTTTTGCATTTAAGATAATCTATTTTGTATTATTTTGTTTTATATAGTTAATCAGTTGCGGAGGTAGTTTTGGTTACAGGTGTTTCTTATTTATCTTACTTTATCGACTGGTCTGTGTTGAAAAAAAATGATTGAAGTAAAATGGTAATAAATAACTGGAAAGTTCCAATACTAAAACATGTGAAAATACATGAACAGAAGGCATGTCTGGTTGTTATAGATGAAGTGTCAAGTCACAGCAACACACCCACAAGCTTTAAAGTGTTGTGTGCTATTGAAAGTGGTTGAAAAGCAGGTACAAATTCTCAAGCGTGTCCGGAAATAAAACTGCAGTTGAGCAACAGAGAAGCTCTCCTCTGTAAATATTTAAGGTTGTGAAAACTGGAGATAGCCAGTGCTCTCTAGCAAATTAAAATCGATTCTTGTGAATGAACAGATGAACTCAAGTGATTCTTTTGAACAAATCACACACTCGACTGTAGTGGATTACTCTTTGCCTGACTAAAGATTTTTTTTTTCATATGTATAAATCAGATACATCGCCAACAGCTAACAAAAAAAGATCTTTTACCTTTCCTTTTACTTTAGTAGCTCTAGCCCACACGTGTCAACAATGTGCAACAATGAGGATGGAATACACTGTTACCAATAAGTAAAAGCATTGTGTGATACTTAAAAAAAACAGATTGAATGTGCATGCAAAAGCAACATTCAACAATGTTTCTGGCGAAACATAGAGAGATTGATGTTAGTACATTAGAAATGTTAATTTTGAAAATTTATAAAACTGTGAAAATCACTAGGACAATGATTCCGAAATGGTACTTTTTTTTATTATTATTTATTGTATTTTTGTTTGTTTTTTTAAGCAGTTTTGGTAAATATAATGGGCCTTTAAGTGAGCTTTCTCAAACTTTAATTTTACTCATACGACTTGAATTATCCACAACCTAACACCACTTATTTCCAAGACAATGATATTACAACCGTTTAGTCAGCAAAAGACGGGGAATCTCGACTCGAACGACTTGGTAAGTCGGCTCTTTGTTCGAATCAACCGAATCGCTAGAATGAATCGGACGTGCTTGTGCTAGTTTTCTCACACACAAACACACACACGCACACACACAAGGGAGTGAATGTTGAGTCCTGTAGAGCCAATGAGCTGGGACCGGATACGATATATCCTCTGGGACAACAGCTACTCTGTTCACCCCCTTCACTTCCACATGACGCCATTTACAGCATAAACCCGACCTCCTCTCCGGAAAGAAGAAAAAACAAGAGCTGAAAAACTTGAAAGCAGCACACTGTGTGCCATGCAGCCAAACATTCAACTCGCGCACCGCAACGCTTCATCTTGAAAAAGCTTTCAGCGATTTTAGCTCACTTTCCTCACTAAAAAGCTGCTCGTTTTGCTGGATTGTGGGACTTATTTTCATTTAACCCCAATTAACGGTTTAGCAACAACTGTTAAAGTACACCGCGTTCTTCTTGGAGTAAAGTTGTGACTTTGTTTCGAGTTTCGCGGAGACAGACGAGTCGCGGATGGTTTGTTATATCAGCGGGATTTTTGTGAATGAATCTCCCAATGAACTGAGGACCAACCAAAGAGACATTCCTACTCGTAGGATCTGCTCTTCTGTACACAAAAGGAGATTGAGGTGGTGAGATCACGGTAAGGTTTGCTTAAAGTGTTCTATTTACCTCGAGCATTTGTATTTCGTTCCTACTTAAAAATAGTGACTTTTTCTAATGCTATTACTCCGCGCTTTTCTTGCAGCTGTGCAAATAGTTGCCATACGGGTATGATCTATGCGTAGCACATTTAAGTTAAAAGTTGTGAATGTTATTTTTAAACTAATACCAAATGCCTTTTAATCCAATAGAAAACCTACTTTATTACTAAAACTTTGGCATTGTATTATTTATACGTTTACTTTCGATAATAAGTGCATAACCAAAAAATGTAAAGTGTATTCTTAAAGTTGCAATAGTTTTATAGCAAAGAAACTGTCCTGGTTTTAAGTAAAAGAGTGCAAAGGAGTTTGATTAAATTACGATAACGTAATAATAAAGATTGTCGATGTGCACACTGGATAACTTAGAAGTTGAAATAGCATTGAGGAGATAAACAGATGTTTAACAGACATTTTGCTGATGGGGCCTCTCCGTGGAAAGAAAGATTGAGCATTGATATGGTAATTTGGCGTAGTGTTATTTAGATTGAACTCTACTTATGCTGAGAGTCTCGACTTGGACGCATGGTTTATTTTTTTCCGCCTCAGCATGTAGTTATTTTATTTTTGATATGCATAAGCATGTGTTGAGAGCTCCACCCCTACTGGTAGCGTCATAGTGCATTTTTGGACGTCACGTTGCTAGACTTGTGCAGATCACCAATAGTCAAAATTGATATTTTTAATCTCTACTGGAAGTTAATGCTGGGAGAAGAATGATTTAGTTAAATGCCAAAGTTTGCTTTTCGGGCCAAATGACAAACTACTTCTTAAACATTGTTTATTGCATGTTTTGTGGTTGGTACTTTTTCTCTACAATGTTTGTTTGGTGTAATCTGCAAGAATATGATATAAGTTCTTGAAAAGCTGAACTGTTTGCTCGTGGAGGTTATACAATTTTTCCACCAGGCTGATGGGAAAAATAATTTTAGCCAGAGTTCAAGTTTTTAGTGGAGATGTAGGATGTTCAGGATTTAGACTTTTAGATAAGTGTGCTTTGATGTAGATCACCTGAGACCATAGTGTAAATGTGGTTTTGTAAGTGAGTTCGATAGCTGCAGGTGGTAGAGGCCTGACCCTCTGGTGACCAGCTTTCCAGGGGTGTAGAGGTGGGGAGAATTTAGGAGATTTGCATGAAGGAGCTTGCCATCTGCCTGTTCTTTTAGCCTAGTTCATGTGATTTACATATGGGCCATTTATGAGACTTTACTTCCTTGTAGACTCTCGTTTAACTGTCTGCCTTTCCTATAGGACTTCAGATGTGTTCAATGCCAGCCGGAGGGTTCCCACTTCAGAGTAAAGATGGAGACGAGAGCTCAAAATGGCGGCAGCGGCTCTTCTGGCTTGCTGCGAGCTTTGCGTGACAGTGGCAGGCCACAGACTGGGGACTCAGAAATTTGGGAGTGTCATGTGCTCTCTCTGGATCAGATCAGGACCATCCGTAGCAGCAATGAATACACGGAAGGCCCGACGGTGGCACCCCGGCCTCCAGCCTCCCAGCAGAAAACAGACTCCCAACCTTCCAGCCCGACTTCAACAAACTCCATAGAGCTGCCTGAGCATAGTAGCTCCCAGACCCAACGACCAGGGCAGCAGGCTCCTCAACAAGCCTCTCAATCGCCAAGGAGTGGAGTCAGCAGGTCCACCAGTGGCACCAGTGATTGCTCACATGGTACCCCCAGGGTCAGCACTGGCAGCAACACATCTGAGCAAAGACTTTTGGGAACCACAGGTGATCGGGTGGTGAGGGCACAGCCCAAACGTTCAGAGCAGAAACAGGACGAGCTGAAACCCTTGGCCCCGTCTAGAGGCCAGTTCATTGAAGGCAAACACTCGATTCTCTGTGAGGACTGTGGACTGTGCAAATGCGAAGGATGCACTTGCCCTCGGACCCTGCCCTCCTGTTGGATGTGTGGGCGCAGGTGCCTTTGCTCGGCAACAACTACAATGGACTATGTGACTTGTGTCTGCTGTGTCAAGGGTCTTTTCTACCACTGCTCAAACGATGATGAGGATGTGTGCGCGGACAAGCCCTTCTCTTGCAGCCAGTCACATTGCTGTATGCGGTGGTCGGCCATCAGCGTCCTGGCACTTTTTCTACCCTGCCTGTTTTGCTACCTCCCAGCAAAGGGGTGTGTGGCGTTGTGCCAGGCATGCTATGACTGCACCAGTCGGCCAGGGTGCCGTTGCAAGAACAAAGCAATTGAAAAGTAACTGAGGCTCAGTTCCTGGAGTAGCACTGGGAAGATGCATATCTGGGACTGTCTCCAGACGTGTGGAAAGTTATTCGTGAGATGTTGTAGTTTGGCACTGTAGACCAAGAGGTGACAGTGGATTGGCAAAAACTGGTTTGAAGTGGTTTGTTTGTTAGTTTTGCTTTTCTCTTATCCACTTTCCCTGTCTTCCCCCTTTCACTCTTTGGGGGACTAACATTTGTTGCAACAACCTTCCCAATGTTTTTTTTTTTTTTTCCATTTTAAACTGAAGTCCAGAATGTTAGCCCTATTGACATTCAGTAATAAGACTGATAAAGGTGACAAACTCTTCTACTAACGTTGTGAATAGTATCTGCAAAGTATGTAAATTAGCAAATGGGCTCTTTTTGTGAGAGATTTTATTTTTGTATATATAATATTTCAACTGTGAAAAGCATTGTGCCAAACAAGAGGCACCATGACAGATCCATTTATAAAATGCATATATACAACCGTATAGAGCTGTACATTCGTTTTGAATGTATGTCAATCACTCTTATGATATTTTGCCTTAAAGAAGACAAACCTTCCATGAATTATCCCTACAGCTATACTTGTAAATTGTACAGTGACCCTAAGAAAACTTTATTTTCTAATTTCAACACAATGTTTAGTGTAAAAATATTTATTTGAAGTTTTATTATTTTATAAAGTAATATTTATTTTGAGAGACATCTTTATAGGCATCACCCCGACTTTGAGAAACAAAACCTCCTCTGTTGTTGCTGCAAAAAGGGTGAGAAGGGTGTCAAATCTGATGCATATGTTCACTATAAAATAGAAAAATATATTAACGTTTTGAAATTAAACAATGCATTTTCTGTGTTTTTCTTTCTGGCCTGCTGGTGGCCTTTTGTTAGGCCCAGAGCACAAAGACCCATTCCAGAAAAATCGACAGTGTTTTCAAGTGCCTTTGTTTACCAGATGGATCTTCTGTCAGAGTTCAATTTCACTTTAGGTTTATGATGACAACCGTGATGGTTCTGAGCTTCAGTTTCGAGGTCATCTGAAAATAAGGCGATGATAGTCTGCCTTGACAAATCATCAAAATAGGTGTGCTACTGAAAGATTCTATCGATGAGATCCTCTCGCACAAAAGAGATTGGCCAGTTGAATACAGTGCTCTATAAATGTACAGTTGAATATTGGTTGGTGTTGACTGCCATTTCATCAGTCTTCGTGCTCTGGCTGTAGCCATTTCAAGAGTCCTCAACTCGACTGGAAAATTGCAGATGCTTGTTCTTAGGTGGTGTTCAGACGACTCCACAGTATGCTAATACAGCTGAGTGAATGTTATGATTACCCCCCTCCCAAAAAAAGCTCTTATACACGTGCTCCTAACAGTTCGTCTGATAAAATCACCCAAATAAACTGATCTCAGATCAAGATCAACCTCAGTTGCCTTACAAAGAAGCCCTGATCTCGAGCCAGACCTTCAGGGGTAACTTCCAGCCTCTCCTGCCAGCAGCGGATACTGGCTGCATTTACTTCCATGGGAAACATCTGGCACTGGTTTAATCATTGAAGTATGCGAACCACTAGTTGACATCAAGAGGATCAGAGATTGTTTCTGTTGGCCAGTCGTTGTTTGCTACGCTCCCTTCAATCCGTGCTTGTGTTATGGATACTGCATGTGGGAATATTAAGATTAGACCTGACGCTTTATCAGTTCTGCTTTTGAGGAAAGGTTTGTTCCAGTAATACTCAAGTGACATGAAATGTCTTTTTCAAAGGGTTGACACCAAAGGCTCTTTTTAATTATGGAGATAAACATATTGGCATGAGCAAGAATGTACTTTAAAAGCTCGAAAAAAGCTTTGCAGCAAATGTAATACTCTGTTGTGGTTTGGATGTTCGACGCAAGAGTTAAGTTCATGACCTTGAAGTTGCTTTTCTTATCTTGGTCTATCATTTTCTCTGTGTGTAGCTGGCTCTCGTTCAGTCCCAGAGGGAAACACTGTGCCTTTTTCCTATTTTCCTGACATGATATGCACTACTGGCATTCACTGTGTTGGTTCAGCATGTTGGCGCATGTTTGTTATTTTGCCGAGAGTTTGAGTGACAGGCAGCAAGCTTTCACCCCTCTGCGGGGATGAGCCCTTTCCCCATTTACGCGGCAAAAGCCGGAAAAACAAAACTGTCACGATCGCTCGAGTGCGTCGTTTTCCGGCTTGCCTCCCACCCATTGTTTTAAGCTGTGAATGGCAGGCCAGCGACGGGGGGTTGCTTTTGCTAAAGAAAGCCCTGCAAAGGGTTAAAGACATTACTTTAAATGACAATGGGCCAATAGTTTACCCCCACATTCGAACCCTTGTGTATTCACCATCCTTTCAATGGCCCTCCGTTATTTCACCGCCTCTTAAGCCTCTTCAGCTACCTGCTTGGTATTCTCACAGGGTAGCTTTAGAGAGAGTGTGTGTATGTGTGTGACAGCACGCACGCGCATGGTTCATACTTTGCGTGCGAGTGTTTAGCAGCCGCTAAATGTGTTGTTATGGGTGCAGGCTGCACAAAAGAAGGATAGATGGGAAAATTGACACCCTTTTGAAAGTGCAGTGTTGCATGCCAAGTTGTGGAGAAATGGAGAAATATAGATTTCTCCATTGAGCAGAGAAATGGGTCAGATAAAGGCTGGGAGGGTTGACCTCAATAAACAGACAACAGACAGAACGGAACTTACTTTGTCCTAAAAATTAACACTAGGATTAAGTGCTCGCCGAGGCCAGAACATGTAGTTATTGTTGAAAGGAATGGATTAGTGCTAAGGGAAGTTACTTCAGCTGCTGTTTGAGACTATATGTACCCAACTATTGATGGTTGGTGTGGTTTGAAAGAGATTGATTACTTGCATTCACGTCTATATATAACTCTGTCAACGAGGACAGGCTATGCAAGCTTAATGCAGTTTGCAAACTGTTAAGGCCTTGTGAGAAAATGACGTGCAGAAATACTTTTAAAAATCATGCAAAGTTGCAGATTTATACATAATGTGCTAGTTCTTTGTTATATAAAAATGTGTAATCACACATATAAAGATACTTACAGACAATAATCCTTTTAAGACCAGTGATGAAAAAGCTCTTTTAAGTTAAACAAAATCTAGCACTTTTATAGTTTTGTTGCTACTAATAAATGGTTCAAATTAATTTAACATATTTCTGAATTGAAGCCATTTTTTCTTTTTGTTGTTTTTTCTTTAACATTAACACAAAACAAGCATTTTGGATTTGTGAGAACACAATGTTTTGTTATAGATTCTCAGCCTAGGGCCAATCAGACGGACCAGTTTTCCCCAATAAATAGTTCTGCATTGAGAAAGTTCCCTCAACGGTTGCTTACATTTTTATCAGCAGTGTGTTACGAATCTGGAAGCCTAGATGTAACCTAAACACTGATCTCTGTGATCTGTTAGTTATTGAAAGACTGACTTAAATGTTCTTTAATCTAGTCTTTGAGTTGGGGCTAAAGCCTTCCATTCCAACAAGTCTATAGATGTGGCAGAACAATTAAGGTTAGCATTATATAATGTAATATAACAAGCAACGCTAAGATTTTTCAAATAATACACAAGCTGTTGAAATTTCTTTGTTTTAACACATAGATATGTCATAATATCATAGAAACTGGGAAACAGAGTATTGATCCAAGTAAAATAATAGTATATTATTCATTAACAAACTCTCAGCACCAAAGACATTAAGCAAGAGCATCGGAGGATGAAAAAGACAGCATTTGTGAAGGGAAAAAAGTTGAGGGAGAGAAAGACAGAGCGAGACGAGGCAGCAGAGCGATTGGAAAAGCCCCCAGAGCGTCTCTTTGTTGGTTTTAGTTGGGCCCCGGCGCTCAGGCCCCGTTCTGAAGCCCAGATCTATTCAGTCTGCTCATCAAGGCAGAATACTCAACAGGAAGGAAGGAAGCAGCCCATTCTTTATACGCCCATTGTCTGACCACCGGGCTTAAGCAATCAAACAGCAATGTGCCGGGAGAGAGAGAGAGAGAGAGAGAGGGCGGGTGAGCAGGATGAGCTCTTGGTGGGGGCAGGGAACAACATGGTCTGTGTTCCATCCTGAACTTTTTATCTGTGTCTCTGGCAGACAGGGGCTTCCCGATCTCTCCACGCTCACATTCTGAGTGCATTTTAAAACCTCTGTTCAATGGAATCAACTCAAACTCTGAACTTTAAAGCAGAAACATGGTTCATTGTTTCCAAAACACAGATTATTTAGGAAATAACTTCTAGATGAAAATAGATATTCCAGATATAAGGCCATATTCAACCAGAAGCATAAGCACTGCAGAATTTGTGGAGCACACGTGAACTTTTGCCCCTAGACGTTGCAGTTTGTCACAATAAATGCTATGTAAGTCAACACATCACAATGGAAGTGACCAAGCTATTTATTTAAAGCTAAACATTTTAACAGTAACATTTTCAACTCCAGGAGCTGAAACATGTAATACAACATACCAAAAACTAGTTTTCAGAAACGTTTGGGAGAGTTCCCACTATAAAAAGGTCAAACTATAAGTACAAAAATTACCAACTCTGTTTGCTCAAAAGAAAAAGAATGTTAAAAATAACTTAAATGTTATTGATAATAAGTTGTTCTACACATATTTGTGTGTATGTTATTAAAAATAAAATATATATATATATATAGAGAGAGAGAGAGAGAGAGAGAGAGAGAGAGAGAGAGAGAGAGAGAGAGAGAGAGAGAGAGAGAGAGAGAGAGATTTATTTAAATTCGAGCTGAATAGTGCAATATGTGTAATTGTGTCATTACATTTTCAAGTTTTGAATGCGTTCACAAAATATTTACATCATTACACTAAATATTATTGACCATCCAAATGCAAATAATAGGAATATTTTACTGTAGCATTTTTAGGGGACCACACATTTAGTGTTGAGCTTACTTACAAACGTGAGTTGGGTACATTTTGAAGTTACGTTTCAGATTTTCTCTGATGAATGCATTCACAAACTTACTGTATAATTTTTTCAGTTATTCCATCCTGAACTTTTTTCTTTTAAATGTTTATGTTGAAATTGCATTGGACACATTTTAGGGGCAGCATAACATTTGGAGGATACCATAGTAAATTTCTATTGGTCTCTGCATGATTATATACTTGCACATAAAAAAAGTAAAATATCAAATATAGCTCACAAACAAATGAGCAAAATATGAAAGTTTTAACAAAATAGTGGTTAGTGCTGGTACTGCAATAGCCAAGTGGAGAGTAAGTGAAATCACACGTACGTGAAAATCTGTAACAAAAATGTGTTGAATCATACAATTTAAGGAGTGTTTAAAAAAAATTCAGCATTGAAAGAATGAAATGATATAAAAAAAAAATCCATCAAACTGTTTGTGCGTACAAATAGATATTTTACAGTGCTAGGTTTATAAAGTTTTAAAAACTATTTTGGTTAAACCCCAACAAAAACAAACAATCTGAAACGTGTTAGAGTTTCCTTCCTGTATGTAAACTTATACTGTGAAATTCTGAGGCGCTCTCTCTCTCTAACTACATTCTAAAACTCGTCCTGACATTCCTGGCTGAATGAGCCCTCGGCTTTACCCGAAGGCAGAGGAAGATTAAGTTTCCAAAAGAAAGAGGGATGAAATTCCATAATTGCATGGTCCTTTCGCCTCCCCCTGTCCTCTTGCACCTTGCCACCCTTTCTCATTTCAACAACAAGATCCGGATATTTCTATTATTCTCTGAAATGGAATGTGTGTATATTAAAACATATTGCTTTAGATTGGAAATGTCATATTTATTCACTTTTTCATTAAATAGCAGTTGAAATGTTCTCTGTTTAGCTATATAATCAGTGCTTTTCCACAGCTTTGTATGGTACACCTTGGTTTAACTCACTTTAAGGCTTTCTTTAGTGCTTTTTGAGCATCCATTAAGACAAACTTCAAAAAACTGAGCTGGACTTAGACTATTTTTTGGTGAACATTTTATAAAGACCTGCCGATTGCGTCTTTTTCCAGTCTCACTAACTGGCGTCAGAATGGAAAAAGGCAGACTGCACAACAAAACACATTAATTCACATTTGTTTCATGTATCCATCATTTTATATCTGGCTCTGGATGATCAAACGTTACAGAAATTCCAACCATTTTCCCCACAATGTTGAGGCCATGTACAATAGCTGACTAGAACACAGACGATATCCACAATGGGAAACTCAAATCTGATCTCATGCTTCAAGCAGTTTTAATCATGATTAGCTTGGTATATTCACAAGATCTCAAACATACACAGGATATGGACATGATTCTGTCAGTGAGAAGAAAGCACCTCTCAGGTTTCTGAGAAGCTTTAACTTGTCTGCCATTTCCTGTGGAAACTAACCACACAATCCTTCAACAGACAAAGACTGCCTCACGCTCACTTTAATGTAACTTTGATGTGTCCATATTAAAATAATACTTCAAAATTTAAATACCTGTCATCATTTGTTCTCCATCCTGTTTTTTTTTTTTTTCAAAACTTGATTTCCTTGGTTCTCACAGACATCTGCACTGTTCTTTTTCCTCAACATCTGTGGGTCAATATATAGATTTTTTAAGGTTTTGTAAATATCTCTCAGTAAATACCTGAGGTACATAGGAAGTAAGTTTGAAATAATACAATTTGAAAATAAAAGTATGGTAGAAAACCTGCAGATCCTCATGAGTTTGCAGATTTATTTAGGTTTAATCATGGACTTCATGACTGCACATGCACTCACTTGCATTCATATTCCTACACATAAAAAGCTTGCACACACAAAGCAAAGCTCAAAACAAGCATGCACGGACACATGGCCGAGCACCGGAATTATAGTGAATCCAGGGCACATCAATTATCTCTTCTCAAAAGAGTTAAGAGCGGAACCAGTCTGGAAGGTGAACGCTGGGACAGCAGGAGAAGAAATGAAAGAAGCTTCTTTAACTTATGTAATAGGCGTCACCGCGCATTAGTAGTGCAGAGAACTTCCTAAATGAACAATCTAGCCTGGAGGCTAGAGGAAGGAGGGATGTGGAGGCAGAAGGGGAGAGAAAAGAAGGATTGGAGGGCAGTGGTCTTGCCTTGAGGTTAATTGAGTTAGAGGACACGAAGGAGCCCTGGAAAAGGCCCACATAGTCGTTTGAGTTGGTGGGGGGGTTAATTAGAGAGGAAGACAGACAGACAGACGGGCTGAAGCTCAGCATGCCTATTGGAATGAGGGATCATGTACGGAGAGAAGGAGCTGGCAGATTAAGTGTTTATGCGGATGTGATTAGTTGATCTGACTTTGCAGAAAGTGTTGTTTGAAAAGAAAATGTACACTTCAATAAATGCCTCAACGAATGAGATTACATTTTGTTGGCGATCGATTGTCCCGATTTTTTGCTTAAAAATAGCTCACCAGTCATAAAAAAACCTCACATTACACTACCACTGTATCAAACAGAAAAACCCAAAAGGAGCAACTCCAAAGATCTAGCACCTGCACATGCCGAATCCATAACAGTTACATCATACCAACCAGCTTACAAACAAACGATAAGAAAAAAGCTTTGAAGCAACCTCCATCACACTGGCAACACTATAGAACCATCAAAAGCATCTTTAAAAGCACATTTCCACTAACTGGTTAAGTTTACATTTTTGTTGTTGATCTAGAGGTGGACTCCTGCAATGTGGAGGGCTGAGTTCTATTTCTCTCACGTACCCCCAGCCCTAGAAACTAAGGGCTCAGGGGAAAGACTGAAAATATACACCTATGAATCGGGACACCCCTCCGAAGCCATATTTGTCAGCCAAATGGTTCTATGTATCACTACTGGTAGTTTTTAAAATGTGAAACATACCAATAATTATAAAAGTAAAAGTTTACATGCTTTTCCCCAAGTCTTTTAGTCAAGTTGTTAGTATAATAATAGTGTAATAATTAATTTGCTGATTAAATATAGGCATGGACATGAACATATAATGGTGTTTTATGTCATTTAAAACTTTTACTTTGATTTCTCAAGCCGGGTGTGTGATGCATTTGTTTTTATCTATTTTGTCAGAAGTTAATCTTGATCGTTTCTATCGTGCATTTGTAGTGGGCAAGCCAGTGATTTGATCAAATATCCACATCTACAAATTGGTTATCATAGATCATAAAATATTAACCCTATCCTGCTTGATTGTGTTTTTTTAGACAATGTTCAAACACCTTGCTGTATGATAGCCTCATAAATATACAGCATGCGCATCACGCTAATCATCTCTTGCATATCAACTGCATTCTGTACAGGTCCAGAAAAAAAAATCCTAACTTTACAACATTTACTGGAATCGGGAATAAAAGGACACAATTGTCTTTTTTTCTCTTGTTTCATATTACAGACCCCAAATCAGTGCCATCTAGTGGTGAAACGCAGGGATAACCATTGGAAGTACAACACCTGTGATATGTTTTTCAAAGTTCTGGCACAAAACAAAGCAAATTGCTTGAACAGTTGTCTCAGCACTTTTGATTCTTGTTATAAAACATAAAAACTACAGTGTGAAAATGACAAACTTATTAAACAGAATAGTACTTTTGTAGGGTTGTTGTGGAATTATTGTGTAATGTAATGGAAAATTGTAAAAAATAAAAAGCTGGGGTTGTACTACAAAATGGTCAAGTATTGACCAAAAACCCGTTTTTAAGATAATTTATTAGAGCGTATTGTAAAGTAGTAAAAACTCTCAAAAAAGGCTTAAAACTTGTAAAGGTTATATTATCCCTGCACCTTTATTTGATAAATGTGCATATAGTGCTGAGGAATTTTTATTTGGGAAATGCACATGGGATTGATCACCCCAAGAAAAAAACAAACCCATTGAGAAAAGTTCTTCAGTTGTATCTGAAGTGATTTAGCTTTTTTTTTTAATTGAGCACATGCAATCTGTGGATGAGAATGTACAACTTTCTGTATAAATGAGGTTAAGTACTCATAAGCTGGAGCTGTATATGATGTAAACAACACTCTGGGCACGTAGCCCATACTTCTCCTGGATGAATGAGGTTGTCAGCCATGGTACAACAGCTTCACAACAGGAAGGGCCAAAACCACACATGACTCTACTCAGAAACTTCAGATGTTTGTGTCAACCACAAGCATGACAAACATTAACAAGCCCCAGCGACCTGAAGCTTGTTCACCTGACACAGTTTCTCATGTCAAACCATTATGATGTATCGATTTTACTGACATGCTTTGTTCTGAAGTTGCCTTAAGGAAACATTTATTGCTCACAGACATCACTCTGGAGGAGTCGTGTTTCAAACTTCAAAACTATGTTTCTGAGATTATTGGTCTTTTTTAACAATATAAAATGAATAAAACACATAATCACCTGAATCAAAAGATGAATTAAACATTGTATTTGTTGGTGTATCAGAGTTTAGTCTTATAAAAAAGAAAAACAATTTTTTTTTTCATTATGAAAACATTTTTTTCTGATAAAATGAGTGAGCAAGGAATTATTTAGAGGCAAACTATAAAGCAGAAGCTTCCAAACACTACACTGACACATGTTGGAATTAATGACTGACTGTAAATAAGCCATTTATCCGCTCTCAACAAGCAGTCAGCAGCAGACGCGCACACACACACACACACAAACACGCATACGTACACGCAGGCACACATACACACAATGGCATCTAAAAGAACAGGAGTAACAGCAGTGTTCAGCAGGAACAGTGAGTTTAACTACAGTAAATAATTAACTATAGCACGATGACATGCTTTATACATCTCCTGCTGGTCGTTTAAAGGAGGGAATACTTTCTCAGTGGCTTCTTTCTTCATTTGAGAGCATGTGGAGCAAGATAATATGACTATGAGCAGTGTTTTATGTTTAGGTACTTTATTAGGTATATTTATTCAAGATCCTTTCAAAAACAAATTGAGAAGGGAGGAGAGTCGAAGGGAAAAGATATGAGATGAGCCTGGAATACAAGGAACATATAAGAAATGGTTTGAGAAGAGAAAAGAATGGGAAAGAGAATGGATAGCTAAAAAGAATAGTGTAGAGAAAAAAATGTAAAAGAGAAGAGACCAGGTGGCGAATATAAGAAAATGAGAGACAAAGAACACAAGAGAAAATAGATGAAAGGGGTTTGAGAGAAGAGAAGAGAAGAGAAGAGAAGAGAAGAGAAGAGAAGAGAAGAGAAGAGAAGAGAAGAGAAGAGAAGAGAAGAGAAGAGAAGAGAAGAGAAGAGAAGAGAAGAGAAGAGAAGAGAAGAGAAGAGAAGAGAAGAGAAGAGAAGAGAAGAGAAGAGAAGAGAAGAGTGCAAAGTCACAATAGGGGAAATATTTTTTGAGCTGTTTTAAGAAGTCTTTCCCATCCATGAGAAATGTGAAAGTTTAGGTTTGTGAAAGTGTCTCCACAAGGCCACATCCCACAAAGTTTGATTCACACAAACACACAAAATGCATGTAATCTGAAGGTTAGCTTCTGATTGCTTTGTATATGTCTTGACGCTGATTAGCAAAGCCTCCATCTGCTTCCAAACAACGGCGACAGTTTTTCCCTGAGCATTCATCTGGGTTAAACTCTCTCACCAAAAAACTGAGTTGTGGAGCTGCACATCGTAACGTTTACTAGCCCTTTAAAGTGTTAAAGTAGTCTTGCATGTGCCCTTCCACCAACTTTTCATCTTTGTCCTTATCTTCGTGAAAAGGCTCTGATGTTTAAACAAGGCTGTTAAGTTTATAGGTTCAGTGCCGAGAGCTGGGCGCCAAATGCTTCATAAACCACCACTTTATCTCACACAAAAACCTTGCTAAATAATCTTTCGTGAGACACAATGACTTGCGAGTAATGATGCCCACGTGGACCATTCACACACTATTCAGAATGCCTAAAACTCTCATGCTCTGATTTAAGTGGGAAGTGTCTTTTTATTCTTTTAATTATTATATTTTCTGTATTATCATCCAGAGTTATACTTCAATTGTAAAATTACACAGCCTTGACCCATTTATTTTCTTTGGCTGTATAATTCTGTTTTTCACATGATAAAGTTAGTGCCCTTCTCCAGCTCCCATTGGGCGAGAGGCAGAAGAAAGCATCTGTTGACTTGTGATGGACTGGCGACCTGTTCCAAGGCACCTTGCAGACAGGTACCAGCAGAACTTTGTAACCCTGAAAAGAAATAAAGGGGGTAAAAAAATGAATTAATGTATTTATTTAGAATTGTATTTTTTTTTAATTCATTCGATTTTTCTTATGTTATTCTGTATTTCTAATTTCTGCGCAAGCAGTAAACACTTACTGTTTTAATGTTTAACTCAAAAGTGAATTATTTAGATACATGTGACTTGACACATTTTTATCATTCACTTCCATTTTTACCACTTATAATGTAAAAAATCAACACACAAGCAATCGCTGTACATTGTGTGGTCTTATAATTTATGATTTTTGAACCTACAGAACAGTTGTACAAAGTTTTACATATATGTACATGCACATGCGATGAAATCTGTAAGAGATATGAGACACGTGTTGAAATATGCAAACAACCTCAGCGAATGAAACCACTCTTTCATTTCAAGATCAGCATTTTATCTCTTCCATGCGAGCCTCTAGCATACCAGTTACCTTTGAAAAGACCCATTGAGACACAGGTTATAAACTCCAGCTACTCAATCCTGCAAGCCAAACACGGACTCATAACCACTAGCGTAAAAAAATCACCTTTTTAAAGCAACTCTGAGTGAGCTGCTCAAGCTAAGAGGAGGTGTATATTTAGTATAAAACAGGTTGTGTTAAATGTGAGTCGGGCAGCTGCAATAATGAAAATATCCTTCGTCACGAAGGTAATAAAAGTGGGTCAAGCCACATTTCTTCAACAAACACTGAAACAGACAGCCACCCAGTCATTCAGCACGTAATATACACATGGACACTCTCCCTCATACAATGTTTCTTTCCATAAAGCATTGCGCTCTGCTTGTTTCTTAAATGGATTTCCCATGATCTGCAGCTAAATTCAATTAAAGCTTCATAAATCTGAAGAACTGGGATTAAATTCAAGCTTGTGATTAATGGAGCTGTTTTATTAGTGGTTTCGGCGAACAGCTGTGGATCCCTCTGTCAGCCAAAGTTTAATAATTGTGTTTGCTAAGGCAAGCTTAACTATTACTATTGCTCATGTGGGGTCAGGGTTTCACACAAACTCTAAAGTATTATGTAATTCAAAGGATGAAACTTCAGCCTGTAACTTGGCTGGCCCCTTTGAAATTGAACATTTTTCTACGAACAATCGAAAACATCTACCTCAAAATTCCCAATTCCCAAAAACCATTAAATATCAGATTATTAAATGTAAATCATAAATAAGTGGATCAGTCTTTGAACACATTAGAATTCCTTAGCAACTCCTTAGCAACAGCAAACCTAACAGTAAAACACAAACAGTCAAACAGTAACTCTTTAGCAGCCACATGTCAACAATCTTTAGTCAAACGTGTTAGTAACACCTTAGCAACTGCATACCTACAAGCTAGTCGAATACATTTGTAACTCCTTAGGGACCACAAGGCTACAATAGTTAGTCAAACACATCGGTAAATCCTTAGCAACCACAAGGCTACAATAGTTGGTCAAACACATTCGTAAATCCTCAGCAACCACATGGCTACAATAGTTAGTTAAACACATTACTATCTCCTTGGCAACCAGATGGCTACAATAGTTAGTAAAACATATTAGTAACACCTTCGCAACTGAATATCTACACCAGTTAGTCGAGCACATTATTAAATCCTTAGCAACCGTATAGCTATAGTTACCCAAACAGTTGCTAAGTTACCCCTTAGCAACTGCATTGCTACAATGATTAGTTAAGCACATTAGTAAATCCGTAGCAACCGCTTAGCGAAATTCCTTAAACGCAACTCTTTGGCAAATGTATAGAAAATGTAATTACACATTATAACCACCCTAGCAACTGCATAGCTTAGCAACACAATAAATGTTACCCAAAACACATTAGCAACACCCTAGCAACCCATTCATAATTATCCAATTAGAATTAGTAACACCCTAGCAACTGCTTTGGAATATTCTAATAATTTCTTATTACACACCAAGCAACTTTTTACACAAACCCAAATATTACACCATGAATACCCCAGTAACCGAGCAGTCATGCAAATATATGTAAATAATCTGACGATTATAGAAGCATCCTAGCAACCACATAGCAATGCTTGAAGAAATACTTACACAATCTTACACAAAATCCTATTTATCTTACACAAAACCCTAATGACCCCAAAAGCATAATGATATTAAACTAAAACACAATTACAGTACCAATCAATCAGAACACCTTGACAATGCCAAAGCAAGAACAAAAAAATAAAAACTTTACCAACACCCAGGGGAGATATACAACAATAACCAGAACTAGCTTGTAACCTTTAAGTAAACTAACAAAGCAGCAAATTCTTCATAATTCACTAGCTACTGTTTACACTCTTTAAAAGAAGAATAAAACCATGTAGCAACACACTGGCAACCATTCAGAAGTCTCACACATTCAAATTCATTTAAAGCTTTTATATAAATATAAAAAGCTCTCAAAACATCCTTTCAGTTTGAGATTGGTGCAAGATCAACATTCTGAAATACTATAACACTGTAAAACAAGTCAAGCCCCGTTTTCATACTCCATTTATGGCTTTGAGTTAACAAAAAAAAGAGGCAGCTGTTGTCGTCTGTAAGGAGGGTGTAATAGAAAACAGATGCAGCAGCGCGAGTCGTGTGGGATGAGGGATTAGCGAGTGTCAGACCATTCACCTCTGCTGCAAGAGACAACCTGTTAGCGGATACAAAACATGTCCTCCTTCAATAGGTGCAAGGATACAGGGTGGAGACAGATGGGTCTGTGCTTTATAGAGGGTTGAAATCAGGCTCTGTCCTATGTTGGTTAGCTAATTTGAAGCTAAAATAAAACAAAACAAAAAAAAATCTACAACAAAAACTGTTAGTGACAATTAATTTGGACTTTTAGGTCCAGTAGGACTTTTATTTTGCTGTATTGGATGTAACTCTGTAGCATGTTTTGCCAACAAGTTCATTTGTGAAATTTTAGGCACAAATAAATAAAATTACAACCCTAGCCAATGTCTAACAAATTAGACTTATATTAGATTCATGGTTATCCCCGTCCTTCTATGAAACCAGAGGTTAATAATGAAAACATTATATCATTTATATCAGATAACACTAATATAAGCAATAGGTTTATGCTGCCAAAACAAAATCTAAACCTTCACCTCACCATCACAAGAAATGTATACAACGCACACACTGCGACTTTGTAAAAAGTGTTTTACATTGTCTTTTCCAATCATAGTAACATTTTTTAGAACCAAAGTTACAGAAACAGACAAAAAGAAAAAAAAACATAAATGGAGATGCCAGCAATGTAAAATTTTATAAACAAATAATATTTTCTCAGGCAAAACATATAATACACATAAAATACTTCTTTGACTGCCATGTAAATCGTTGGTACAACCTAATTCCAAGGCAATTCCAATGCTACAGACTTTTATGTGCTGTTCAATATTTTTAACTAGTTATTTATTTTATTATTTTTTACATGAAAATGTTTGTAATACTTTATTTACCCCTTTGGAACAAGCTTACCAATTATATCAAAACGTATCTTTAGGATAGGGTATTCAAACATTTGTGGTAAACTTTCATGGTTAATGTGCAGAAATTCAACCATGGCTTGTCTTTCAAATCACCTGTATGAACTTGAGGAAAGCTGGCACAAAGCATTGACTAACCAGCATAAAACACACCTGTTGATGAAAATCTGGTGCGGGAACAGCTAGTTTGTGCTCTCTTGTTTTGTTTAGAACGAGGCATATACAATTGCCCAAATACACAAAGGAGAGAGATTTCAAAGATCTCCTGAGGTGCTATCTGTGACTAATTGAACAACAAAACCAGGCCAGCACACTCAAACGCTGCATGAAAAAAGAGCTGTTTCCAGTGGTTTCCTGTATTGTTATTATATCAAACCAGCAATTTCCTAGAGGATTTGGCGCTGCTTCTCTGGGTCCTCAGGCATCAGGGAGGTCCAAACCATCCTGCCAAGCTGGTCTGTGGGGAAAGCTGGTCCCAATATCAGCACACATGAAAACATTCCTCTGTTGATTTATTTTTAGACCTAATCTCAAACAGATTTCCACGTTGAGCAAGACGGCTGCGACTGAAAGAGCTTGCACCCAATATAGGAAAGCATGGCCCCTCTAAAAGTGAACATTGTGTTGTTTTTCTTTTGGGGATTTCAGTTCTACCACTTTCAGCTCATTTCGTTTTCAGACAGTTAAGCCTAAAAAGCTGTATATTAAAGGAGAAGCCAGTAATAGATGTGTTTGTGACACAGGGAAAAGAGAATTGGTGTGTTGGAATGTCTCCATAGAAATATACTTGTGGAAGATGGTGAGCACACAATGTGGTACATTTCTTATGACATAAGTAGAAGTTTATATGTTGGTTCCTTGTGTAAAAGTACCATTACAGTTGTAGGGTGTGCTGGGTGGTCTCGTCTTGGCTTCTTATTGGTCCACTGTTAAACTACTACATTTTGTAAAAAAAATTCTCTTGTGCATCTAAGATCTCAAAAGGAACGTTGCTTTTATAAAGTCTTTGTTCTTTTCTGTAATCAAGACCTTTGATCCAAAAATTATCCAAAGTTCCCATCGGTATTCCACTCACCTTTATAAAATGTCTTCATAAAATTGACTTCCAGAAAAACAAAAACAGAAATCAAACATTGAAATAATAATAATGGATCTTGCTATGGGCCATGGTTCTCGACCAGAAAAAGGTGGCCTGAAGTCTCCAGGTCAGTGGAGAGCTCTTGTTTCAGGTGGAGTATTTTAAGTATTTCGGGGTCTTGTTCATAAGGGAGAGGAGGACGGAGAATGAGATTGAAAGACAGATCAGTGCAGCATCTGCAGTGATGCAGCCTTTTTATCGATCCGTCGTGGTGAAGAGGTGGTTTGCCTTTCAGCTCAGCTCTCAAATTACTGGTCGATCTACGTTCCTACTCTCACCTTTGGTCATGAAATGATAAGATCCCAGATACAAGCGGCCAAAATGAGATTCCTCCTTAGAGATAGGGTGAGGAGCTCTGTCACCCAGGAGGAGCTCAGAGTAGAGCATTGAGAGGAGTCAGCTGAGGTGGCTTGGACATCTGTTGCGGCTGCCTTCCAGGGGAGGTGTTCCGGGCATGTCCCACTGGGAGAAGACCCAGGACACGCTGGAGGGACTATGTCACTTGAAACACCCCAGGGTCCCTCCAGAGGAGCTGGAGGAAGTGTCTGTGGAGAGGGAAGTCTGGGTGTCCCTGCTTAGACTGCTGTCCCCATCGACCCGTCCCTGGATAAGCAGGAGAAGCTGAATTACCTGAATGCTTATTTTTTTCTTTCAGTTTTCACTGAAAATTTTAAATAAAGGCTGTTTTGAATGGCCACAGTACTTTGGATGTAAACAGGATTTAGGATTACTGAGATTTGCATGTGTTGAACTTCATTTAAAATGATTGAGTGTTTCACCTAATGATTGTAGGTGAAACTGGGTAATTTCTATCTTTAATTTACTATTTTTTTTTTACTTTTTGTACCAATCCATTTTGATGATGCATTGGTACCTCATAAATATTCATAATCTGAGCTCACTTATCCAATGAATTATTGTCATGTCAAACCTCTGGATTTGTAGCAAGCATTTTTTTCTCAAGAGAGCTGGAGTTTTGTCAGGTGATGCGGTTCTAGATTTCTATGCCACTTCAGGCCAGCCTTATGTGCAGTTTATCGGCCAATACATGTAACATTTCCATCTGTTGTCCTGGCAGATGCTAATGGTTCAAAAAGGTAAGGAAGAGGACCTGCATCTCTAAGCATGTCTTGGTTTAGGCCACAAGATTCAAGAGTAGAGAAGTCCCTGATCCCAGCAGAATCCTGTAAATCACCATCCATCTCTAATGTTTGTGTTACTGGGGGTTCTGTGTCATGAACTAGATCATAGGGTTTACGTGTGCCACTCCCTAGCCACACCCACATCTCACTCTTCTCTGCTCAGAAGGACACGGCCATTTTGTTTTAATTTTTCAAATGATCTCTGGCAGAAGATCCAGGTGGTTTCCCTTCAAAGACTCACCAAAGGCTTATTTGTCCGTTTTTCTTGAGGAGAAGGACGACTGAAAGCTGGCTCTTTTGATGACGGCTCTTTAGGATGGAAAAGAGCCGCTCGGTGGCACTCATCCAACATTTTCATATCGACTTCACACAATCCTAAAGCTTGTGATGTCATAAAGAAAAGATCACTCTTGTGTACAAGATGTTGGAACACAATATGGTGTATTTCATATGACATATAGATAACATTTTATATGGTGGTTCCTGGTTGTGAAAAAGGAACCAATATTGTTGTAGTGGTCTCTGGTTATTATTTGCCCATCACATCATGCCTAGAACCCAAAATAAATCACAGGTTTAACTCAAGAGTAAGGGACGTAGTTCTATTTATCATAAGCCAAATGTGCAAAATTATGCTCCTCTGTTTTTAAGGTCTCTAAACGAGCCTAGCTCAAACATTGTACAACTGCTTGTCCTAAATGCTTTTGACAAAAATTTTGTTTAAATAAGGTTGAACGAGCACAATTAATAACAATTTGCAGTCAAAAGTGCTATATGTGACCCCAGGTACTTTAAGTCTTTTGTCCCTCCAGGCTCACCTTGTCAGCCTTCCAGACTTGGAGGCAAAGCCATGTCAGAACAGCGCTCACGTCTCCAACAAGAGGAAATTGATCTCTCAAGTCTGTCACACAACTATGAAGGGGCCAGGGGCTCAAGTGTCAGGTTACCGGAGGCAGGTGCAAACCCACCAATGGGGCTATGAGTGAGGTGAGGAAGCACAACTTCTCTAGTTAACATTCCAGTCTAAGTGTCCTAAAACCTTTTCAACCCCTCAAAACCTTCTGGAATTCACATAGAAGAGTGCACAGAGAATTCCTCTTGAGTTTGCCATACAAAAGATACCTGTAAATACTATGAAACATGGCCAACATGCTTCGGATTTCTCTTGCTCTGGTATACCTGAAAAGGGAAAAAAGACTCTCTCTTGCCAAAGGTATCGTCTGCGAAATTAGCACAGGTGCAAGGTTTCGCACAACAAAGAACTCTTTGTGAGTTGCCAAGATCACGTTTTGTGACTAGGTTTCAACTTGGGAAATAAAATGTTATGTCTTAGAGACAGAAAAAAACATGGTTACTTTTGTTAGTATGGATACAACATCCAGGCTACAACTAACACCAGTTGTTAAGATATACTGTAAGTCCCAGCTTACAAAGTCATCTACACACCCGGAACAGAAGCGTGGACACTTCTGGATGGGCGCCAACCCAAACAGAATTCCTTTCACTTGACATTCCAGCTTGATTAATATGGAAGGTAGGGTCAGACGGTAAATTTCACTGCATAAATATAGCTACACAAATGACAAGACGTTATTTCAAGTGCTTAAGTGTGATTCTTTCCACCAAAAACGACAGCCATTGACATTACTTATGTGGGGAGGGGGTTGTTAACAGCACTCTCTTTGATTGACGATAATCAATTCACTTGCAGGTAGTTTAGCCAACAAATGGTAAGTGTTCCATGTTCCTCTTCCTTGATTCAAAGGTGAGGCTGCTGCTAATGGCTGGCTGCAGTCAAAATAGGAAGTCCCTGCGGCGAGACAGCCCAATGTGCTCAGGCTGGAAAACCTCTCAACAACTTCCTGTGGTCACCTGGACACTATGACCCAGAAGAAAGGAGTCCTTAGAAAGCGGCCCAGCAGCAGAGGGCTGCCCGAGGGCCCCTAAAGAGGAGAGGACATGCCATTCAGTGCATGGAAAGGGAGGAAAGCTTTGTAAATAACAACCCTGGAAACCCAGAGCCTGTTTGCTTTCTAGCGCTCTACTCCTTCCCAAAACGACCAAAGAGAGGGGGAGGGTGGATCAGAGGAAGGCTTGGATTGTCACCTGTCTTTGATGGGAGGGGGATGAATGAAGACAGAAAATTAAAGAGAAGGGAGAGAGAGAGATGGAAGAGAGAGGGAACGAGAGAGAGAGAGAGAGAGAAAACCTCCTAGGTACTCCAGTACTTAATTACTTCTCACAGGATAAATATTTCTTTAGTTACAGGGGCAGAGAGACAAAGAATGAAGAGCTGTTCCCGGAGTAATTATCTGTCTGTTTCAGGTATTTTTGAATGTTCTCCAGTTACCACAAGGTAGCTTCAAGAAAAAAAAATCTAATCACATTACTTTATCTTAAATGGAGATTAGAAAAACATGGTTGCCAAATTAAGGGCTTTGGATGCTCACAAAAATGTCAACCCACATACTCACCCTTCTGAGATTACCAACATACTTTTGGTTCGAGCTTGAGCATTTCTTAAACCAAGGCTTGTTTGTCAGTGAGAGCAGTATATGGCAATGCGCACTTTGGTGTAAACCCCAATCCAATCAAGACATCTGACTGGTTCTGAGAACCAAATCTCAGAACATGGTGGTCCTGTCTGTTTAACACTTCTACAAAGCAAGAGAACGTCAATGATTAAACTTTAAGAACACTTTCATCGACTCCTTAGGCTTGCAGGCCCTGTGAGGGACAGGCATTCATATGGAAACTGTACGCAATTATTTACAATCCAATCTCATTCAGACTTGGTTGGAAACCATGTGTTGGCCCCACATGGTTTAAAGCTTACCCTTCCTGTGCAAACTAATAGTCTATTCATGGAAATGTGCACCTTCGAGACTGTTGGTGGAGCTGGTGCTGGCCTTTATGTGTGTTAAATTAAAAAGTAGTATAGTAAACTATAGTGAGCTGCCGCCTTTCAGAAGTTTGTGTGGGTTTTCAGTGTTGGATGGAAACATTGCTATATGTAAAACTGCTTCTGTGACAGTCTGCACTAATTGTGAGGCTAACTGCAATTATGCGTATTTTAAAGATTCGTTTTTTCATGTGGCTAGTTTCCAGGTCTTACAATTCTGTTACTATGGCATTCTTTATGGTTTCCCAAAGTTGCCATGGTGTTTTCTGACATAATGCAGTCAGATAGAAATCTTTAGTTTATATATTGATTTTAGATCTTTGTTCTAGCAAATGTGCTTGATACAGATCACTTTTGTTTATTAGGTGATATTCCCCATTAGTAATAGGTTGTTTGTGAATTGTTTGTTCATTATAAACTAATCTTCAAAGTGAACAATGATTTCTGTTGGGGAATAAATAGTTCATTAGCACATTTGCAATTCCTATGCTCTAAGCAGCAGATGAAGGGCTGATCAGCTCTTTTGAGCCTGTCGTCAGGTTGTTATTCACTTGATGTGATTGATTAAACATTTCATGTGCCTACTTCTGACACAGTAGCTCTAATGAATCACCCAGAAGACTCAGACAGAAAAAAGATAATCTAATTTTGAGTACATGAAAAGGGATGTAACATTATGAGGTTTGGTGACTAAAAGATACAATTCTAATGCATTGAAAATATAAGTTGCTAGACTGTGTGGTTGTCTGAAAACAAAGGTAAGCAAGTACATTTTCAAAGTATTTCATATTCAATAATTATAAATTTAGATTTTAAGTATATCAAAAAAATTAAAAAGTTGAGAAATTATAGTGGTCTCACTGGTCTGTGAGTGAGCACTGTACTAAATGTGCTTTTGTGCGTTTCTGATCACATGACCTTTCATCATGCTTTTAGAGTTGAATCGTTTGTTTTTAATAATTGAAGAAACATTTCTGTTGAAAAAAAAAACACACAAATTGCAAATCAAAATATTTTTTCTTCAGTTTTCCACTGAAAGCGTCCAAAAAAAAGGCTCCTGCTTTTTTTCTCACATGTTCGTCTTTCATTTGATTCTGTTGAGTTTATTTATTCATCAAAAGTCTATAACAAAGTAATTATATTATATAAGTACACCATTTTTCACATTTCCCTTCTTGTCATGTGACCCTTGTTCGCCCCAGCGAGCTGTTGGTAGTAAATTATAATTAAATTGTTTGTTTTTATACCCAACAAAATTTCTTAGTAGACATAAAATAGAGTGCTATGTCTTGTGAAAACAAATAATGGGCTTGCAGATGAAATCTGAGAACTAATTTTTAAAGGATTTAGATATCTTTGGTGATAAAAATAAAATGGATGCGTCTTTACTATTCAAGACCATTCAAAAAACACACAGTTCTCCAAAAGCAGAAGGTCTGATAACCATCTTTTCACAATTCATAATCTTCCTTCAGAAACCATAGGAGACAAAAACATTTCTCTTCTCCTTGACTCCCTGCACTTTCTTTGAACGTTTCAATGTGGATGCCCTAAATCGGGGACACCAGATGCTGGAACAAACTGGCCGCTTCATTCCTACAATGCTGCAGATTGTTGGTGCCCATTGCTTCAGAGGAGGAGGAAAGGGATGGGGAGAGGGGGCGTTGGGTGGAAGGGACGGTACTCTGCCAAACGGCGAGGCTGCCAAGTGTTGGTCTGGTGATAGGCGGAGCTTGCCGCAACAGGTGGGTGGAGAACATGGCTTCATTGTGAAGAGAGTAACTCTGGTTTCAGAAGCTCTCTAGATGCTTATAATGTAATGCTTATAATTGTATTTTATTTATTAATGTCCACATGTCAATGGTAAAATGTGGAAATAAAACTATATACTTGTTTTCCTTCAACACACACACATTATTTATTTCGAAAGTTTGGCGGACATCATTCTGCAGCCAGCCATGTGGGGGAGATCGATACAGATAACAGATGCTGTCCGTTTCTGGACAGCTTGCCTAGTACGTTCATACTACCAAACATGCGCTTGTTCTAGTGATGTCTAGATAACAAACTCATGAACCCTCTGTTTTGTGTGTTCATGTGGGACGAAGGGGTGTCCCAAAACTTTTTCAGATGAAGATGAAGGCCTACATTGAAGAACTGTATGAACCTGAGCTCTGATGATTGCCTCAAACCATGGCCCAAATGTAAGTATTGTTGTAATTTATTTCAATTACTAAAACCATTGATTTATGTTAGATTTATAGGTAATTTAAAACACAAAAAGGTAGTTTAACAGGACTAATGCAGCATTATTTAGCCTGTATATTAAAGGTCTTAGCCAGGGGTGGGCAAAGTCATTCCTGGAGGGCCGGTGTTCCTCCTGGTTTTTGTTCCAGCCCTGCTTCAGTACAAACACCAGCAGCTTTAAACAATCAAAGGAGAGCTTAATTTGTAGAATCAGGTGTGTTTCATGACGGTTTCAACTAAACTGTGCAGGGCTGCAGCCCTCCTTGCCCACTTCTGGAAGGGGTAGGGTAAGAGATAGAAATATAACTAATGTAATTCTACAGGTAATGTATCCCCCCCCCCCCATTAAGAATTCGGCAAAGACATAAACAATAAGTGTCACATTAAAATGCTGTTAATGCAGATTGTTCTTCAGCGGGGGTCTGCTAGTCTCACTTTAGGGACAGTCAGTGCACCCAATCTGCATAGGGATGAGTTGTACTAGTGATGAATCTGATTGGCCAGTGGGCGGTGCTAGGAACAATGGGTGGTGCTAGGAACATTGAGTCATTTTCATCTCACAAAAATAATTATTGGATTACACAAACATGAAAGATTCTGAATCGAACACTTGAGGCATGTTTTTGATGAGAGAACAACACTAAAAGATGCTAGGAATGTCATTCTAGACGATTTTGCATAATAGCACACCTTTAAAGTGTATTTTTTTAAGGATTACTAGGGATACAGATTTTGCTTATAGGCATCACTCAAATTCATGGTAATAGCAGACATGGGTTTCGAAAATCCAGAAGGGTGCATTGATTTATGAATGAATTAAAAGGTTAAAGAGCACTGATTATGAACACAGTGGCTATGGTTCATAACACACCAGCTAATTCCTCAGTTCTGAAAGGCATACGCCTAGACCTGCTGTACAGTGGGACTTATGCAAACGGAGGCCCTCTTCAAACCCCCCTCCCCAGCAGCCGTTCAAACCTCTCCATGCTTAGGAAGTTACTTATTAAGAACCAGCGTCAGCATGCAGTGCCAAGCTTCTTTTTTTCTCCTCTGCTGCTTTGGCTTCTTTTACTCTTTCAATACCCTCTGTCGTTGCCTTGTGTTTTTGGGGTAAAGGGGGTGGCTGAGGCAGGGGGAGAGCATGCCTGGAATTTTAGCAAGCGTCCTATTCACTCTAGGAGAGTGTTGTAGAACAAAAAAATAAATGAATGGGTGAAAGCAAGAGAAGGAGTGAGAGTGTGGTGGAAAGAGAACGATAGAGTGACAGAGGACAAAATGCCCACAACATATCTGATGTCGATCGCATTAATGCATTGGAGAGCTGGGTAGGGTGTAAATGATTGAAAGTGCTTCCAGAACTTTTGCCGTTGGCGTTGACAAAGCCGGCTCTGTTTCCTCCCGCTGCTGTGCAACCCCCTCCCCCGAACACACACTCTCTCACACACACACGCACACACACTTGATGGTTGTTTTCTCTCAATGTTTTTTTCAGGAGGGAATGGATGCGGTGCATGGAGAGGGAATAGAGCCAGGGTCTGTCGGCTAGGGATTGAACCAGGGGCCTCTGTTGGGAGGTGTTATGGGGACCTTTTGGAGATGCAGAAGAGTGAGCAAATGAAGCACGGATGGGTCGGATGGGCAGGGATAGGAAGCGGCCTTGACGAGAAGGGGGGCAGATTACAGGTCAGAGTAAAGAGTCAGAATAAATTAAGTTCCACTGTGGCACAGAATGGTACATTGTTAGCGCCAACAGATAGTCAGCGAACGAACAATCCGAGCTTTGTGTCCGGTGCTGGCAGAAAGCAATCTCTCTCTTTCCTCTGATTTCTCTATGGATGAATCCACTCAGGGATTTCGCTATCTATGCTGGCATTTCAATATAGAAGAATACACCACAGACAGATGACTCGCCTGTTAGGCCTGTTCGCTCTATTTGATTTGAGTCTTATATGCTTTGGTGGTGTGGACACTAGGAAGGATAAACACATCGGATTTCAACAGATGTGTTTGGGGCAACATTCATTAACAGTAATTTAAGGCCTTTACACATTGAGAACGATACAAATTAATTATTCAAAAAGGTGAATATTTAATATGCAAATGTGTTCAGTTTACATTTAATAAGTTTACAGTCTCAAACACCACTGTCATACTCAAGATCCTCAACAAATCCCCTCCACAGATTCTCCCAGGTCATTGTCCTTGTAGTGCTTGTCATACAATATGCTGTTCCACCAATCATCGTTCTGTCAGAATGTTTATGAGTTGCTGCAGCCTACCGACAAACTGCATTGTGATTGGTCAGACATGTTACAGACGGGACGGCTGGGAAAATCGACCTAGGAGCAGAACAGATTATTTGCGCCTTTTCGCCCTTCAAAATTATATCGTTGATGTATATGGGGTAACTAACAAGTATTCTTTCAAAATACATTGTTTTGTCATTAAAACGTTGACCAGTGCAAATGCTCAAAAATGCTTCCATCAACTCCATGTGGGAAAAACAATTGCAGAACCAAATGAATGTTTTATCTTATAAAAAAACATCACAGTTTCAATTGTATTATTATTATTATTATTATTATTATTAAGTACTGCTTCTTTAAAAAGTAGGGTTCATTAAACTGAAATGTTCAGTACTGGAAACGTTTTGGGTTTACTGCATAGTTTAAATAATGTAAACAAAAGTTTATCATATTTTTAACACCATTCATGCCCTCTAAAAAAAAGTTGAGAACATTCTAAATGTCAAGGCTGAATAGATTTTCATGTTTTGATGACAAACTCAAAGTTCTTTTAAAATCTGACCAAAGTAATTTATTCAAATGGTTAGCGGTGTGTGCTTTGCAACTCAGTGTTTAAATCCCAAGTATTAGGGAAGCACTAGGAAAGCACAACTAGTACAATCGCAGTACATTAGCTTAACAGATGGCTACAAATCTATGTCAATCTCTACAGAGTGAAAATGAAGTGATGCTGTTTTAACTGCAATGCATTTCGGATGGGAGGGATTCTATAGTTTTCCCTCTCGTTGACTCTCTTAGCAGGCCTTATCCACCTCCCATCCCCCATCCAACGAAACAACACTGACCAAGTTCATCCATTGATTTCCATGAAAAGACAACTGATTTACATGCCCGTCCCTGCATCTAAATGACCAAACAAACCTTTTCATGCGCAGCAGATGAACCATTGCTTTTTCAGTTCGTTAACAGATATTTTATATGTTCATTGGCAGATTAGGTAAGAACAGCTAATAGTAGTTTTAAATACAAAAAAAAAACACTCATGATAGAGGGGGGCACCTGATTACCCTAATGGCATTACTCGCCATCCTTTGTTACGATTCTCCACTGATGGCTACTTTAAGATCTTACTGCTAAAAAGACAGAAATAGCTTTATACACTGGCTATTATAAAATTAATTAGTGAGCACTTACAAATATTCTTTCATCTATGTAAGAACCCTTGTTGTGTGTGGCCGCTATGAACCAGCTGCATAAAAGCACTTATACATCCTAATTTATATGAGTTGATTAAACTAGCACTACAAGTTGGGATAATCCCCTGACACCTTCTGAAAAAAGACTTGGGATAGACTCCAAAATTAGCTGTTTTGAATGAAGTTGATATTGACCATGTAAAATTATACTTGTATGACATCGGAATTGTACGATGTATTTTAATTTTACAATACCATCGACAAATGTAATTTTAGAATGTTGAAGACTTTTTTAAAAGTCAAAAGAATTTAATCAACTTGCAAGAAATTTGTGTCTAATGTCTTCTTTAAAATTAAAGAAAGAAATGTACATGCAGATATTGATGACAGCAATGAATTAAGACAATAAAGGCAGTCTGTAAAACTCCAAAATAGTAGAGACATGCTCTCGGTTGCACAGAATCATGCAATCCGATGAAAGAGTTTGAATTTGGTTGTTGCCAGGAAAACTGGCAACTGGGGGGTTTCAGGAGCTGGGCTTAGGTCCATTGAAATGAACTGGTCAACATGACTGCCCACCATTACACAAAGCACAATCCAAAAAGTAATGAAAAAGCGAGTTTAGTGTTAAAAAACTTGACATAATCTGACAAATGCCCTTTTGGAAGAAAGTCATGAATTTCCATAATTGCACTACTAAACCTTTTGAAAGGTTGTCCTGTAAGGGTGGATCAATGTCATATTGAGCCCAACAAATAAAGAATGAGATATCACAAAAGTTTAAATCTAAAGTCAGTGGGCGAACACTTTATGTTTGTGGTAAGTTGTGGCATATGGGATTTTTATTGATGAAACTGCTAAAATGTCGTGATTTGTCTTGAAACCAAGCCTGGCAGGCATGTACAGTATCTTGTTTACATCTCTTTTGATTTGCATGGTAGATGTTCACGCCATACTTTTGTTTTCGGAGACCTGAATATAATAGTAAACTACAACCAGTTATTGTATGCTGTCAGGTTTTTCATAATGATAACCATCTTCACCACAGCTCTTTTTGCATGGCCTATGCAAAGTTGTCTCCAACTGTTGTACGCATCTCTTTTTCGTCCTACAAAAAGCACCTATGATACGACAATTCATTTGCATTATGGAAAATAACACAGTGGAAACAGGCTCAGCAAACAAATGTCACTTCAAGGCTGTGGTGAGTGTGTTCTGTATAAACACATTGTGTCCTTGGATGCAGGCTGCATGCTGTTTCTTGGTTTGGGGCAAATGGCTTCAACACGTGAATTTAATGTCATCTACTTGAGACTGAAGCCCACTCGCTTATAGAGTTTAAACGGAACTCTTCAAATTAGCCTTAACCACAACCAACATAATGTTTTTCGTGCTGTTTAAAGTGATGTAATCATGGGGATTAAGCCTATAAATGTGCATTGAGAAGATTATTAATGATTCAGAAACACAAAAAAACTGAACATTGCTTTATTTAGTGGGTTTTGACATCCAGTATGTTCAAATACTACAATGGAGTCCAAATGAGATTGGTTGAATATGCATTTTTTGGTGAATTGGTCCTTTAAATGAGAAAACCGCAGATGTAACTGTGTGCTCTATGCAAGCTTATGAACTCCAAATGTCCTAAAGTCATCTTGGACGGACAGTGTGCACATGGAGTCTCGACAGTGGTATTCCAAACAAGTCTTCAGTAAATTTTCCCCCTGAAAATGCACATCTGGTGAACACATATGTTCCCTGTTCATTTGTTGCACAGATGAGGCCCTCGGTGGAGCACGTGACAGATGCAAGTCTGAACGCAAATCACACTTCACACATTATTTATTGCGAGCAGCCGCTGGCATATTTCTGCACTGAACTCACTCACATGTGCTTAACATGCATGAAGATGGCGCACACAGTTCCCACACAGATTTAGCAATCCACGTTTAAAGCTCGCCGAGGAGAGGAACTTTGGATGATATTTAAAGGCTGAAAATGCAAAGACGTGAGTTGTAGCCTCTAGAGATCCACAGATCACACTGTAATGAAGAGAAAAGGCATGTGCTCTTCAAAAACAGAGTTAACTGCAGGCTGGTGTAGATATGCAAGAAGCATTTTCCAAGTACATTAAAGTATAATATATTTAGAATAAAAAATACATTAAATAAAACAGTCAGCACAAAAATCTAAATGATAGATTTATATGTATGTATTCATGTTTTTGCTGCTTTTGTTTAAAAGATTTACCATTGTTTCCATGAGTGCAAAATTATTATTTGGCGAATATTGTGTAAGACGAGACCCTAGTAACTAGCCATATGATATTATCTTAAAAAGTAAGCAGCAATTAGTGTTATATCCAATAAATCCACTTCCACTTTAGAAGCATAGCAAAAAATGTGAAATCCACCAAAGACTCCAAAGTTCTGGGACAAAAAAAATATAGTAATATATGGCAAATATAAAATGCGACAACATAAAACCTGTCAAAAACAATAAAATTAAATAAAACTTTCTCAGCTCTAAAGTGGACCATCACCTGTTTCTGACCATCACCAAATCCTGAACTTGAAGGTCATTTTCAGCTTTATCTCTCCTGATTTATGTCCTGTAAAAACTGTGGTTTGATCAACAAAGGCGTAATACCAAAAAAGAAAATGTTGTGCCTAAACAGTGGGGTTTTTCAAATGCAATGCTTTGAGGTTATCCACTGATGCGCAATCTATGCTTGGTTTAGTTCTAAGTAATCTAGACAATAACTACCTGTAAACTTTGATGGTTATTAGAGAATTTTTGTGAATATTTCAACATTAACGCTGCAGACCCGTTCCCCAAGGGAATAATCCATCTGAACGAAACCCTTCTTTTATCTCGATCCTTGTGGAGATGCTGTAATAAAACTGATAACCCTTTAGCCTTTTTGAAGCTGTTTCCTTCACCCATTGTCCCTGGACTGTGCAGCCCAAGGGAAAGCAATTGTGTTGGTGAATACAACAAAGAGGTATCCTGCTGTTAACCTTATTACAACCCCAGTGTGATGAGCACTTTAAGGTCATCGCTGGTGTGGAACTAACCTTTGAGTGAAACAGGCAGATTTTATCAAATGTTACACGGGAACGATCTTCCATTGATCACCTGAGAGGCATAAAGTCCTGGTTCCTAATTAGACACGACAAGCTTTTCTTCATTAAGGACTCTCAACCTTTTGACCTCGGCTGTATATGATGCTGATCCAAAGCATGTGTTGTGCCAGAGTCCATTCTTACAGGGATACTCCTTCCAAAAGGGTAGTCTCTAATCCCTCAAAAGTATACTCACTAATCCCTCTTTATTGCCCTCTCTTTGACAAGTGTCGAGTTTAAAGAACCACACACATCGGGACGGTTGAGTCCAACAGCTCGTATCAAAACAAAAGGGAATCCATGCATTCATACAAGTTTCTTTAAAAAATGCTTTAATTTTTCCACTTGTGGACTTTTGGACCTGGTAGTAGGAACAAGGAACAAGTTTGTAACTATCTTTGCTTGAAATGTAAGTCATTTTGGATAAAAGCTTCTGGCAAATCCAAAAATGCAAAAGTAAACGTATGACTAAGAAAGTAAAGAGGGTTGAATCATCTGCAAATAAACACCACCACCAAAACTCCAGATTACTGGAAATGTGTATTCTCTTGAGTCTTCTCTCTATCTACAATATGATGGAGGCTGGGTTTTGTGGTTGCAAGGAGATTAAAGTCTGAATTGAGATTTGCACAAATCTTGGACTGGGTCGAGCAGTTGCGGTACTACAGATGTACTCTGTGCAACTTGGGGAAACAATAAAGAAGAAGACGACGACCAAGAGAAAATCAAAGAACACATGGAAAAAAATCATGGTTTATACTGTTGGTGAAGAAAATGGCACAAAGAGTGGATTTCTTTCCTTTTTCCTGTATGAAGTTGCTATGAAAATGTGGGGAGCTGCATTTTTGTCATACAAAAATGATAAGGTTTCATTATAGATTGAGCTGAGTTGTTTTCCAACCCCACAGAACCTTTCTGTAACATGCAGAGTGCCATCAATTCAGAGATAGCCCCTTCCTGTTCTAACATGACTGCACTCCACCATAGTTTCAAAAAAAGGTGTCTCTAAAAGCAAGGAAGAAAACGCTTACGTTTACTCACAGTGTTGCTGACTCAAACTTCATCCTGTGAAAGCATATCTGATGCAAGCTCTTTACTGTCGCCTCATGGATTAAAATAAAGGTGACTCTTTGATTGAAGAGTCATCATTCCCTGATCTGTTGTGTTGTGGGTGGAAAACTTACAAAATTAAATATATTATTCAAGAGAAAGCATATAAACATAAACGAGTTTATAAAACAATACAAGGAAAGATAACCAATAGAAACAAGCCTTGACTTCACCCATTGGGATGAATTAATGAGTGAGCCACACCTTCTCTCCAACATTAGTTTGGCCTGGAAAATGTGCTCCTGGAAGAAAAGTCTTCTAAACCTCGTGAAAATCCTTCCCTGAAGGACTGAAGATGGTTGCATGTAGTAAATCCCTTGGTTTAAGAAAAGGATGTTCATATGCATCTAAAAGCAGACGAGCAAATACTTATGGTAGTGTGGTTTCAGAAATTGGCAAATTAATAACAATTATAGATTTTCTTTGTGCTTTTTAGTGAACACAAAGTATGAAACTGAAATGTGCTCCGTTTTGAGCTCCTCTGAAACCACATAAATGAGATCAGATACCTGACACGGAGGCCTTGTCTTCTTTTAGCTCTTAATAAAAGTCTACTTTATTTTTCTTGAGCTTTTTTCCCTTTGATGAAATAATGCCAAAAGTCTGCTGACACTTAAACAAAACATTCCTGCACATCTGCTGTACAGACACATGCCGTTCTCTATTTTCAATGTTTTAGCGTTGTGGTTAGTTGAGCATGTATTTTGCTGAGTTTAAATGAAATTCTAAGAATAGATGTTAAAATGTTAACATTATTTAAAAAAATATAAATAATTTTATTGTTTCTCTCTTTAAAAAAAAAAAAAATCAAATAGTTCAGGAAAAGGATGGCTCACAGACCTTAAACATGGAGTTTAAATTGGTACAAAATACAATTTTTTTTACAAACTGTAAATGAAGGGTAAAAACAGGGATTTTTCAGTCCAGAGAGAAAAACGCATATATATATATATATATATATATATATATAACCAACATAACCTCATATATATATATATATATATATAACATATATATATATATATATATATATATATATATATATATATATATATATATATATATATATATATTGATTAGTTACCTCTGAGGACTATTTGGTAACACTTTATTTAAAGGTGCAGGTATTTTTTTGTTTATTTAGTTTTATAGCTCATTTGCCTTTCAACGATGTATTTATTAATACTATCAATTAATAAAACCCAATTACAGGTTGATTTCTGAAAATTACATACTTCATGAATTGCCAGTGCATTGTGTGAAAGTAAAGTTTGTAAATTTGAATAATTTACTAAAGGGTAACAAGTTATTTTCTCACTAGTAACTGGAATAATAAAGTAAGCATCTGTTAAAAAAAGAAAGAAAAAGTTTACTTTCAAACTTTTATTAAAATTGTTTATTCTATATTATGGAACCCTACGATAACAGATCAAGTATTACAATTTTTAAACTGGAAGCAGCTTTGGATATAATGATACATCTAATAATTATTCTTCTTTCAGTTCAGTTGTGGAGCAATTTATGAGGCATTCCCAAAACCCAATTCATAATTGTTGATTTAAATTTGTTCTCAAGGAAACCCATAGATCTGCTTTCCTTGATGGGTATACGTGACTCCTCCATGACTTTAGCTTCTGAGTTTTGTTTGAGTTATTGTTCATTTCATCCAGTTCCAGTTCAGCTGAGGCGCAACTGCTCCGCAACATTTCTGTGAAGTGAAGCTTTGCCTCAGGTCTGCTTCGGCACCACATGTTTGGGCCGGGAAAGAGTGTGTGCGAGCATGGGGAGGAGGGATCCCACAGGTGCTCCTTATAAACTCTGCAGAGCACAATGTGGCGAGTGTCCCAGACAAACATGGACAGAGGGGGATGAGAAGCACCTGCCGGAGACTCTCTGCGACCCCTTCTCAGACACACACTTCCTCCAAACGCTCATATTGGAGAAACCTCACAGTCTGGAATCCCTGTGTATTGAAGAATAAATTGATTTAAAAGAATTGCAGGTAGAACAAATGGCATTGATGATCAATTATGAATTTATAATTGTACTTATTGTAGTGTATTCGTTACTTTTGATAGTTATTCATATCTAAAACAAATTAATTAATGCTGATGCTAAATCATTTCATGCATTTTTATAATTAGTCATTAATTTTAATGCTAAACACTTGAATTTATTCATGAATTAATTTTAAATACATTTATTTTTTATTAATATTTTTTTCTTGATTTACAACTATAAAACATTCAGAGAAACTGTATTGAATGTTTTTTTTTTTTCTAAATACAATCATTTATTTTATAAAGCATTTATTGATTATATTTATATCTTCAAGAAAGAAAGAAATGTTTGACACCCAACTAAAAATAAACAGCCACTATTACTTGGTAGGTTTGTTTCAAGAATGGAAAACAGAATTCATTTAAAAAGTAAACTATTGTTAACTTTTTACAAATTAGTTTTTGCCATTTTTCCAGTCTTTCACCTTGAAAATAAATCTAACATTATATTTGCGTAATTATCTTTTTACTTGACATTCAAACATTTATAACCCGATCAAATACTTGCTAACAATACATTATTACCTCACTTTATATATACATTGTATTTCATGTGTATCAATGTATTTAAATGTGTATTTTTTTTATTACCTGCATTTACTCCTGTAATTAATACATTTGTTCACATAATTAAGCATTTACAATTAATAAAAACTTTATTATTTCTAATACATCTATTTTAATTAAGATTGTGAATGCAATTTCATGCTATGCCTACGATTCCTCATTACCTCATTCACAGGTTTGGATGCATCATTAATAGTGTTTGCATTCATTTGCATAATTTGCATGCGACACCTCTAGGACGACACATGTTCTTTGTGTTGACTGTGTGAAGAGTGTATTAACGGCACAGGTCAACAGTTTATCACAACAGGAACCGACTCTGTGGTGTAACTGTCAGTAACGGTATGGAAATATAAACAGTCATTCAGTCATCTGCACAAAATATGACTCTCTCAGCATAATCTTTACATTTACTAGCATTTACACATCTTTATTTTCATCAAACGAAAATCCAGTTAAATTTCTGCCGTCACTGACTGTTGACTTCAGTGTATATGTTTGCAAAAGTTGTTCAGATATAAACTAAACCTATTGTTAGTGATTCTGCATGCATGTTTTACCAATGCTAACACTACTAGCAAATATTGTTATGATAGTTAATAGTTAAAAGTAGTTTCCTTTAGCTGGTGTGCCAACTCTTCTTCCAGAACAGAAAGCACTCGAAACTATTTCAACCAAACCTTTCAGTAAAACCAACTTTTCTGCAGTCCAGAAATTAACCAATATTTAATGGCTAGCCGCTGCATTTGTGAACTATTTATTAACTTGTATACCATTACAAGCTCTTTATTAACCATTTATATGAAGTGGTTTTATACTATTATTTTACCTTCAAAATGTAAAAATCATTTAACTACAGATTAAAAGCCATGACTTCTATTGAGCAGTTTGTACATTAGACAAAAAATAGCCAAGGGGATGTGTCATTTCTAAGTATGAATTAAATGAACATTTCTGTTTCCTTATATTCAAAACCAAAGATTTTCTTCTTTTAATGGAGAAAACAATGTGGAATTGTTCAGTGTGTAACAATGTTTGCTTTAGAGAACAAAACCTGTAATTATTTGGCAGTTACCAGTGAGAATATTTATTTGTCAGTTCAGATCAGTTATAAAAAAAATCTTAAAATGGTTTCATATACATTTAAAAATGTGTGTTTACTACATCTGTATTTTGAAGGAAGCATACTGTCATCTATAATCTCACAAATGCAAACAAATAATCTCCACTGGAAATAATGATTGTTTCCCATGAAACGTATTTTTGACACGCATCAAACCCTCAAATTAACTGCACCTACTCTCCTCAGCTTCTGATAAGTGGTAAACTGAGTTTGAGAAAGGAAGCCTACGTTGATTTGGGCTGGTATAGCGCAGCTATTTAATTGCTGTTTATTTGATAGAATAATTATGCTAAGGGAAGAACAAATAGCCTGATGTGTCAAATTATTAATGGCAGTGTAGGTGCAAAGATAAAAGTCCTTCTGTTCAAAGAGTGTTTGTTCAGAAAGCACTTATGTGGCTGCTGAAGGCTTGAACCAAATCAGCAATGGGGGTCATAAATGTAGTTTAAAGTCAGCACTCAGCACTCTTTTTTAACAATAAAAACCCATGTTTTTGCATGTATCAATGAAAGTCTCCCCGACTGAAGAAAAAAATGGCAGTGGTTTTGCAAGAGTGAGGTTTTCACATATCCAATGGTGCCAGTTTCTTCATAAAAGGTAATTGCTCTCACTTTCCCCAATCCTTACCCCTTGAAACCGATGACTAGAGAAATTGCTGGAAACAAACCCCTATGAACCTGGACACCAACAAAGCCATGTTCATCAGCCAAATGAGTTTGAAGCATCAACAAATGCATTATTTCTGGTAGTTTTCTTTTCAAACAAATCAAAAACAAACGTTGACATGCCTTATGCAAGTGTGTTGTGTTACATTAACGTTATTATAAAGAAGCATTAGTATTGGTCCCTACCCCTTCATCCAAATGCTGACCAAACCACAATCATTTAAGTTCAAAATGGTCAAAGATTTTCCATATTTATACTTCATTCCAACTTATACAGCCAGGGTCATTGAGTCCCAGCTCCCTTTTGGTATGCAATCAATGCAATTTATACATAATTTCTAATTTAAACCATGATTATTTTACAGTTTCTCCAGCAGAAAAGGACATATTGATATTTTGTAGCCTGATATTGTTAGTAACTAGACTTAGATCTAACAATCAGGAAAAACATGCTGGTAAAACATGGCTGAAAATAGGTGGAGGGAAATGATGCAGTGAGGTAACTTCCTGTGACTGGCTCTGATTTGTATTGTTCAAGAGTTGCAGCTGGTCTTCCAGCCAACTTCCTTTTCCAGATTTTACTACCATGGCAAAATAGCTGGGGACGAGGGTTATGTAGAATGAAAATGTGTAAAAAGTGATGTGTTCATTTCAAATTACTATTATTTTAATATATTTAGTAAGGGTTATTCCATGACACTCAATAACACACAGGCCAGGACAAAAAGCCACCATTGACTGATCTACACTCAGTATTTACTTTAGCACTAAACTCACACACTCTCCTCCCTCCCTCTATAAAGTCCCAAACTGAGCTGTGGTGAAGTGTGAGTCAATAAAGGAAGTAAACGGGATGGTTTTCCTGTGTGTTTGTGAAATATCACACCCGATTAAAGAAAGCAATTCATAAACTTTCTGGGAAGTGAATCGACCACTGGAGTCAAGCCTTGGGAAATTAAACAGAAGTGCATGAGTGAAAAAAAAAAAACACAAATTAAAGGTAGAATATATATAAGTTTTTCTTTGGTGTATCTATATCTTAAAATGGCATATATTCTCCTAGACGTTTCAGAAAAATGAAAAGATAAAAAATTAACCTACTGTTCTCTAGTTTCTGGGTCATTATTTTTAGATTTTTATTTCTTAAAAATATAGATGATAAAGCCAAATGAACAATGAATATTAATTCATATTGTTGCAATAATGGATAAAATTCCATATACGTGATAATACCAATAGATAAATGCATTTACATCTATAAACAGATGATTTTATCTAATGCATTTTGGAAACAACAATACTTTTGTCACAAAGTGGCAATTAATCAAGAGCTTATAGTGCAAGATTCAGCCAGTATTAAAAAAAGTTAAACGCAGATTGGAATGTTTTTTCTTGTGTAAAAATGCTCATTTTCAGTCGTTTTAATGAATCCTCTAAGTTTCAGCTTTTCATTTAGTGATTTTTTATGTTTCCAGCCAATGGATATGTTTAAAAAGAAGGTCTCGTTGATTAAATTAAGACAGGTTTTTAATGAACATACCAACATTTTATCTTACCTCGTAATATTCATTGAGATCATTACTGTGGTCCTCAGAAAGATTCATTCCCTCCTCGTGACAAACCTACCTTTAATATTAATTTGGAGAAGGGTAATATACTTTAAGAGTTCTTGTCTACAAGTATTGATATTTACTTCTAACCTCAGCAGAGTGTTTGTGTGTGTTTATGTCTATTCTACATCATGACCCAGCTCGACCCAAGCACAGAAGTAACTGAGAAGAGACAGGAAGCTTGTTTTTCTTGGGACAGCTGCAGCAAAGCTGGTCTGCACTGTCTGGATCAGATGTCCACACACACATACACACATCCTTACACAAATATTGTGCTGCAGTTGCCATGGTCACGACTAGGCAACAGCTGGCGGGATTGAGTTCATCTCGAACCTGTTCCTGTTGGCGAGAGTCCAGTGCCGGAGTTAAAGCTGCTCACAGATCTGGTGGAGATGCCAGAGAATCTTTGCTCTATGTGAGAGTTTTCCTTTTTTTATTTGCGGAAGACCTCTGCTGTTAACAGAGCAGCCTTTCTTTTAAAGACCCCAAAGGCACATTATAAACAAATCTAAATGTTCCACATTTATTCAAATGCCACTTCCAGCCATCATGCAGCATGCCCTGCCCACCAACACGATCTTTTGTGTGGGAAGGACAGTATTATTCGACATGCTCTAAAAAGTGATGTCAACATCTTTAAGCAAGAGTTTTCTGAAAGTAAAACCATCTCCTTCCATAATTATTATCAGGTAAATGTTATCAAATTATTATCAAACAAGTAAATGTAAGTGTTAGAAAAAAATATAGAAATTTAGTTGATGTTTTCATCTTTTTTTTGCTATAAAAGCAGAAACGTTAAACAAATATAGTGAACATGAGCTGCGTTTGCATACACCTATTTTTATACGCTTTTTGTAATATTGCATGAAAAACCCTGCATGGTGTGCATGAATTTTGAAAATTTGCACTTTTTATCAGATAAGAAGAAAATGCAAAAACTTTGATAAAAACACATTAACAGAATCCAGGAATTGTTTCATTCCCTTTCAATGAAAGGACCTGCACCTGACTCAGATGATCCACAATTACGTATCTTGGTTTAGGCCATGTACAAAAAGAAAAATGCATCCGCACAAAACCAACAGGTGGCAGGCGATTACAACACTGAAGTGGCATTTTAAAGTGAGTATCCAGCATTGAGTTTGCAAGAGCACTGTTCAGTAATCAAACGGATACTTTTTTGTAAAGGTCTTTAGCTTTCACACTGCACACAGGGGTGGCAAAGCAGGAGCAGACAGTAAGTGGCATTGCTGCAACAGAGTCATCTTAATATATACCCAAAATACACTCAAACTGGCAGAAACATGTAGTAGCTTGACCTTTAAATTACAGACAATATCTACAGGTTAAGCATATGAACATCAGCTATTTCAAACAAAAACAGAGACTAGGCCCGACTGAACTTTCCAAAAATATATTACTTCACCGCGTCTGTACTGGCTCTCTAGCAAATTATGAGTTTACCTCAAAATCCAAATGTTAAAGACAGTGCCAAGCATCATGTTCACAAAATAAATACTTATTTTGCAACTCCAAAAAAGGGAGTAAGATGTGCTGAAGAAAACTTCTCGGAATTAAATCTGTAGCATGAAGGAACTGAAACTAAGCCCATGCATCCATCCTTCTCCTCCAGCAGATCCTCGTCATCACTCCCTCACTCAAAGCATTCGCGTTTGTTTCATGCGCCGGGTTCAGGTTACGGTTATCGGAAGGAATCTACAAAAAAACCAGAGCCAAGTGCAACTGCTCATCATCAGGACAGATTAACCTTGTCAAGCGGGGGAGTACCAGGAAGTGAAGAATTGAGAGAGAGAGGCTGGCAGGATGGCAGTCTGTTTCTAACTCTCTCCTGAGGGCATACAAACACAAGTATCTGCTTCTCTGTTTACAGTCTCTCTCTCCCTATACCTTACACATAACCCCCTCCAATCCTCCCCAAAATATACCCTGATCTCTCAATGTAAAGTTTTTACCCTCAAAATAAAGCAAACGTACGGGGCCTGGGTGCCGTTATGAGTAAATGAGGCAGGAAAAAGTTGTTGTGAAAATCTGTGTTTCCGTTAAGATTTGATTTTAAGCACAGATAAAGATCCATGATTTAGAGGTGTCTTTCAGCTTTATCCCAGACTACACATCAAGCAACCTCTGGGGTTTTTGTGGGCTGAGAAACACGTGGAACAATCTTCCTGAAACTTTTGCAACTTTCAAAAAAACCAATTTATACACGAAATTATACCTGATATAATCAATATTGGCCACTGGAGTTTCCAGTTCATCGGCCAATCACAATAAACGAAGACCCAGAATCAACCCTTTTTGAAAAACATTCTCGTCTCATTGGAAGACATTCACAAATTACAGAGAGCCCTGTAATCATATGAGAGAATGTAGGTATTAATGTAGTGCAAATCTTAACATTTTCATGATCCACTATTGGCAGAGCTTTGGATCAATGAAATAACAATGAAATAACAAAAGGATGTGTTTTCATTTCACCCGTAAGAAGTACAGCAGAATATACAACAGTAAGGCCTCGTTGTTCTTGCTTTTATTCACTGGTGGGTTAAAATTGTGCCAGCACGAAATTGGCGTATTCTTTCTTGAATAGAACCTCTGCAATTTTTCCCAATGCAATCTGGAAACAGGCACCAGCAGTTGACCCAAGTTAAAGGGTGAAGAAGACAAATGTTAGAGGAATCTTCTTAGTTGTGAGACAGCAGCCTAAATGTATTCATTAGAGATTATTTGTTGAGCTGGTGGTCCACTCATCCTCAGATTGATGCACATTGAACACACAAAAAAGTAATATTTCTGATAAAAGTTTACTTGTTATTTCTGATAAAAGCATCCTATTAAGCATCTAAATCGGAACATTGAAGAAAACAATATACCCCAGTACTGGGATGGTTCCATATCCCAATACATTACTTTAAACAAGCCAATCGCTTCATCTTTGATCACATTTCACACCAAATTGCAGAAATCTTGCCAAAGTGCCAGGATGACCCTCAGGTCGCAGTTGTAAAAGCTCTGGCTCTAAGAACTGACCTTTACAGCCCGGTCCTCTGTTCAAAGCCTAGAAACACACATAAGCAAATCTTCTCTTAGCAACAGGAGGAATCGTTAGCCTAGTGTTCGCAAAACTGAGGTGGTTTACTCAATACAACAGCTGCACAGCCTGTGGTGTCGGCCTCATCAGATGAGTCTAGAAAATCGTAAAACAATAAAGTTTTATTTGGTTTAGAAATAGCACGCTCCTCAATAGCTTTGAAAATAGCGCTGGAGAAGCATATGGCCGGCATATTTTTAGACATATGCTGGATAGAGAGAATTATGACACTAATGTAAATGTGGACTTTGATGCACGTGTACAATTTAACATATTTGGCGAGGAAAAATATTCTTTATAGGCTTTAAACTCCCTGAGATCATTGTCTCAGTCAATGGGGATTAAAAACACAGAATAAAGGTTTAATAATGGGACAATGGTTTTCAGCAAAACCATCATTTAAATAGTTTTATTTCAGGTATTAATTTTTATTTATTTATATATTTTTTGTGGCCATAGACTTTAACCATTAGAATTCTCTGCATACACTGGTGCATGGGCCAATCACACCAGCTGTTTGGAATTAAGTAGGAATGACAACCAAGCATTGGTTGATACAAGCATTATGACATAATTTGTAAGGTAATTAAAATTAAAATGTTAGAAAATGGAACATCAGTTTCATTTTACAGACCCTAAATCAGTGCCATCTAGTGGTGAAAAGATAACCCTTGGAAGTACAAGACCTTGTATTTTTCAAAGATCTGGTACAAAAAGTACTTGGAACAGTATGTAAGGTTTAGTAGAGGTCCGCCTGTTTTTTTGATACAATGATCAAATTGTTTTGACCATAGCTTTGATTTTCGGTGGATTTGTGAATTTAAATTCAACCCTTTTGAAAAAAATCTATATATAAGGGGGGGGGGGTAATTGAAAGTAGTAAAAATTGCTCAAAAAGGCCCGGACTTCTAAGGTTTAATGACAAGACAGTTAAGTGAGATACAGGAAGCTAGTTGGAGAGAGAAAGAGAGAGATGGTCAAACCGACATTGTGCTCATAATTTGTACTCGCGTTGCCCTGTGCAAGCCACTAGGAAAATGGTGGACACCATTAAACTTATTTAATAAATGTGAAAATAAAGAAATATCCACATTTCAGGCCAGTCTACTGAAATCAGATACCAACTCAGATTTCAAATATTTGGTGAAAAAAAGTGCAACTAAATGCATTTTTCAATATATTTATTAAGCTACAATTGTTAGATTTTCATATTTATTGCCCATTTTTTCATTTCATTCAAACATTTTTCCCACTCATGGTTAGTGGTTGGGTGAAGCCATGTATTGTTGAACCCCATGTATGTGTTTACTCTTTTGAAATCATAATGAAAACAAAAACTTTCCACATGACCCTGAACAAAAGTTTACACACCCTGGTGATTTTGGCCTGATAACGTGCACAAACATGCAACAAAACAGTTTGATTGGCTGGTAAAGGTAACCACATAGACCTGAATTTAGATTTCCAAAAATGCCTAACCATCCGTTCTTACATAGCTTTTAAAATAATTAGGTGCACTTTCTTTGACGTACAACTGCACTTTGCTGATCTTCCCCTCTAGACTAAAAGCAGAAAAACATCCAAACGCAATGGTTTGAGGTTTTCTGTTAACGATCTAGAAAAAGCATGTTCGTCATGCCAGAAAAACAAGCAAAAGCCAAGCCACTGTGGAAATGCTCTCCATGCGTTCCTCTGTTCACCCAAGCCCCCAGAAGCCATGAAGGTGTCAGATTTTATATTAAGAGAACGGTGCAAGTCTCTCTCTTTTTTAAAGTGTTTTCCCAGATTTGTTCCGCAAAGACATTCCAAAAGCCTTTCGGGTTTGTTAAAATGTCACCGGGATTTTGGCTGTTCTGAACCATTACAGACAGGAAAAATCACCAGTATATGTCTGGCGGATATTTGTTAATACCAGTCTGCACACAGTAGTGGTTTATCTCCTTTAAAACCACTATAAACAATTGTATTTCTGCCTATTTTTATTTTGCTTTACTCCTGCCACTAGATTTACTTCAAGGAGTTCCATTTCCTAGTTATTGCTGCCATTACTCTTGCCATTGTTGCACTTATGAACAAGACACACAAAAATCAAAGAGAAAATGGGTAACTGGGTTTGAATTTTAGCTTTAAGTGAAATCCAAATGCTATTCTTTTCTATTACTTGCAACATTTTTGAACGATTAAATTCAGTTAAATCAATATGGTGATCATAAAGTGTTGCTATAATAACTATACTTTAAGTACAATTTGTTTTAGATTTTCTAAGCAGATTCTCTTCTGTGAACATTTGTTTTAGCCTTACCGCCGCTTTAAGACGGATTCTGTTATTCATCAGGGTGATGGGTTTTGTTTTGAGGCTGTTTTTTTTCTCCCTGTGATGGAAGAAGCTGTTGAATGAGGCTCAAGGAGAGCCTCTTGCAAGCAGCTTGTTGAAAAATACAGGTGGAAGTTTTGGGAAGATTCTGACAGGCTGCTGACAGCGTACAAGAGAGAGCGGTGGCACTGTGCCATACTGGCCCCAGGCACCACTTACCCTCAACCCCGGAACTGTGGGTACACACAAAGAGACAAAATAGAGAGAGCTGTCTGTTAAAAAGGACAATTGTTATATACTGAACAGATGATTTAAAACATGTTTCAAAAGAAAATGATTTAAAAAAGCTCCCAAACACATCTGGGGAAGATTAATTTAATTTCCCTACAACTAGTCCCTTTTTCAGTTCATACGTGCACAAGACACTGTGACCACACTATCAGCTTTAGGAGACTGCACACCAGTGAGGATTGTTAAAGCGGCACAATTGAACTATCATTAAGCTCCGCCCCTTTGGTAGCGTGCCAACCTGGACAACTGGAAGACCCTTCATTGTATTTCGGTGTGAGGAAAGGAATGTTCTGGGCCGGTTTTGGACAAAAAGGAAGCAGATTGGATTAAGGATTATAGACATTGGGTTTAAATATGTGATTGAGAGTATCAAAGTGGAAACAGAAGATAATAGAAATAGTCCAAAAGGGAAAGGTTCTTAATTATGGTTAAGGCCATTCATTGTTTTTTAACACCCTACTGACTTTTATGGGCGTGAGTAAGTCAAGGTATTACATTTGATAAATTGTTTAAAACCAGCTTTTCCTAAAAAATGTTAAACTTGGATTTAAATTATTAACCCTTACAAGTCTGGGCTCTTTTTCAGCATTTTTTTACTACTTTACTAATTGCTCTAATAAATGACATTCAGTTTTGTATCGCAATGCTTGAAATCATTGAAGTGAAATTTCAGCTTCTTTTTTTAATACTTTTTTTTCATTAAATGACATAGTAATTCCACAAAAAACCTGGAATTTAACCACAAAAAAATACAATTCCGAGTATTACACTGTATTGTTTTCATGTTTTATTGCAAAAATCAAGACAAAATAAAATGTACTAAACCCCTTTACAAAAGTAAGGACATGTTCTTTACTTTTATTTATATTATCTATAAAATATAATTTATTTATAGATCTCACCCAGACCTTTAAAGCTGGAGAAATGTATAATTAAGCCATAAATAGTTCTATATAATTGTGAACAAATAGCTTCAGAATTTGTGAAATTGTGTGCGCTGAAGCATCTATTCATGCCTGCATCCATCTGTCCAAAAGAAAAGCATCAGATAACAGTTTGAGCATGTGCCGCGGAAAAGGCCTAGTGTTAAATGGGTCACTTATTAAAAGTTAATTGTGTGCTTGCGAGCACGGAGACATGCATGGGAAAAGTGCCACTTAGTGGTTTGAAGGCTAAAAACTTGAATTTATAGACACATTTACACTAAATTGCAATGCTGTTATTGATGTCTTTACAAAAACGCGTAAGATTTTTTTTGTTTTATTGACACATACAAAGACATATAAGAAAAGAAACCAGATTGTACTTATTTTTTAATCGTCATTATACAAGACAAAAGAATAAACATAGCACACAATCATCTCTGCCAACCAGATAATATCAAAATTATTTTCCAGCAAAAACAGATTAGTTCTTTTTCCATACACATGATAAATGTAAGTAGCTTTGATTTCACCTCATGTTTACTCTAAAGGTTGTTTAAACAATGGTATCTGAGATAACCATGCATTTCTCTGAACCTCTGATATTGCTGTACTTCATATACGAAATGACATTAGCATCCAGGCATTCAAGGAACTAAAGCCATCTAGAGACAGCTCAAAGTCAGGGATGGAGGAGGGGGGGAAGGTGCAAAAGGCAAATATATTATTTAAAATAAACACAAATATAATTTCCAGTTAAAAACACACAATTGATACCTCAAGACATTCACCTATAAAATAAATATTAACTCACTTTTCAATCATTTAACGATTCCAAAAATGTTGAGTTTCTTTTACGGAACACAAAAGAAGATATTTTGCAGAAACAAAACCAGGCTTCTGGTGAATCTTCTTTTGAGCCTAAAATGATTCAGGACCTCTTACGTTATTTTTGATAAATGCTAGAAAACCAGATGTGAGTGACTTCCATGAAAAATCACCATTGAAGTCATTCCCTACTAGTTTCCAGTGTTCCTCAAATCATTTTCGTTTGTGCTCACCACAAAAATAAGATTTGCCACCACTTGATAATCGACTTAATAAGTTGTGTTTACCATGTTTTAATCTGTTCATGCATTCTCCAGCTCTGTCATTACTCATGTTAGCATTAGCTTAGCATAAATCAATGAATCTTTTTAGACGAGAAAAAAAATTATCTTTTTTTTATAATTTCGTTTCCAGATTTAAAATTGACGCTTCTATAGCTGCGCATTATAGAAATAGCAAGTTTAAAACAGGAAAATATAGACACGTTTTGGTCACTTTGAATTGAAATGGTCTAATTCAATGATCCATGCTAAGCTACGCTAAAAGAGCTGTTGAATGGAATCCCAAACTGTAAAACACAACTCTGGGGGATAAACAGTTGTAAAAAGTGAGGGGAACTTAAAATAAGACGCTTGTTTTTGGAAAGCTACCCCTATAGAGAAGACACAATGTAAGAAGAAGAGAACATTACACAGCTGTTAGCTTACTAGCTAAATTCAATGTCTACCTAAACAGGTATTTAATATTAATACTGCGATGCGATCAGGGCCTTGGATGCAACAAAGTATTTAGTTTGGAAAACAGGTGTTGCATAGAAAATTTCCGCCGCATGTTTCTACTTGTTGATGCCGTTTTGATCTAAACCCAAATGCACAAATCCAAAGCTGCATGCAGTTTGAGGGAACACCAACCCTATCTGGGAAACTTTTTTTTCTTCTTTAATATACTATAGTTACGACGAAGGATCACATAGTAGTTTGAAGTGAAAAACTGAATATCTATAAGGGATTATTCACCCCAAAACAGAAAAAAACAATTGTCGCATCGTTTACCCCGATCCTTTGCTCTGAATTTTTCCTTGCTTACAAAGAAGAACAACCAAAAACAGATTATAGTGTCCAAAATTGTTCAAAGTATGCTGAAAAATTAACACCAGTGATTTTCATCTGGTTTTACAAAATACCCTTTTTGTATACCGTTTTTTTTTCTTAAACTTTGTCTAATTTAGCTTGCAATGCATACAAAAAAACTTTTAACGTTCTTTAAAAAAATGGAAACTCCAGATTTAGTACCAGAAATCAGAGCAGACGAAAGAATTTCCCTTTAAGAGTCCTTTTGCACTCACTCGGCGTTCAGTAAAACCTGTCATTATCATTTTTCAGTACGGTGAGTTCAGAAACAGTTTGGCAGCAATTCTGGTTCTTTTTTTTTCTCTTCTTCCTCTTCCCCTCAGTGGGATCCCATCCAGTTCATTTGACGGCTTGCAAATCATCAAGGAATTTCACATTAGGGAGGAATGTTTTAGCACAGGCGACCTTGAGAGAGTGAATGAGAAAGAGAGAGAGAGAGGTTTGTTTTCTGGACGCTTGCCATCTCGACCTTCATTGTGCAGACTGCATATGAGCGAAGTTATGAGAGCTATAATCAATGAGGCAGATTCCATCCGGCTGGGAGAATCATTCGTGTGTAGCTCTGGAACGGAGTCAAGCCAGCACAGTGGGTTTGGCGACACTAGCACAGACACCACCATGGCACAGTCAAGTATCACGCATGAAGCAGATATTGGCGCAAACGATCCAAACGCTTTCAAAACTAATTCATGTAGAAAGTAGGCAATATAGTATCATCTGCAACACTTCTGTAAAATGTTCTGTAAAAAAATCGAGAACCTAAACTGCTTTTTCAAAGACCCTCAAAGGGAGTGTTTATTACATGTTTATTTCACCAGCAAGAACAAGAAAATAGTTAAGAACGACTTAAAATGTGGTTCAGTGTATATATATATATATATATATATATATATATATATTCATAACACCACTTTTTTTTGCCAAAGAACTTTAAACACTGGACTTTTCACAATTTAGTACTGAAATGCATTATAATAGTGAATATAAAAGTGATATACTAAGTAAAACATTTGAATGGACTATTTAACAAAATATTTTTAATAATATATTCAAAGGAAAGGATGGTTTCAACATCGTCTTCTATTTTTTTATGTTATTTTGATTCTTGATTGTTATTATTATTTTTGCATCATAACTTTTATGACATCATAATACAGGCAAAACCCTTTTTTCCTAAATAAAAGCCTATATTGTACTATTTAAACATATGGTATTTAACCTTTTATGTTTTCTAAAAGATTTTAAAAATATACTCAAACTTATTTTAAACATTTTCAGTAGTTAACACTCCATGAACAAAATCTCTGTATACTCCTTTTTATATTAAATCAAATAATTAGTGATCTAAAAATTAGGGATAATTTGAACTATACATACTACAGGAAAATCACAGCTGAACAAATATATACAAAATATAATATAGGAATAAATATCTACAAAAAACAAATATATAAAAAAAAGTGTTTCTCTTTGTTCCCTTCATAGACGTGAGTAGTAAAAGACTCACCACTAGTACAGCAGGAAGAAGCGGGTTCGCATTGAAGACACCATGCTCTCTGACATGTTACGCACTTTTAAGTAGTTGACGAAGCCTCTAAAGAACAGCAAGAGTCCTGAAGGGCAGGAAGTAGGGTCAAAGGTCAGTGACAGGATCAGGTCAGGGCATACCATTCATCAAACACACCCACAAACAAAAATAACACTAACTTGTGAAGGAAGTATCATCTAAATGACCATCACCTCAACAAAAGATTCAAAAACAAACTTATTCACTAAGCATCAACCATAAGCAATCTATAAACTCAACATCTTCTTTACACATTTTTTAAATGTGTTGAAAATGCATTTTAAATGTGTTAAAACACATTGTTTAAACACTGGATTATTAGAGATGTTCATTCCTGTTGTCCTGCAGATAGCAGAGCAGCAGAGGGTGCTAGTGGGCTACAGAAAACAACTCACCAAGCACCAGGAAAATCCACCAGAGCCAGTACTGGCCGTTGAAGTATCCGGTGAAGTAATCTGAAAACTAATAAGAAGATAAACACAAATGAGCCTCATGCATCACGTAAACTTCAGAACACATAGAGACTCTGAAGATCTATTACACTGGATTTACCCTACATTCTTCAACTATAAAGTAACTAACTACAAATAGTCAAATGACTGTAATTGAGTATTTTTTCTCAGAAATTGTCATTTAGTGAGTCGATTTAAAAATGTATACTTTTACTTTTGCTTGAGTCCATTTCTAGTTCTGTATCTGTACTTTTACTGCACTGCTTTTCTTCAACCTGTCTTTACTTTATTGTTTTTTATGTATTGGATTTCGACAGTGATTGACACCTGTCCAATCGAATTGTGTATAAAAAAATCCCGCCCAAAAATGTGATCTAGTGAATGTAACCAATCCTATCAGATCACATCAATGCAACAAAGTAAATAATAAACAATATTTTTCATGCTAAATAATCTTTATTTTCTTTTATCGTTAAATAGTTGAATGTTTAATTATGTAAGTTATTCTCTCTCATGCTCGTCTTTCTACTGTTTTGCGCTTTCTTTATCACTCTTTCTCACTCGCTCTATTTTCTCCCTCTCTCTTTCACCGAATCCTTCTCTCTTACTTTCTCTTTGCTCTCTGTTTTTCTCTCCCTCTTTTTCTTTACTTTCACTCTCTCTATCTCATTCTCTTGTATTTCTATCGCTCCTTCTGTCTCTCTCTCTCTCTCTCACACACTTTTTCTCTTTTCAATCTATCCCTCTCTTATATTTCACTCTCTCTTTCTCCAGCTTCACTTCTTTTTCCTCCAGCTTGCTCCCTCTCTTGATGCTATCTCTCTTTTCTTTCATTCTTATTTTCCTCTCTTTTCCTTCTCTCTTCCTCTTTCTATCTGTTCCTCCCTCCTCTCTTTACCTCTTCTCTATTTCTATCTTGCTTGATATGAGCTACATTTTAAACTTGTAGGATATAAGGTGAAATCAGTGTAAAAATCACAACTCTTAAGTTGTTTTTGAAGAATGTTTTACTCCTTTTACTTCACTTTCTTTACTTTTTGGGCAAGTAATGGTACTTTTACTTGAGTTTGATATTTCAGTACTGTTTTACATCACTGTTGACCAGTAGTATCACAGTGACCTTTGATAAGAATCCTCACCCTCACAATGAGGATCCATTTGACGAGTGACAGGCCGAAGCCACAGATGGCACCGTAGCGGCCAGCAATGGTGTTGGACAAGCAGAAGGACAAGCAAAAACCGATCCAGTTGAACACAAAGGCTACTGCTCACACAAACAAACAGAAAAAAAGAGACACAAGGCATCTGTTTTAGCTCATATATGTTTTATTAATTTTCATGTAATGAAAGCCATCCTAAAATATAGGTGAAAATAAATAAAATGCTTTGAGGACAAAATTGTATGTTTTGAGCTGGTCTAGATTTGGAAAACATCTAGAGAGACCGGAAAAAGAGGGTTAATTATTTACAGCTAATATTCCCAGTCAGCAGATATGTGTCCAAGACCCTTTCAATGAGTGTCAACTTCCAGTTTCTGACATAATACATTTATGAATATAAATATAATATTTATGAACATACTTAGAGGTAAACAAATTAAACATTTTACATTTTTAATTTAGGTGTACTATTGAACTTTGTATGAATCCACTGCAAAAGTATGAACTAGCTTCTGGGCAGACAAGCATTGTTTTGAAAACTTTATGATATTCTTCATGAACATATTACAAAAATAAGGATGAACTTTTGTTTAAAGAGTGACTATTTTCCAAGATAATGAACTGTGATCAGCAATTTTCTGAGTCAGACTGATTCTAACCAAGCAGAAGAAAATCTAAACCAAATGCAATGAATAGGAAATCCAGCAGATGTCGCAAGCGGCAAACAAATGCATTCCTTACAATCATACAGCACAAGAGGGCACTGTAAACTACACAGCTAAGTGTAATTCATGATGGTGAAGCCTTTAATGCTGAAACTGTAAGTAATAGAATTTGGTAAATGCTTACTGAATAGTGTGTTTAATTCAGTGGCCATAAATCAGTTTAGCTAAACACAGCAGGTGTAGCTTTAATGTTGAGTTACCCAGCCCTCCGTATAAGAACATTTGCCTTTTTTAATAAACTACTTTATGCCTTCTTGAAACATTATTTGTTAAATGAATAGAAGTGCATTCTTGCAGAGACTTAAACAGGACATCCTGTATAAGACACTGCATGTCGCTGACCTAAGAACAGCAAGGAAGACTTACTGAAGAAGGCCAACAAGAAGATCCCATCATTGCCCACCCTCAGCTGATCAGCATCACTGATATCATCCCGAACTGGAAAATCCTCATCCTTTTCAAGCACAAAGAAAAACTGATTAAATATAAAACCTAGTTCAGAATTTTGTGTCCACGTTATTAAGTTCTTAAGTTTAGAAATCATCAGAGTGACTGAGTCTATGAAATACTATGGAAGCAAAAGCTAGGTTTTCCACTCTTCAATTTGCAAAGCGTCTCTCTGTGGACGATCATTATTGTGTATAAAGATAACCCCAGTTTATTGTGTTTACAAGTGAAATCTTGGATAGCAAATAAAGTTGTGATTACATGACACAAACACATACTGAACATAATCTACTACCTGACGGCATTTAAAACACTGTGTGAGTGTGACAAAGTAAACGTGGAGTTTGTAACCTTTGTGAACAAGTGTGGGGCTAAACACATCTCAAACAATGTTTTTTTTAGATTTATTTTTTCTCAATTTTCTCAATCTCAATTTAAGAGCTTTTAAAAGACGACTGTTGACTGTTTAATCAGAGAATGAAGCATTTAATAAGAATTTAAATACCTTGGGTCTGATACCAATCCTTGGTTTTTTTCTCACTAAGTACTGCTTTGAAAGCAGGGACAGTCCCTTCAGAGCAACTCTGAGGTGAAGATGTAGCTGAACGGATACGTGCCAATCATTTCTTACAAAAGAAATTTTTTAAACCCAAGTAATTTTCTGTAATATCTATAACATAGATTATACGTAGGCACATTCTCAACTCCACCTACATTTTTGTTGCTAAACACTAATACAAATCATGGTTTTAAAGAACCCTTTTTGACACTACTTGTCCAGGTGGGGATATGCCCCATTGAATTTTGGGAAAATATCAGACAAAAGCCAGTTTTTAGAGTTTTAGAGTTACGTGAGGGAGGGTTTGCTCAGATGGACAAGACACTCACTCTTGGAACAACCTCCACAGCAGATGCCGCCATGGCTGCTGCTTTTGCCTTCTCTGCCTCATCATAAGTGGGAAGAGATGTAGCCACGCTGTAGGGCGGAGGAACAGGAAAGTCCCCTGCAAATGTGCTTTCTGAAAAGAAACCAAAGACACACATCCAAATCAAACTAACCCTTTTAACACCTACTAGAGATTTTTCTCAGGGTTAGATTAAGTAAGTCAAATCTTCCCTAGGTTTTAAGTATGAAATCACTTAATCACTTAGAAGTTTTTTTTTACTACTTTACAATTTGCTCTAATACATTATCTTTAAAACAGGTTTTGTGACAATGCTTTGTCAGTTTTGTGATTTTTTTTTAATACAAACCTAGTTTCTTTTTTTTATACAAATATTTTTATTACATTACACAAGAATTCCACAACAATACTAAAATTGTACTGCAAAAATAAAAAAAAAATTGAGCAAAAGTTTTTATATTTTATAACAAAAATAAAAAATGTTGTGACAAAATTAAAATTTTTAAATCCCCTCAAAACGTGAAAATTATATATATATATATATATATATATATATATATGCTATATATATATATATATATATATATATATATATATATATATATATATATATATATATAGCATATATATATATATATATATATATATATATATAAACAGGAAAACCTCAAAGAACGTTCCAAGCATCTTTTGTACCATTGTGCTTTTTTCTGCCAGAACTTTGATAAAAATACAGGTTATCTCACAGGTATTGTACTTTCAAGGATTAACCCATTGTTTTCACCACTAGATGGCACTGATTTTTGGGGTCATTTCTGCACATTTTCATTTGAATTTGACCCTGCAAATTATGTGTTGTGATTACAGTTAAACAATAGGTGGGTCACATCATTCCTACTTATTTTAAAACAGCAGCTGTGATTGGCAGATGCATAAACTTACTTCTGAGGATTTAAACTCAGACTATTTTTTTTTAAAGATTTTTGTTTTGTTCTCACTCAAGGACTCACAAACACTCCTTTTGATTGGTAACATTTTTATGATAAAACATAACATTCAACAAAAAACAGTGCTTATCCAATAAAGAATAAAATTGTTTTCTAGATTGCACTCAGAGCACAAGTCCTTGGGCTTCCAGGTCTATGCTTCTAATCAAGCAGCCAGGCATGCTCTGAGGTTTGACCAGCAAATGTGCTTTTTAATGCTTCTGTGTAATTATCAATGCTCAAAACTCATGGGTAAAGCTTAATTGTAAAGCTGTGCTCCAAATTCAGTGGGTAGCATTGTGGGTATAGGCTTGTCACTTGGGATGAACACTTGTGTCCTCGGTTCTGATTTACCAACAAAACATTGTAGTACAAAGTTGTATGTAGTGCTGAAAAAAATAAATCTTTCTAGGACTAAATTGCCATCACATTTTTTAAAAATACGTTTATATAAGACTCTCATCAAAGAGGAAGATTTTAGGTCTTAGGTTATTTTTTTTTTCTCTCCAAAGCTGTAATCCGAGGGGAAACACAGCATTGGGTTTATTTTTAATCAGAATGATAGGAATAAACCACTCTGCTCAGTGTCGTGACTCTCTGACTCATTCCTGCATTCCTCTGGAGAGTGCGACTCTTTTCAGGCCGCTGTACCTGGTGCAGCAGCAGTGGCTCCAAGAGTCAGACTGGTGTACGGAGGTGGTGGAGCTTCAATTTCCAGTGCAGGGTTGCTGATTCCCACCAGGGTGCCAGGGGAGGGGTGGGAAGAAGTGGATGGTTCAGCACTGACAGTTCCAGACTCATCCTCATTTTGCAACTGAGGAAAGATTTGAATAGCTCAGCTCAGCTCATTTCTTTTAATAAAATACAAACTATAACCCTTTGTTTATCAGTAATGACTCGTTTTAATATGTGTCACTGTTATTAAAAGGGTTATTATGATTATTGATTGATATTAAAAGATTTTTTATCTGAAACATTAGCATAAAAAAGGTCTATCATACTTAAACATTGCCACAGATTGATCCTCGGTCAAAATGTTCTGAGATACAGCTGCAGAATAACAATAAAGGTTTCTAACTTCAGTGTGGACTGCCTTGAAGCAGAACAGAACACTTTTTAATCAAGAATCTGCTAAAGCTTTGCCATATTGCATGGGCTGAATTGACCCCATGATGTTCCCATAGAGAGTTGGGTATCATCTAACACTGCAAGGGCACATAAACAGTCAACAACTTTCTCTCTTGGGTCACATAACCGTACTCCCCTTGCCCTTCAATGAACAAATTCATCTGTAAAACTAAACTTCACAAACGGAGATGGTACTACATGCAACATTGACCAGGTTTGAAGCTTAACCCTCACAAAGTGACCTGAAAATGTCTAAGGAGCATTGAGGTCCCTGAGTAATATGACAATTTGAGACTGCAGAGACGCATTTGGCACATCAGAGATCAGATCAGTGAGATATCTGGTTGAGCGCCAACGCGGTTATCTAAAGTGAGATTCACTGAGTAACACGAGAGTGAGCAAAATGCAAACCACGAGACGAAAGCATAAGACTGTTTGTCCTTTCAAATGCACCTGTCGGGTGGGTCTGGAGCATCATCCAAACATTTAGTATTAGTACTATCAATCTTTTTGCAATTTTTGAATTAATAAAAGAGAATCTAACCCAAAAATGATCAGTGTGTTATAAAGTATTTTACCACTCTGCTTACTAATTACACATACATTTTCTTGTTTGTTTTCCTTTGAACTCAAACTAACATACTATCAGTGATGGCTTTCTCTGAGAGGACACACTAGGAAATACAAGGAAAATGCAAACACAGCTTTGACCCTGGAGTATTAGTCTCCATAAATATTCCCATAGATAGGCCCAAAAGTCATGAAACAACCGATGAAATAAGGGGAAGAGACAAAATATGTATGAAGAAGATCTTTCAGAAGTTGATAAGGGAAGGAGGATCATGGCCTTTGAACTCTACTGACAGACAGTGGGCTACTGGGAAAGTGCAGGAGTTGATTGGAAGTGCAACTGGAGTTGAGTAGTAACAAGGGTAAAGAGGTTTGTTGTGTTCATTCGTCTTCCTCTTCTTCTTTCTTGTGTTCATGGAAGAGACGAACGAATATGACACCAGTGGCGCAACATCAGAAATGCTCAACTACTTGACTGGCCAATCAAAAAGCCAACAGTCTAAGTGTGAGAAGTTAAACAATTTGGGGGGTGCATTACAAGCTATGGCGCAGGGGTCAGCTGCTTCATACGTCTCTTGTGTAAGCCATCCAAAGGCTCAACGGAGAAGGATAAGCACACAAGGTTCATGCTAACTACATATAAAATAAATTGATCTTGTTCGGCTACGACCCAAACAACATCCCATCTTTCCCATCCCTCCCTACTCTCTTTCCCACTTCACTTCTTATTTCTCTTCACTGTCCAATCTAGTAAAATAAACAACAAAAAGCATTTGCCACAAAAAAAAAAAATCCTAAACATTGATCTTAATTTTTTTTTCCTAACATATTTTGGGCAATCGGACTTTGACAAATGCAGAGCTGGTCAATAAAACTGAACTTTGGAGTTTTTGGCTTGTTTTGTTCATGATTCTGCCTTCAAAGTTTGTATTACGCCCAAAAATCGGGGTTCGACCACTTCTTTTGCTCATGGTATATACTATCATCATATTTGTAAAAGGCTCAGAAACAACTGCAGGTATATCTGTGAAGCTATGTTGCTAAAATGCATGCTATGTTTTAGATAATATCATGTATACATTGGTCTACTAATCTGGCCCATTTACTTTAATTTCAATTGGTCAATTTCAATCGAAAACTAATTGGCCATTTTGGGAACTTAATGTTTTAAAAGGAAAGGCTGATACCTGACATTGTTTCTTACAGTTCACAAAACAATATGATGTCATCTCTCACCCAAATGTGCATTAAATCGAATAAACGAATGGCTGATGAGGGTTACCACACACATTTCTCTTATTCTGATCCAAAACCTGATCAGGTAAGAGTATCTATTATCTAATCATCACATCTGTTCAAAAAACACACAAAAACAAGCATCAATGGTAATCGACAGACTTCAATAAGCTGTGAATTTGCACCTTATTTTAGTATCACAGCATATGCAGCTTATTGATTGTGCTCACAGTGTTAACAATGACAACCAGAGACCATGAAGTCAAGAAATGTCTGAAGAATGCCCTACTTCTACACTGCTTTCATTCACAGTCCATTTCACAGAAGTGAATTATGTGTGAGAGAAAAATAGCAGTGTTTTATTCAGTCCTCTTTTTATGCAAATCTTCACTGTGCTATCACATTAATTTGCTGGTGACCCTTCCTTTTCCAAGGGTTTTTAAAAACTTAGGTGTGAAAGCACCCTGCTTAGTCACAGTTGTTACACTTTAAGGTTATGCACAGCACTATTTGAGTTGTGGAGGGTACTGAACTCAGTATTGGGTTCTAAGATAAAGTTGGAGACTATGAAATAAAGTAATTAGGGGTGTAACGGTACGCTAAAATCGTATTCGGTTCGGTACAGTGTCTTGGAGAGCTCGGTTCGGTTTATTCGGTTCGGTACAAAACAATAAGAACTTACATAATCTTTATTTTGAAAAGCTGCCAATACACAATAGAATTCTTGCATAAAATAAATAAAAGTGACACTTTTGGGTGATATTTTAAATAAATTGCACTCTTTATAAAGAAAAGCACATTTTTTTAAATAAAAAATGAAATACTGCAACTAGTTAGGATAGATAGGATAGATTAACCTATCCACATTTTCTGAAGAGAGCATAGATCTGGTTGCAGTGACTACTTTTACAACTTTAAATTCATCCACTCGTCTATCCCCATTATGTATTTTAACAGAGAAGCCAACGTGTTCTCAAACAGGAGGCCGTAGTGAGGTGTCTTCAAGCGCTGGCTTCTCTTTCGCTGTCCATTTCTCACAGCTACTCGTGCAGCGCTACTGTGTTTCACTCAATAGCGTCCGTGCGGAAACTCGCCTAGGAACATAGTTCCGCTGCGCTTAATATCGCGCTAATAATACATTTATATAATTTCATAAAAATACTGAATACCGAAACGGTACGCAAGTGTACCGAACCGAACAGGCCGTACCGAAACGGTTCAATACATCCCCGTGAACCGTTACACCCCTAAAAGTAATGTATGAGGGTGATGATGGAAAACTCCTGCTAAGAATACTGTGAAAAACATGCATCTGAAAGTGACTCATATGACATTAGCAGAACCAAAAAAAATTATCAACCTATCTTTTAATGGAAGGTCCATATTTAAAAAAAACTATTCCGTTGTGTTGGTTGCCACAGCAACACTTAAATATGAAGAGAGGGTATTTTTTTTCTTTCTATGACTAAAAGCAAACTGTATTTCTTTTCTTCTCAGAAATGAAAAAAAGACTTCAGAAACCTACAGATGCCTGCAGAGTATAGTTACTCACCACTGCAGGAATTGAATGTCAAGCAGTACTCTTCCCTGAAATTATCACTGCAGACAACTCTTCTTATCTTCTCTCTCTCTTCTTCTTAAGTTTTCTAGATATCTTTAATTAAAATATAAAATTGGTTAAAATATCTTCTTTTGTTTTTAGAGTTAAATAAGAAACAATATATCTTTTTAGTTTGAAAATTGTGCGCACTTCCAAGGTAAATTTAAAGATTATAATTTATTGCTTAAGCAGAGACCACAATGTGTTTTTTTTTTTTTGTTTTTTTGTCAGTCAATCTTACTGATCATGAAAATCAATGTATCAGTATGTGGATATTGTATGTGTCCTACACACTATTGTAATAGCATAGCATATGACATGCTTTTGCATCTGTTCTTCAGTATTGGTCCTCGATAATCTATAAGAAATATTTCTTTATAGAAATTTACTTTGTAGGATCCCCCTCCCCAAACTGAAGACCAATAAAAAATGTTATGTCATTTATTCCAAACAATAGATTACTAAAATTATCCAATGTTTTATTGAAACAAAGAACAGTCTTCATCAGGAGACCGAAAACAATGTATAATATAACACTATATATATTATATAACATTATATATTTACATTTATGTTCAAGATATTATGTTTTAGATATGTTTAGAACCAGCCAGGAAAATTATTTTCAGCATCAGTATCCAATTCCACTTTTTCAGTAACATGTTTTTAATGGCAAGGCTTGACTCGTCAGTTAAATAAGGTTCTGAAGGTGGGCTAAGTCGGGCCAAGGTGATACTTTTTCTCTGAGTAGTCAGACAGATTAGTTACAGAATGCTTCTTAACGTTTCAGCGTTAAAAACCACGACATACACAGCATTAAATATACCACTCCTTCAATTACCTTCAGTACATCTGTGCTACAACTGTGTACAAGTTCAAACATTTATTGAGCTTTCTTATAAAGTTGTGACATTATAATATTCCATTGTAATTTAAATGTAATAAACACTATGATTTATTGACGGATATGATTCAATACTTCAGTAAGCTATCTGTAAGCCTCCAGATTTCCACTATAAACCAAACAATCTTGTTCACTCAGACAAGGACATTGCTCTTTTGTTTGGTGTGGATCAGGACTACACATGAATCTTGTGATTATAACACACTTCTGTTGTTTATGATACAGTGGAAGGTTGTCGGTCACACCCCAGAGAAAAGTCAGGAGACTTTGAGTGCAGTGATTACTGAGTTCCCCATGTATGTCCATGCCATGTGATAATTTTATAACGTAACAAGGTTCATGGACCAAGTCTGATAGGAAAGTGCTTTACGACTTTAATTCAGAGATACAAAAGCTTCAACCCATTCATTTTTGCAAAGCAGTGCAGAAGCCATACAACGATTTCAAGATAGATTTCATCTAGCCCTATGTTATTACAGAAGGCATTGTGAACAATGTGACTGATGTCAAATCCATTACGCACTTCTGAAGTACAACAACTGCACACAGAGCCCCGGACATCCTGACAAGCAATTGTCAAAATAAATAGCAACAACTCATCCACACCCCGACCCTCAAAGCTACATAGCTCCAATATTCTCATCCAATCTACTCAATAACAACATAAAAAAGATGGGGTGGATGACATCATTTCAACAAGACCAAAGAGCTAGAAGTAAACATCAGAAGAAATTAAAGAGAGAACACTTCCTCATCCAAACACCTTGAGTGACGGCCCAACAAATACTTGTTCTTCTGTTGATTCTTTGAATGCACCCACCACCATGGAATGCATTCAGACTGTTTGCATCATTGCCTGTATGGAAACCACAGCTAGTGATCAAAGCAGATGATCACGGACCCCTGGCACCAAAGTCAAGAACTGATTACCGCCACCAAAAGCTCTACCACAACAGTACAATAATACAATTTATCATATGCAGAATGGTAATAACACAGTATTACAGTAGTAGTAACTAGTTCCTTATTTCACCCCATCTTCGTGTCTTTTATCAATTGTACACCATGTACATTTTCTATCTAGCATAGTTATGGTATGTATAACAATTTCCATTTAATATCAGCCCCTGGTGATGTGACAGCCTTGATTTGGAATTAACTAAATGTAAATGTAACGGACCACAAACTGGAACTTTATTGGTGAAGATGTGAAAGCCACAAACGATTTAGACAGTGGGATAAAATACTAGGATCCTGCGGCATGTGTCACACGTATATTGTATAACAAACATCTTATATAATGATGCGAGAATTCAGACTTACCACTTGGTAGCGGCTTGCCGCCTGATCCATTTTTATACACGGCCAGCCCAGCTAGCTAGGAATAAAAGCAGGAAATACTTGATAACGTTCAATTAAAGACGACTTTTAATCTAGATTGTGATCATATGGTAAATACTGGATTTATAAGTATAACGTTATTCGATTGTTTCACAATAACACAAAAAATCTGGATTTAGCGCTAACGTTTGAGCAGATGCAGCGGAGCCCTACAGAAACAAAGCGAGTGGGTGGGAGGCAACGTTGGTGACGCAGCGTGACGTAAGACGTTTAACGTCAGACTGTTTATTACTTTGTAAACAGGAACTTAAAGCTGTTGTATTGCAATGTCTGTATTTACGAAAAACGACTAAAAAGTATTTCTAAGTACCACTTGTACACGTTATGCGTCAAAGTTTTTTTTGTACTGCGACACTTTTCTTAGAAGATTGGGATCAGATGAGAAACGCACGTAATGATAACGTCTGAATATTGACTGTTGATTTAACGAGTCTCGGTATAATTATATCTTTTCTGTAAAATTGCATGTGAAGGTCAAAAATAAGTAGCTAGGTTTCTCACTGTCAACAATCTCCAAGCTTGAGTTGTGAAATCAAGCATTCATTACTCCATCTACTGGACACAATACATACATATATGTATGTGTATATGTATATATATTGACAACGTAAACAAGACAATATATGTCCAAATCAAAGACGTGATCTATTTCATATAAACTACATGTTTTGGCAATTTTCTGAGCAAGAAAATAAGTAATTCACCACCATCTTGACAAACCAGTGAGAGTCCCTCGAGGTTACATCCTATAGAACTTCTATTTACTGTATAATCAATGATTTACTAAACTGTTAATGTCAGCACTTCTCCAGCTGCTGGCATAGTAACAGAGAAATGCTGTAATAGTGGTTAAAATATTTTTTAATAGCTTTACCCTTAGAGGTCTGGGGCAGTTTTTTGGTACATTCCATGATATATTTTTAGTACAACCGCAACTTCTTTTTAACGAATACCTTTCCTTACATTACACAAAAATTCCACAAAAATCCCAATATTGAATAAAAAGCACAATTCAGAGTAGTAAATTTTGTCATTATTTTTACTGTAAAAATATTTTTAAAATTAACAATGAACAGTTTTTTATGTTTTATAACAGAAATCTAAAGTGTTGAAACAAAATAAAAATTCTGAACTCCCCCCAAAAAGCGAGGACTTTTTGAAAGTTGGCAATTATATTTAAAAACTAGGCAAACTTTAAACACTTTACCAGAAACCTTTTGTTCCATTGTTTGTTTTGCGCCCGAATTTATAAAAACACGGGCCATCTCACAGATCTTGTACTTCCAAGGATCAGCCCTTCTTTTCACCCCTTTTCACATATTTTCTCACATATAAATTTGAGTTACCTTACAAATTACTTTTGTAATGTTCAATAAAATACACAATCTAAAAAAATTACATTTTTGAAACCTACACACAGTGCTTAATTTGTTCCGCCGTTTGCCGGAACGCAATCCGTTTTCTCTCAATTTCTGGCTTCCAAGGATCCGGAAAATTTTATTCTGGGATCCGGTAATTATCTGACCCCATTTGTCTTTATCTGCCCAATTCCGCCCACCTTTTTCACTCTACTGTACTACAATGCATTCCCCCGACTCAAGAATATACAGAGCACTCGCCTATGCTGTGCCAGGCTGCCTTCGTCGTAGGCTGGTGCTGTCTAGTGATGTGTCGTTCAAGAACGATTCGTTCTTTTTGAACGAATCTTTAATGTGACTCCGTATGAACGAGTCGTGTTGGAGAGGGATTCGTTCATTGGCGCATGCGCATCATTCTTGTGGTTTTCCGAGCGTAACCCGTTCATCATCAATGACAGAAGACCGAAAAGACCCGAATGACTCGAAAGATGAACTAATCTTTTCTGTTTCCGGCTCATGGCCGCTCCGTAATGTTAACCAATGCAGCATGAGCCGGAAAGAGAAAAGACCGAAAGGACCCGGACTCGCTAAAAGAACGAATCTTTTCGGATCCCGGCACTGTAGCGGTCACGTGACAAAAGTGCTAAAGAAGCCAGTCCGGACTGAGTGCACGGACTGCACACGTTAACATCAGAGTGAAGTAATTTTGTGTCGAACAAAAGAGATTTAAATCTAAAGAAGACAGATCAGAGTTTGGGTAAACCAGACTAAAAGACCCAGGTAGGCTTTAGTAATATATTTATATTCATTTTAAATTTAGCATTATAGTTTTGTCTTATTTGTAGTGTGATTCGCGTTTATGTATAAAACGCTAGTAGATGTGGAAGTACACACAACATTTATTGATATTTTAGTAAAATGAACGAAATGACTCGAAAAAAGATCCGTTCATTTTACTGAACGAGACTCAAAGAACCGAATCCGTAAAATGATCCGAACTTCCCATCACTTGTGCTGTCCCCTGCAGTCGGCAGGCCGGCCCGTATTATGTGGAAATTAGCGATTAGATAAAAATATTATAAAATAAAATAAAATAATTAATAATTATTGTGTTAGTGTGTTTTCTTTATTGTGCATTGTATAATGTAAAAAAAAAATAATAACAAATAAAATGCACTACTAGCAAGTCTGAAAAGGCTGCTGCTGGGTAATTTACGTCCTGTACGTAACTTATTTTTAGGCGGCATTTGGCCAAAACAAAAAGTGTCCTGACTCCTTCGTGCTAACATGTCTAAAAGACAATCAAGTTTGCTTTCGTTTTTTAAAAGAAACGAAGACTCAAGTCTATCATGTTAAACGGCCATTTAACATGATATTGAAGATTAAGATAAATTGTGTTGAAAGTAATCTAAAGGTTTTTTGTGTGTATATGTCTTAAATTATGTTGTAAATGATGTATGTAAGTCCTGCTGCTTAAAAGTAGGCATGTTAGACACTGAACCATTGCGTTCTGTTTGTGTTCCAGCAACTGTTTTGGGCCAGCCCCCCTGTCCGTCACCCCAGTCCTGTTGTGTTCCAGTAACTTCAAATTTACAAATTAAGCACTGCCTACACATTATATTTGAAATCAAAAAGAAGCAATAGGTGGGTTGTGTCATTCTTAATTAAAACATAAACAGATGGTGTGATTGGCACACGCACCTGTGCGTGCAGAGACTTCTAAGGGTTAAGAAAAAAAACCTAGTGAGAGTCAATGTTTTTCCATATCTAGATTTCTCATTTAAAATACTAGCAAGTGCTAGTATGTATGCTGGAAGAGAAAGTAAAAAATGCAATAAATGTAATGATCATTGTATATAGGAACGCTCTGTTTAAAAGTACCATATTAATATACTATCCTAAGACACTCTAACTAAATAACAACTCTAGTAAGAACAAACAATTTGTAGATAAAAGCTATTAATTAAATGAAAAAAATATATACCGTATATGATTTCTCTTACAGACACTAGAGGGCAGGCTCAGACAGGGTCTTAGTAAACTAAGTGGTTTCTGTCAATAATTTTAAAAGCTGATTAAACAGATTAATTCTTTTGTAACTGCATTTTATGCAAGTAACATTGAACTAAATATACTCAATGGTTATTAGACAAGTAGCAATCATACTGTTAAGCATGAATCAAAGTGGTAATCCAGTTCATCTTGTCACCATCATGTGACCTGCATCATTTGAATTTTAAATTGTTCAAGAATTTCTCCCACATTGCATCATGGGATTGAGGCGTGTGCATCATAGCATTATGCATCTCTATTACTGCTTTTCACACCAGCTGAATTTGAACATACTGTTTGGTTCAACTCCCACTGTATTTAGAAGTGACCTGTTCGTTTTGGGAAATTATGCCATTTGCTATCCAAAGCACCTTTTTAAAATTGCATAAAAAAAAACACTTTTATTTTTTATTAATGTGAGCGCTTCTTTTTTTTTTTGTAATGAGCATAGTAACAATAACAAACCCAGACAGTTGGGAGAATCAACACACTGTTCAAGTACACACTGTTCATAGTAGAATGTATAGATAAATCAAAAACAAACATATAGGTATATGGTTGATTCCATTACAATCCCCATTTGACTGAAGAAATACAATATATTTACACAGAGACATTCTCTAATCTTAATCTTTGATCTAAATCTTGCTGTTGTTTTGTATGCTCATTTTCTTCAGTGCATCCACAAACCTGATCCTGCTTGAGCGTGGGCAGTTTTGCAAGAGTGTGCGAGATTGCTCCTCCTCTGCTAGATGCTCCAGCTATAAGATCAGCCTGCTGTCAGAGGCTCTGAAACTGACTCACTCATACCACATTACAGGTACGCAGTGAGAAGGACAAGCACTCTTCACCCTACTTCCCCGGTTAAACAAACAAACAACAGGCAATATGGTGAGTACCAATTTTTAAAATTCAATTTTCAGTGGTGTTTTTGTGCTTTAAGTAAACATATTGAACAATAAATGTTGAGCAAGACACTGTGGCTTGAATTTAAATGATAAATGAAAAAAAGTATAGATAGTATAAAGCACACCTAATATATTACTTTGCATTGAATCAAAGGAACTGAATATTGATCTAATGTTGAAATGTTACTGATATTCAACCTCTTTTAATACCTCCCTAAGAGTTACACTGACTCTGTGTCTATTTAAAAGGAACTAAAAGCATGCTTTGCTCAATTTTATTTGTTCATGAGCCATGGTATTTCTTATATCTAGTTCTGACACAACTGGAAACTTTAATGAGGTCAATGCCTAAAGCTGTAGTTATGGGCGTGCTCAGGATTTTACTAAATGCTGATGTGTATTTCAGCCTCTAGTGTCTGCGTGTCCTGTTTGATCCAATGTTTGATCCAATACAAACATTAAAAGGCATACATTTAAAAAGTGAATAAAGTAGTAGAATGTGAAAATAATTGGAAAATAATAAACTTTGGGGCCTATGAGTTGTTGATGCTTCTTTTTACAAAGCTTTGGTTGGTTATATGAAATATTCTGACCCAAGTTTTGAAAATACTCCTTTGTAAACTACCAATTTCCGCACCAGCACGTCTTGGAAAGAAGAGTTGTGGGTCTCTAAACCAGTTTTGCATGTGAAACATATTCGAACCATGTGTGGAGGAGCTTGTTTGTGCTGGATACCCAGGGCAAATGGTTTGCACATTCTTTAAGTTCCCAAATCGCACTCCTGAGGCCATCATATTGATGCTTTAAAATGCCCCGATTTTCCTTTAATTTCCTCACAGATCACAAGGTGAGCTCCTCTACCCAAAGTTAACAATTAACAAACTGTTCTATCACCTTGCACTTTGTAACATGGTCAGTTATTAGCTTTTTTTAAATACCCAAATTAACTTCATTTAAATAGCACTTTCAAAACAGCAATAGCCAGAGAAAGTGAATTAAAGTATGATAAATAGATTGAGCGCAACAGAACTAGTCTAACATAAGAAAACTTTGGACTAAGCATCATTAAATTAGTTCAAAGTCACCAAGATAAATTAATATATAAGTTTCACTAGAGATCATGTTAACAAAACAAACAGAAACCGTAGTTTACATAACCGGTGGGTTGTGTATTGTAACTGTGTCATTAGTACACTTTCAAATAAATGAAACCGCTTGCTATCTTACATGCTGAATTTTTAAATTAATAAAACAATTTTACCTGTTTGGGAGCATGACCCTGCCTCCTCCTCTCACCCGGCATTTGGGAGTAAATAAAAAGAGTTATGTTTAATTTTTAAACACATTAATTTTTTTCAACTTTTCAACACATCATCATTCAGAGGAAACAACAGACAGTGGGAAAACAAAAGACTTGAGTTATGGAGCCATTTTGTGTCAACTACCAACAAAGAATTGCCTGAGAACACAATGTTTGTACCTTAAGAACAATATGTTTTTATTTTCATTTGAATCCAATCCAGTACATTATCTGTGAAAAAATGACATATTTAAGAGGTGGATTTTTTTTCGTTGATATGTGCTAATCAGAACTTTTCTGTTTTGTTCGGACACAGAAAAATGTTAACTCTTAACTTGTATTTATTGTAAAATTATTCCTTCCTATTTGCTTCCTTTGAGGTGTGTTCTAAAGACCCATAAGCAAGAGCAGTATGTGAAAAAAATTGCAACATCGTTCAATGATGCAGACAGGCTCTGTGATTGGCTGGTTTGGTAGCAGAGCATTTCTGGACTGATTTCTGTCCATGGGAATCTTCATAAATGCTCAATAACACTTGTTACTAGTTGCTGTGCTTATAAATGGACGAACATCAAAATCAGGTACAAAGTCTCTTTTTTGAAAATAACATGGCCTTAGACTGCATAAAACCTACGTATGCCAGTACAACTCATGTGACCAGCTGAACCACACTTTTGAAGAAACGTTGAACTTTTGACAATCCTTTCATATTTTACTGAATTTCGAGGTCTTATTATTCTGTGCTTTTACATTTTTAGCATGAGAAGCATATTAAAGTTTACACTTCTTGCTCAACACAAACACAAGTTTGCAGCGTTTACAAGCACTGATGACTTGGGGCGGGGTCATGCTAAAGGTCACAAACTGTGGGTTAAAAGATATAGTGCATTTCAAATTTTAACATAGTCGAAAGAGAATATTCATCCATGCATAATAAAACGTATAGTTTGTGAGATAACAGAACACTTTTAATATGGAATATCTGTAAAAAAAATGTTGGAAGAACACACTGTCAACTAACCGTAGGGTCAAAAGCTATACACAGAGCCCTCTTGAAGGAGGGGTTGAAGGGCCAGAAGGGAAAGATGAATTGTAACTAGATTTTAAAGTTTGCACGCAAACTTCGATGTTGGCTTGCGTTGGTACCGTTAATACCTTTTTTTTTTAAATGTTGGCAATTCCGCAACAATAACATAAACCAACCCTCATGTCTCTATGATTCTCATAGGCTGAGATAGGTACATGCAAAATTGGTTGCTATGGTAACAAGTCTGGTTGCTATGGAGGGGTCAGTGACCTAACATATTGTTCCCCATGTCAACACGAGTAAAATACACCAACCCCAATGTCTCTATGACTTTCGTAAGGTGAGATAGAGATACGCCATATTGGTTGCTATGGTAACAGTGTGGTTGCTATGGAGGGGTCAGTGACCTAATATATTGTTCCCTCTATGAATACGAGTAAATTACAGCAACCCCCATGTCTCTATGATTTTCCTGAGCTGAGATAGGTACATGCAAAATTGGTTGCTATGGTAACCAGTCTGGTTGCTATGGAGGGGTCAGTGACCTAACACATTGTTCCCCATGTCAATACATCAACCCCCATGTCTCTATGACTTTCCAAAGCTGAGATAGAGCTGCGCCATATTGGTTGCTGTGGTAACCAGTTTGGTTGCTATGGAGGGGTCGCTGACCTAATATATTGCTCCCCATATCTATATGGGTAAAATACAGCAACCCCCATCTCTCTATGATTTTCCTAAGCTGAGATAGACATGCCATATTGGTTGCTATGGTAACCAGTCTGGTTGCTATGGAGGAGCCAGTGACATCATGTTGTAATCTACTTTCCATTTAGAATAATATAAAGCAACCCCTATGTCTCTACTGTGTTCCGTTCAGAAGATATTTGACATCGATAGTTTTGTAAAAAAGTGGGTGTGGCTTAATTATTTTATGTTAAATCACAAGGAATGATTGGCTGGATAAGTGATTTGCTTTCTTAATGCTAGTATGACTTTCCAGTGTCAATCAATTACAGAAGCTCTTTCACAACAGGATCTATGGGATTCATGCTCCATTCATTTCAATGGGCCATTGAAAGTCAATGAGACACCTTTGACCTACTTATTTGAAATCAGCTTGCACCTGGAGTTATCAACTGCCAGATTTTCAAACGAGTCAGCTGACTCAACTGTCAGATTTTCAAACGATGGCAAATCTGCTGGAGAAAATCCGATTTCCATGCCTCAAACAAATAAAGATTATAGAAGAACCGTAAGACATATCTAAATGATTCTTTCTTTGTCAGAAGCAGAAGACCCTAACGAAGAGAATGCTGTAAATTTTGTGAAGGTTTGATTAGAAATAAAAAATTATGGCGAGCTAGAAAAAGCCTTCATTTGATTCTGTGCAACTGCTCATTTCTGAGAAATCCATACCTCCAAACAAATAAGGATTACAAAAGAAGGACAAGACAGATTAAAATATTTCCTTTACTGTTAGAATCACAAGATTTTAAGGAAGAGAATGGTGTAAGTTTTGTGAAGCTGTGATAAAGTTTGAATGATTTATGGCGAGTTATAATTAGCCTGCGATTGAGATTTTGAACAGAATCCACCAGAATTTTTGAATGGAGGTGAATGGAGCAATTATGTGCACTCCTTGTGGTTTAGGCCACCTGGAGTAAAAACCGTGTTTTTTTTAAAAATGAAAATAGCACCAACTGAAAGAGGACAAAAATCTCTACCATTTAGGTATAAAATGTGTGTGTAAAGGTTAATTTTTAGTTGAGAAAACAGTGCAAGTAGCAACAAGACTGAGCTTGCTCAAAGTTAGAGTGAGCGATGACATCACCACTCTAGGGCTCCCATAGGGAATGACTTGGGCGATTTTTGGGCCGAAATTCGCGATTTTTACTGAAACCGCTGGTCAAATCGGTCCGAAAAGACATAGCAACTCGAGTGGGAACAGCTTGGACGACCGTGGAAAGTTTCGTGGCTGTAGCTCGAACGGGCTAGGAGGAGAAGCTCTGTAAAATTTTGACGTAAGAAAAGAGAAGAAGAAGAAGAAGAAGAACTAGATTTTAAAGTTTGCACGCAAACTTCGATGTTGGCTTGCGTTGGTACCGTTAATACCTTTTTTTTAAATGTTGTCAATTCCGCAACAATAACATAATCCAACTCTCATGTCTCTATGATTCTCATAAGCTGAGATAGGTACATGCAAAATTGGTTGCTATGGTAACCAGTCTGGTTGCTATGGAGGGGGCAGTGACCTAACATATTGTTCCCCATGTCAACACGAGTAAAATACACTAACCCCCATGTCTCTATGACTTTCGTAAGCTGAGATAGAGATACGCCATATTGGTTGCTATGGTAACAGTGTGGTTGCTATGGAGGGGTCGCTGACCCAATATATTGTTCCCTATATGAATACGAGTAAATTACAGCAACCCCCATGTCTCTATGATTTTCCTGAGCTGAGATAGGTACATGCAAAATTGGTTGCTATGGTAACCAGTCTGGTTGCTATGGAGGCGCCAGTGACCTAACACATTGTTCCCCATGTCAATACATCAACCCCCATGTCTCTATGACTTTCCAAAGCTGAGATAGAGCTGCGCCATATTGGTTGCTATGGTAACCAGTCTGGTTGCTATGGAGAGGTCGCTGACCTAATATATTGCTCCCCATATCTATACGGGTAAAATACAGCAACCCCCATCTCTCTATGATTTTCCTAAGCTGAGATAGACATGCCATATTGGTTGCCATGGTAACCAGTCTGGTTGCTATGGAGGAGTCAGTGACATCATGTTGTAATCTACTTTCCATTTAGAATAATATAAAGCAACCCCCATGTCTCTACTGTGTTCCGTTCAGAAGATATTTGACATCCATAGTTTTGTAAAAAAGTGGGTGTGGCTTAATTATTTTATGTTAAATCACAAGGAATGATTGGCTGGATAAGTGATTTGCTTCTTTATTTCTAGTATGACTTTTCAGTGTCAATCAATTACAGAAGCTCTTTTACATTAGGATCTATGGGATTCATGCTCCATTCATTTCAATGGGCCATTGAAAGTCTATGAGACACCTTTGACCTACTTATTAGTAATCAAGTGCAGCTGCTGCAAAGGGCCAACTGTCAGATTTTCAAATGATGGCAAATCTGCTGGAGAAAATCCAATTTTCTTGCCTCAAACAAATAAAGATTATAGAAGAACCGTAAGACATATCGAAATGATTCTTTCTTTGTCAGAAGCAGAAGACCCTAACGAAGAGAATGCTGTAAATTTCGTGAAGGTTTGATTAGAAATAAAAAAATTATGGCGAGCTAGAAAAAGCCTTCATTTGATTCTGTGCAACTGCTCATTTCTGAGAAATCCATCCCTCCAAACAAATAAGGATTACGAAAGAAGGACAAGACAGATTAAAATATTTCCTTTACTGTTAGAATCACAAGATTTTAAGGAAGAGAATGGTGTAAGTTTTGTGAAGCTGTGATAAAGTTTGAATGATTTATGGCGAGTTATAAATAGCCTGCGATTGAGATTTGGAACAGAATCCACCAGAATTTTTGAATGGAGGTGAATGGAGCAATTATGTGCACTCGTTGTGGTTTAGGCCACCTGGAGAAAAAACCGTGTGTTTTTTAAAAATGAAAACAGCACCAACTGAAAGAGGACAAAAATCTCTACCATTTAGGTATAAAATGTGTGTGTAAAGGTTAATTTTTAGTTGAGAAAACAGTGCAAGTAGAAACAAGACTGAGCTTGCTCAAAGTTAGAGTGAGCGATGACATCACCACTCTAGGGCTCCCATAGGGAATGACTTGGGCGATTTTTGGGCCGAAATTCGCGATTTTTACGGAAACCGCTGGTCAAATCGGTTCGAAAAGACATAGCAACTCGAGTGGGAACAGCTTGGATGACCGTGGAAAGTTTCGTGGCTGTAGCTCGAACGGGCTAGGAGGAGAAGCGTCGTAAAATTTTGACGTAGGAAAAGAGAAGAAGAAGAAGAATAATAATAATAAGTTTAAGTGCAATATCAATATGTTGGCTTTGCAAGCAAGCCAACATAACTAGATTTTAAAGTTTGCACGCAAACTTCGATGTTGGCTTGCGTTGGTACCGTTAATACCTATTTTTTTAAATGTTGTCAATTCCGCAACAATAACATAATCCAACCCCCATGTCTCTATGATTCTCATAAGCTGAGATAGGTACATGCAATATTGGTTGCTATGGTAACCAGTCTGGTTGCTATGGAGGTGTCAGTGACCTAACATATTGTTCCCCATGTCAACACGAGTAAAATACACCAACCCCCATGTCTCTATGACTTTCGTAAGCTGAGATAGAGATACGCCATATTGGTTGCTATGGTAACAGTGTGGTTGCTATGGAGGGTCGCTGACCTAATATATTGTTCCCCATATGAATACGAGTAAATTACAGCAACCCCCATGTCTCTATGATTTTCCCGCGCTGAGATAGGTACATGCAAAATTGGTTGCTATGGTAACCAGTCTGGTTGCTATGGAGGGGTCAGTGACCTAACACATTGTTCTCCATGTCAATACATCAACCCCCCTGTCTCTATGACTTTCCAAAGCTGAGATAGAGCTGCGCCATATTGGTTGCTATGGTAACCAGTTTGGTTGCTATGGAGGGGTCGCTGACCTAATATATTGCTCCCTATATCTATAAGGGTAAAATACAGCAACCCCCATCTCTCTATGATTTTCCTAAGCTGAGATAGAGACATGCCATATTGGTTGCTATGGTAACCAGTCTGGTTGCTATGGAGGTGTTATTAACATAATATGTTTCAGCTGTCAGTATGGGTGAAGCTTACCAGCCCCCAAGTCTCTAGCATTTTCCTAAGCTAAGATAGAGATGTGGCTATATAGTTGCTATGGTAAACAATTTGGTTGCTATGGAGGAGTTAGTGACATCATGTTGTAATCTACTTTCATTTAGAATAATATAAAGCAACCCCCATGTCTCTACTGTGTTCCGTTTAGAAGATATTTGACATTGAAAGTTATGTCAAAAAGTGGGTGTGGCTTAATTAATTTATGTTAATTCACGAGCAATGATGGGCTGGATAAGTAATTTGCTTCCTTAATGCTTGTATGACTTTCCAGTGTCAATCAATTACAGAAGCTCTTTTACATTAGAATCTATGGGGTTCATGCTCCATTCATTTCAATGGGCCATTGAAAGTCAAAGAGACACCTTTGACCTACTTATTTGAAATCAGCTTGCACCTGGAGTTATCAACTGCCAGATTTTCAAACGAGTCAGCTGACCCACCTGTCAGATTTTCAAACGATGGCAAATCTGCTGGAGAAAATCCGATTTCCATGCCTCAAACAAACAAAGATTATAGAAGAACCGTAAGACATATCGAAATGATTCTTTCTTTGTCGGAAGCAGAAGACCCTAACGAAGAGAATGCTGTAATTTTTGTGAAGGTGTGATTAGAAATAAAAAAGTTATGGCGAGCTACAAATAGCCTTCATTTGATTCTAGGCAACTGCTCATTTTAGAGAAATCCATACCCTCAAACAAATAAACATTACGAAAGAATGAACAGAGGTATTGAAATATTTCTTTTACTGTTAGAATCCCAAGATTTTAAGGAAGAGAATGGTGTAAATTTTGTGAAGCTGTGATAAAGTGTGAATGATTTATGGCGAGTTAAAAATAGCCTGCGACTGAGATTTTAAACAGAGTCCACCAGAATTTTTGAATGGAGGTGAATGGAGCAATTATGTGCACTCGTTGTGGTTTAGGCCACCTGGAGTAAAAACCGTGTGTTTTTTAAAAATGAAAACAGCACCAACTGAAAGAGGACAAAAATCTCTACCATTTAGGTATAAAATGTGTGTGTAAAGGTTAATTTTTAGTTGAGAAAACAGTGCAAGTAGCAACAAGACTGAGCTTGCTCAAAGTTAGAGGGAGCGATGACATCACCACTCTAGGGCCCCCATAGGGAATGACTTGGGCGATTTTTGGGCCGAAATTCGCGATTTTTACGGAAACCGCTGATCAACTCGGTCCGAAGAGATATAGCAACAAACTACATAACAGCTTTGAGGTGTGTTGAAAGTTTCGTGGCTGCAGCTCGAACGGGCTAGGAGGAGTAGTGTTGAGAATTTTTGTCAGAAGAAAAGAGAAGAAGAAGAAGAAGAACTAGATTTTAAAGTTTGCACGCAAACTTCGATGTTGGCTTGCGTTGGTACCGTTAATACCTATTTTTTTAAATGTTGTCAATTCCGCAACAATAACATAATCCAACCCCCATGTCTCTATGATTCTCATGAGCTGAGATAGGTACATGCAATATTGGTTGCTATGGTAACCAGTCTGGTTGTTATGGAGGGGTCAGTGACCTAACATATTGTTCCCCATGTCAACACGAGTAAAATACACCACCCCCCATGTCTCTAAGACTTTCGTAAGCTGAGATAGAGATACGCCATATTGGTTGCTATGGTAACAGTGTGGTTGCTATGGAGGGGTCGCTGACCTAATATATTGTTCCCCATATGAATACGAGTAAATTACAGCAACCCCATGTCTCTATGATTTTCCTGAGCTGAGATAGGTACATGCAAAATTGGTTGCTATGGTAACCAGTCTGGTTGCTATGAAGGGGTCAGTGACCTAACACATTGTTCCCCATGTCAATACATCAACCCCCATGTCTCTATGACTTTCCAAAGCTGAGTTAGAGCTGCGCCATATTGGTTGCTATGGTAACCAGTTTGGTTGCTATGGAGGGGTCGCTGACCTAATATATTGCTCCCCATATCTATACGGGTAAAATACAGCAACCCCCATCTCTTTATGATTTTCCTAAGCTGAGATAGAGACATGCCATATTGGTTGCTATGGTAACCAGTCTGGTTGCTATGGAGGTGTCATTAACATAATATGTTTCAGCTGTCAGTATGGGTGAAGCTTACCAGCCCCCAAGTCTCTAGCATTTTCCTAAGCTAAGATAGAGATGTGGCTATATAGTTGATATGGTAAACAATTTGGTTGCTATGGAGGAGTTAGTGACATCATGTTGTAATCTACTTTTCATTTAGAATAATATAAAGCAACCCCCATGTCTCTACTGTGTTCCGTTTAGAAGATATTTGACATTGAAAGTTATGTCAAAAAGTGGGTGTGGCTTAATTCATTTATGTTAATTCACAAGCAATGATGGGCTGGATAACTAATTTGCTTCCTTAATGCTTGTATGACTTTCCAGTGTCAATCAATTACAGAAGCTCTTTTACATTAGGATCTATGGGGTTCATGCTCCATTTATTTCAATGGGCCATTTAAAGTCAATGAGACACCTTTGACCTACTTATTTGAAATCAGCTTGCACCTGGAGTTATCAACTGCCAGATTTTCAAACGAGTCAGCGGCAGCTGGAAATTCAACTGTCAGATTTTCAAACCATGGCAAATCTGCTGGAGAAAATCCGATTTCCATGCCTCAAACAAATAAAGATTATAGAAAAACCGTAAGACATATCGAAATGATTCTTTCTTTGTAAGAAGCAGAAGACCCTAACGAAGAGAAGGCTGTAATTTTTGTGAAGGTGTGATTAGAAATAAAAAAATTATGGCGAGCTACAAATAGCCTCCATTTGATTCTGTGCAACTGCTCATTTTAGAGAAATCCATACCCTCAAACAAATAAACATTACGAAAGAATGACCAGAGGTATTGAAATATTTCTTTTACTGTTAGAATCCCAAGATTTCAAGGAAGAGAATGGTGTAAATTTTGTGAAGCTGTGATAAAGTGTGAATGATTTATGGCGAGTTAAAAATAGCCTGCGATTGAGATTTTAAACAGAATCCACAAGAATTTTTGAATGGAGGTGAATGGAGCAATTAAGTGCACTCCTTGTGGTTTAGGCCACCTGGAGTAAAAACCGTGTGTTTTTTAAAAATGAAAACAGCACCAACTGAAAGAGGACAAAAATCTCTACCATTTATGTATAAAATGTGTGTGTAAAGGTTAATTTTTAGTTGAGAAAACAGTGCAAGTAGCAACAAGACTGAACTTGCTCAAAGTTAGAGTGAGCGATGACATCACCACTCTAGGGCCC